>CM054789.1:10042500-10642500 GCA_028984075.1 Pieris mannii | reverse complement strand
GAACCAAAACAATGGCCGGATTTAATTAATACGAAATCAGTGTTTACATCAATATCACTTTCACTCTTCAATTTACATACATTAAGGCGAAATGTTAAGAATACAACGTTGTCTGCTTTTTACTGATTTTACTTAAATTTTAAATTAGTTAAGCAAATTTTTTTTTTATTCTTATAGTATTTAAATTTGTTTTAAATGTTTGGATTAAGTGGTTGGCATATTATATTAAAATTTACTCTTTATCATTTGAAGTCTTCCAAAAAATCGAAATAGATGTTCTTGATGACTGAAATAAATACCTAACTAAAATATTATTAATTTCAAAATTGTCTTAAAAATTTGGAAGTGATCAAATAAAGATCGAATCTGAGGCCCAGAACTAAAATGTCAAAGCGCTCTTTTTTAAATTTAAGTTTCCTAATATTTGCTGTTAGTACTTTTAAACTAGAATTCTTTAGCAAGTTAACGTTTATTTAATAATAATATTTTCTTATAAAAATTACGGCTCAAAGCAAAAAATAATAAATTACATGTTTATATTTAATTTTAAACATGTATTCTGTGTGAGGAGTACGGCATTTTGATAAATAATTTAATAATGAATGATAATGCAACGCAAAAAAATTACGCAACATAAAATATAATTTCAACATTTAAAAGCATTAAATTTAACATAAACACATTTACTAAATTTGTGTTAATTTAAACAATGTTATATATTAATTATAAAGTTTCCATGATAATGCAAAATTTTAAATTGAGCAATATATTATGAAGAAAGTGACATTAACACTTATTATTAGGTTCTAGACCACTATTACATCAATTATAATGTCAACCATAGTTTTTATGAAATTTATCATCTAGCTACCAAGCAAGTTTAGAAAAAAACGTTTATATGCCATTCCAAACAGTGGCTATGTCTGTTATCCGATTTAATGGCGAGACATTATAGAATAATTTGGCCTATATCTAGTAACAACGAACACGTCTATCGCCCAAAAATGTTGATGTCTCGATACGCTGCAATTGGGGGTTTGTCCTGCGTGATCCCAAAGTGTGACACATTGATACAGATACTAAGAACTAAAAAGAGTTGCAGCGCCAGTGAATCAAATCGAAAATCTATTACCACATTAAATATTTCCCCATCAAACTGTTCGAATTTCAAAAAATTTGCAATTGTGATTGAGATATGTTTATGCGAATGTGTAAAACAATTGCATTGTTTAAACATTTCTGAGGTTTAAATAAACTGTTAATTATTATTGCTTATTGTTTCGAGACTGGTTACTTTAAAATTGCTTGATTTAAATATAATATATACGTGTAACTCTGTTTGGATTTATCATTGGTGAATTTATATTTTGTATGAACAACAATCTGTATGAGCAGTGTTGGCCTAGGGGCTTCAGCGTGCGACTTTCATACCTGAGGTCGTAGGTTCGATCCCGGGCTGTGCACCAATGGACTTTCTTTCTATGTGCGCAGGGTTGTAGCGCCACTGATTTTTTTTTATGAGCAACAATCAACAGAGGTGTGTTAGCTTAGTGGTCTGCGTGAGACTGTCAATCCTGAGGTGGTAGGTACGCCCCGTGCACGTGTCTATGTGTACATTAAAACCAAAAAAGCAAAACGTGTATCAGGCACAGGAGGCTGATGACCTATTTGACTCTTAGATTGACACATGACCTGAAATCTGATGCCTAGACCTAAAAAGGTTGTAGCGACAATGATTTATTTTTAATTATTTTTACAAAAATTATGATAGTATTGCAAACACAGATACACTTGTAAAGTCATAAAACGAAAGGTATTTACTTAATTTTAGAAGTGTCAGTACAGATACCGGCAAAATTCTTGAGCAATAAACAAGGGAGTGGGGGAAAATTTGCGCATCATATCGCTGAGCGGGACATAAACGTCAACTCATTTACCAATCACGGGACACTCTCCCAATGATACCTCTGCGCAAGCAAGGACAAGGATCAAGAAGTTTGCCGGTGTCTGTAACTATGCGAGTTGTAAATCTGCCGTCTAGTTACCACGAAGATCCGAGCACTATCGTCGTTGTTCGTTTATAGCAAGGTTGGCATACTTTCTTTCCAAACTAGAGGAAGGATCTTCGTAGATAGTGACCTGATTGAATGATGTGTTAGAAGAACTGATTGGCCAGAAGACCTCAGAGGCTATGGTAGAAAATTTGTTTGTGGCGATCGGAATTACTACGTTAGCGGATTACAGGGTATATAACTGATTCCTATCGTTACTAAGCTATTTATATATTACTTTACGTAAGTACTTGTGCTGTATATACATACATACAGCACCAACTCGGTGTCAATATGATACAAATTTTAGTATCGAATACGCGCACAGTATCTACAGACAAATGATTATTACGTTCGATTGTAAAAATTGTAAGTCACAACCATACATAATCTGTATAATTAGGTTCTCGAACAAACATTTAACTGAATTCAATGAATTACTAAATTTCATCGGTTCGTGTCAGAAGCGCGGGTTAAGATGGATAGAATAAAACAAAAGACGATGCGCATTCGTTTGGCTGTTGGCGTGTGTACAATGATATACTAATAGGTTGGCTTAAAAGTTCGTAAGCTAACAAAAGGCTCATCTGAGGCTCAACAGGAGGCTCATCTGATGTTAAATGATACCACTAACCGTGCTCACTCAAAGCCAAAGGGCTCGCGAATGCGTTGCTGGTCTTTTAGTCACTAATATGCTCTTTTTTCCACGCAGTTCTTTATGTCCAGAGGGTAATTTTCCAAAGCGTGGCGTAGTCTCTGACCACTATGATAGATTTAAATATTATTTCTTTGAATTCTGTTTAAGCATATTTATGTGGAAATTCAGTTTACGTTGAATATAGTCGCTTGATAGCCATAAATAAGTAAATGCAAAACATACACTTCTAATTAATTAATAATTAATTTAATAACTATGAATATGAATCACAAATGATTTTTTGTTTATTCCAATGAAATCTTATATCACATATAAATTGATATAATGTGCAAATGTAACGTCATAATGATTGCATCTGTCGACCTGCATCACTCCGCAAGTGGTTTAGAAAGGATGGTCAGGCAGACCAAGCACAGTGTAATAGAAACAGTACTTATATTAAAATTTAAAAATGGTTATACGCACTAAGCTTTTTATATAATAAAACTCTTGAAACAAAAGCAACTTGAGTGATAATATTTACATCTCGGTCGTAGGTATTGTTTTAATACTAACGAACGCCAATGGGCGGCGTTGCCGTGCCAAACCTAATAATATACATCAATCCATTTTTAACCATTTGACATAGACAGCTTAATCCAAATCGATAGAAGGGTGCCAATAAGCAATCGACGGATTGTAATAGCCATTTGTCGATACAAGCTATCCATGGTAGGTAGGATCGGTATATGTTTAGACATAGACATATATATTTTAATACTATTCAAACGGTTTTATTTACTTTATTTGGTTTATATTTATTATCAAATATGAGAGTAAAGAGCGAAGAGCTTGCATTCTATCCGTCGCCAAAAATGGATGGTCTTCGTAGGGTTTGATTATTGGGATGCAGATAGGAGATCGATCGACTATCACTGTCTGATCTCAGATTGTTTTCAATATGAGATTGTGGATTGATGACTGGATTCGGGCGTTTGACTGTCGTCTAATATGAGTTTGCAGTGTTAAATTTATCGACTAATGTTATCCCAATATGTTTGTTTTTAGTAAATTATATTTTCCTTGTACCGTTACGAAAATTGTTTAGTGACGTGACAACGTCTTATAAATTGGTTTGCCGGGTGACACTTCAAGAAACTGCGTTACGCTCCGCTCACGTTATGCGCTCACAATGAGAGCGAGTGAGAGGCACGCGTCCCTTCCACTCGGGCATGGTTAGCCCGCCTAAGAGCGGGAGAGACAGACATAATATTTTAAATTGTTACTATTATTTCATCCTTCTTCCTACTATACGAATGAATATTCACATTAAAATTATTTTACCACTCAAAGTCGTTGTCACGTAAAACTTTCGCCCGTATACCGACTTTACAGGCAACCAATTTTTTTTATATTATAATAGACTTTTATTATAATAATATTACATTAGACATATACAATTGCATGATATAAATAAATACATCGAATTGATAACTTTCCCCCACAGATTTTTGAAGTGCTTTTACGTTTACAAAGTATGCTACCCTTCAATTATTGGTACCAAAATTTAATTGTCTGAAAGAAAGTGCTTTTAGCCAAGGAAACATCCTTTGTCTTCATTTATTTAATGTTTTTATTGTGTGTTATTGTGATAAACTTAGTTATTATTATGTACTGTATTAATCGAGTACTGTGGTACAATGGTCGCATCTGTGAATTGTGTAATTGATTGAAATTACCCGATTGGTAACAAGGTGAATGCAATCTGTCTGAGAATCTGGAACAGCCTTAATACTGCGAATGCCTTAAATATCTATTTTTTTTAATTGACTGCAAATTGTAATTATCGGCTAGAATCGTGGACTTAGTTTTATATAATGAGGGAGAGTTCATGAGGTAATAATTTTTTACTTTTTTGAGAATAGAAAAAAATAGACGACATGTACGCAATTCATGTATTTCAAGGCGAATGTAAGTTTTATTTTTAAGTTTAATGTCAATTATTGAGTTTTTATAATTAAACGTAGACACAAAATTTTCTTAAAATTATTTTAAATTTTATGTATATAATTTATAGGTAGTATATACGTAGATATCTAGAAGACTAAACAATATGTATTCAAAGAGTATATCTATCAATGTCCACAGTCGGATGTTGGTAATTGATACGCTGGACCATCACGAGAAACCTTATTGTGTAGTCATGTCGCTTCGTTTTATGCAGATAATTTGGAAAAGCTAATTGTAGAAAGGAAAATTGAGTAAAACGAAATTAGCACGAATGTAAATTTCTTGAAAAAGGTTTTTAAATTCTTCTAACAAGATTGAAGCCAAGTGCGTACTTACATTTTTATAGAATACTAGCTACCCCCGCGGACTTCCTTTCCCCTTAATGTGATTTTACTTAACCTACCCCAGAGACTATACTATTTGGGTTTCCGGAATGAAAACTTTTTAGGTTTTTTTTTCTGAAATTTTCACTATATAAACCTGAGTTCAAGTCATAAGTTTTTAATTATGAAATTAAAAATAGGGGTTTGTACGAAGAGGAAGTCATAAGAAATAAAACCAAAATGTGTTGTCTAAAAAATAAAATAAAAATTTAAGGTTGGTCGGTTCATCCCTTAATATGTTAATATAAACTAAATGTAAAAATAGATGTTGACTGATACGCAGACCTTAAAGTGCACAAAATTTCACAAAAATCTGTCGAGCCATTTCGGAGGAGTTTCAAACACCTTGACACTAGAATTTTATATTATTATTATTTTGTCAGCCTAATAATAAATAATAATTATTATTATTTAACAATGCACTTGCGACTTGCGAAGTTTCTGGCAATGTGTATGTCCATGCACTCCTAACATCACTTCATCAGCATCACCTTGATGGCTGTCTTTCACAGTCCGCTTCTCAAGATATTTCTTTTGCAAACTAGCGAACTGTGGAATCCCCCGATGGGTCTTCCCAAAGAGACACGACCGCTAAGTATTCAAAGATAAAATGTACTCTTTCCTTAAAGGCCTGTAACGCACCCACTAAGAAGTGGCCGTGAGCTGCCATAACTGCCCTTTTTTGACTTGTTTTCCCCCCTATTCTATAAAAAAAGTATTTGTTTAATTACATAACTAATGATTTTAAATTTGTGCTTCACTGAGTAGTAAAAAAGTTTTATATGTTTTCATACCAAAAATAATAGAAACCAGACTTAGACAGAAGTTTGAAGAATTATTTAAACACGAATTTCGACCTTCTTATAATAACGCTGTTCGTGTTGGTACATTTTTTACAAACGTTGAGTTTCATCAGGGTTTTACTCCCGTGTCTAAAGTTTTACATTGTGCTAAGCTCAATATAATACCTACGTAATTAGAGATTCTACAATAAAATCTGTAAATAATTATCCAGCTATTGGCGCGAGATTCGTAATTCAAATTTCGAAATTTAAGTTGAAATTAATTAACGTCTGTCATTTGTTTTTAGATAGTAATTTGTATGCAGTATGACGCCATATATAAAAAACTCTTAATTAAAAATATAGACATTATTTTAAGTGGTAAAAAATTCAACAAAAAATGTCAAAACTGAAATAAATTCGCCCAGAACTTTGATTAGCTGTCATAAAAGAATTACCAAAATATTTCATAATTTAATAACATAACTATCAAATTTGAAAGTAGTTTCTTTTAATAAAAGAGCATAGAAAATAACTAGCAATCCCAATTAACGAATAATCGAACGTAATCTTTTGTTTTAATTGACAAGTATTGATTACGAGGAAATTTGAATGTAACAA
Source organism: Pieris mannii (assembly GCA_028984075.1). Classification (NCBI taxonomy): domain Eukaryota; kingdom Metazoa; phylum Arthropoda; class Insecta; order Lepidoptera; family Pieridae; genus Pieris; species Pieris mannii. The sequence goes on along the minus strand of CM054789.1, from coordinate 10,636,016 downwards.
GATAGTATTATATAGAGATGATTTAAGCAGGTATACAATTAAATGATCACGTCAATTACGCGCAAAGGAGTGGGAGTGCTTATGCAATATTTTTTCGGTTGTCCGGCATTTTTTAAATATTTTTTGCCTTTTTGTGGCTTTTTTTAACCCCACATCTTATATGAATTAAAGATGACAAATGCTGTAGGCATACTCTATTAGCGGTCCTTTGTAATAATTTGATTTTGTTTTTTTTAAAGATAGGTCTTAGTCCGAAATCATATATTTACATAGTTTAATGGGGCAGGTGAATAATGCAAATTCGTGAGATTTTCCGCCACTGTTATAATATTTGTCATAATTATTATAATAATCTTGATTTGCATAAGTGTGGCTATTGAAAAGTAAGTCGACCCTATTTCAACGATTTTTCCCACGGGAACATCTTAACTATGGTAACATTTCGTAGTGTAACAGGCTAATTGTGTAGGTATTTAAAATACATTGAATATTTTAATAATTTTTTTGTTTAATGTACTTGTTTTGCTTAAATTTCTCAAATATATGTATCGATTAAACTAACTGTGAGATGATGATATAACCTAAACATTTGTAAAAAATGTTATTAAATTAAGGTTAAATTTAACAATAAAAGAAATAACTTAGACTAAAAACTATTTTAAAAAACATAAAATCAAAGTATTATAATCGACAGCTAATAGAGTTTGTCTACAACAATTGGCATCTTTCACAAAAGACATGCTTAAAAGGGTTAAAAAAATTAATATACGAAAAATAATAAAAAAAAATCCAGCACACCGATAAAAACTATTGCATAAGCACTCAAACTCCTTTGTATAACATCAAATGAGCCTTCAGCCCGTTTGCTACATATTTTTAACTCATATCAGAAAAGTCTCAGTCAAATAAATATTGCAAATTTTCGAAAGGTCACTAGACTGGTTGATTATATTTCTTTACTGAATGCTTAGTCCTTCGCACTTGACCGTCTAATTGAGTGCGATCATTTGAAATGCTTGTTATATTCATTTTTACATTTTAACATTCATTTATTACTAAATCTTGTAGGTGAAGGCGACATTAAGTAACTCGCTTCGTTTAGATTGTATGAAAGAATGTCCGAAGGGTTTATGATTTGATTTTTATAACACAGTTATAAGAGCAGTGAACGATTGTACCAGCCATTTATACTGACCATTGTATTATCAAATGGGATAGTTTAAAGTTTAAATAGTAGAATAATATCCACATTGAGTTGACATTTGCAAATGTAACATTTATGTGTACATTTTTTTGTTTCATCATCAAGGCAGAATACAAAATTCCATCCGTATCATCTTGACGCGCGTCGTTAAGGTGGCTTCTGCCGCGCACCAGCACTATGTGAAACCAGCTGTCCATTGAAGTATTTTCGTAACAATTCGACTGAGGGTCCTTCAAAATAAGAGCGTACCAATACTTAAAGAGGCAATGCACTTGCGAGCTTTCTGGCAATGTGAGTGTCCATGGGCGGCGGTTTAGCCTGACTTGCCCATTTTCCTCCCTAGTGCATAAAAAAAACAAATAAAAGTTATGGTTTTCTTAAGTTCCATTTACCAAAAATAGTGCATGTGTGCCTATGTACTAATGGTGCATGAAAAGCTACAACACAATCCATACATATAGTATCAAATAAAACTAGTTTATTAGGTATTTTCCGGTTTTTAATTTTACTTTTCATTCATGGTGTATAAAAATAAATCCTTTTTCGTCTGGGCCTCATATTTCGGTATCTGTTTCAGGGTCATCTGATAGACAAGGAGGTGATGGGAGGTAAGGTGAGGATGCCTGACACAAGCTGTCCATATTTTGGGTGTTTCAGCCGGTTTCCTCACGATGTTTTCTTACACCGTTCGAGCGAATGTTAAATGCACACAAAGAAAGACCATTAGTGCACGGCCGGGGATCACTAGGCCAATACTGCTCTGTTCATTCTTTTTTCTGGCCCAAAAATCGACAAAAGGTTTTAACAGGATGTCTGACACCTATCATAATAATATTTAAATTAGTCTGTATAGAAAAACAAACGACATTTTCGAATTACTTACCTGTATTATTTGTAACGTAATTTCAATAATATCTATTATAACGATCTTTATGAGCGATGACAGTAATTAATGTGCGTCTGCGCAGTTATATGCAACGCAATCTCATTAACATGTAATCTGAATTCCCATGTATGAATGGGCATATTTTTTTAAACCGACGATTACATCTATTTGTAAGGCCGGAACTAGCTAAAAAGAGAAATTTCACTTGTGACTGGCAAAAATTGTTACAATGTCATTATGTAAATTGAATAACAAATTGTAAAATGCTTTTAAAATGTTAACTTTGCAGTAATGAATTTCTGCATCAATAAAACAACAAGAAAAATCCTGTCTTGCCAGCATGAAAAATGAGCCTTATTCATTCGAAAACAAAACTTACAGATGCACTTACACACACATTCTAAGGCTTAAGTGGGAACAAATTTCTAAAGCGCGGGATAAAAGATGGACACTTGAAATAACTGCTACTGGAAAGAGATGTATAGAAAGTATGGAAGGAAGTTAATGTATGGAAAGAGATGTAGAGATGTATATGACTAAAGAAAAGATGGACAGGTGACGTTATTGAACTAGCGGGCAAATCTGGATGGATGATGCTCAGAAAGAGATATAGCCTTAGACCCAAAAAGTCAACGAAGTGTGTGTCAGGCTGCTCACCTACTTGCCTATTAGATTGACGCATCATGAAGCAGATAAAGTAAATCTGAGGCCCAGATCTAAAAAGGTTGTAGTGCCACTGTATCATTTATCTACATTATCATACTTAAATGTACGTATAAGAACATTTTGTACTCGCAAAATCGTGAAACCATGACGTTAAGATTTGATCTCGTTCACACGCCTACTCGCATTTTGGCAATTTTAGCACATCATTGTTATCTAATACATTAAACTTGCACAATGCAATTGCTTGGCCGAGATGACGCATTCACTTTTCTGCATTCGAATGCCATTTTACGGCATATTACTTTACTTTCAAATATTGCGTATTTGCTTTAAAAAAACGAATTACTGTGTCACGTGACACGTAGATAAGAGACGGTTCACATTTGGTCACGTGACCACGCCATACAATTTCAATTCGGGTTGTCAGTTATTGCAAAGTACTAAGAAAACAGTCGACGCTCAGAGTTTTGAATTAATATTCAATTATTTAAAAAATATCTTAATATATATGAGATAGATGCAATATAAACGTGTCTAGAGGTTTTCAAAGAATGATGTTTTTTATGATTTGATATGTACATAGCGCGTATTCATTTATAAATACTGTATGTAAAATCACCTAGATACAATCACATAAACCTAGATCCTACTCAGGGCCCATGGGCAACCTCACAACGCCCAATATTGTGTGTAATATACAACCCATTTTTTGTAGTTTACTGATTAATTTCGACAGCAAAAACCAATCAGGCAACGTAAAGCCGCAAATTAATCTTTCGTATCCACGATTTAAACTCCAAACCTCCTGATCTAAACTGGAACATGGTAACCAGACAAAAAATCTTTTAAAAAGCTACTGGCCATCTGTGGCAAAGACTTGCTAGAAATAGGAAGCTCTGGAAACAGCTGGAGGCCTTTGTGCCACAAAGGCAGCTGTACAAGAGAACAGCTGCGCAACAAAACCTGCTTAAATAACTTTTGTTATATAAATTTATATTTTTGTTAACTTTCTCTTGTATTAGTTAAAATCTAAAAATATGAGTGTTGTGCTCCATTACGACTTAATTAAAGAACAATTGTTTTTGACATTGTGTAACCAATGGTTATCTGTACACACATTTTAACTAAAACGAAAATATTTTTTGCCGCGATTGTTGAAATATGCAAATTGTGGCTGCCCCCTGAGGGTCAAATACACCGAGGTGTTGAAAGTATTGTCATTAGTGTGTATTTAACACATTAATACTAATTTAAAAAACAGCTTTATACGATTAAAATATTCTTCAGTGTGCTTAAACATCTTTAAAGATTATAGTGCGTTTATTTTAGTAGTATAAATTACTGGTGAAAACTATTATTGAGATCATCAGTATATAAACGAATTGACAAAAACACAATAGTTTTAACATCCGTCGCCAAGGCATAATATGAAATTCCATCAGTATCTCGACTTCCATCGTTCCAGAACTGAGGATTTTAAGGCACTTTATGTCACCTCAAGCCCCTTAATTTCTTTAAGGCCGCCAACGCACTTTCGCATCAATTTTGATTAATTTTATATTAAAACGTAAACTCTCTACTGTGTTGTTTAATTTACTGAATTTGACATACATAGTATGATTTATATTTCAGAGTACATAAATATTACATAAAGAATCTTATCATTAAATTTGTGGGAATCAAAAGTAGTGCTTTGTAAATTAAATCCGGACTATAGGAGGTTTTAGGCAGTACTCTATAAACCGACAAATTCACGGGGATCCACTGCATAAAAAACCGTTCCAAATTGGCAAAATCCCATGTGACTTTAAAAATACCGACATCGCTACAAGTGCCTTGCATTTTCCCCAAATTTTCCAGTTTTATATTTCTTCTTTTAGAGATAGAAGATAGATAGATAGATAGAAGCTTTTTCACAAAAATACATTTTTCAAAGGTCTTTGAACGCACAGGAACACTTTGTTAGTGAATTTGTATTCACACAATAGAATTGGTGTATCGTTACGTTACGATAGTTTTATGTCTAAAGTTCTTATCTGCATGTGTAATGGGCTTTTTATACATTTCAAATCATTTATACAAGTTTTGAAACAAAAGCCATTAACTAGGACGAGATACAAGTTGTGTAATAAGCTGGCCGATGTTAAAATAACAGAAATAACTTAAAAAATATATTACCTTTTCATTTGAGTATACTGGAATTGAAAAATAACGTTTCCGCTCTGCATAGTATGAGATTCCATAGAGATACTTTAATAACCTAAATTTGAAAAAAAACAATATCTACGTTACATTCAATTGTTTTTTTTTACGAATTTAACATAAATATATAATGAAATGTCAGTTATGTTTCATTCGTTTTGTAGAGAGCTTGCAATCGAATAGTGATTTTTTTATAACACTAATAATAAAAGCTTTAGAACTAAAAGCTGTCTGGGAGACATAAAAAATCCTTCACAAAGATAAAGGCTAACTTTTCAAAGGTCGTAAAGGATGAATCCATCAACATGAAATTCATATTATAGTTGAAAAGACCTTCTGATTTCAATATCATGATTATTTGTCGATCATCAAATTAATTTATTCTTGATGGGCATACGAAATATTTTGCGCCTTAAAAATTTATAGCAATATCATGTTATAATGAATTGCCGTCATATTAAGAAATTTATGCGTAAATTAATTCAAATTTCATAGTAACGCGGTAGCGGGATTTAAATTTCCTACATAATTTTCAACGATGTTTTAAAGTAAAAATTTAGCGTAATTTGTACCAGGCCTTAATAATATTACTTACTGTCGCAGGAACCATATCGGGTGACTGTTCATCGGCGTAAGCGAAGAGGGCGCGGTAGCGGGACGAAATTGTCGCAACACCCGTTTTATAACACGTTTAGTACAAGCCAGCAATAGCACCATTGCCAACACACAAACGCCTCCAAGAATGGCCCAAAGTATCTGAAACGGTATATGCATGAAAACAAAAGACAATCGAAAAAAAAACAATGAGTAAAGATATACTTTATACCTACTTACATATGTAGTAATCGAAGCACGATTACGTATAGCTTGCGATGGATCTAGAAAAAACAAAATAAGATCTATTAGGTTAAAGTAAGTAGATTAAGGATATCGACAATTAAGCAGCTTATCTCTCTTCTTGAAGGAATGAAAGAGAAACAGACTTTCTTTTAGGATCTGCGTACTAATGGAAAATATAAACTTTCTCTTGCAATTAATTTATAACTGAAAATGGCTACTTTTATGTAACAGGGAGAAAATAGGCTGGAGGCTCACTTGATGTCAACTGATACTCGCAAGTGCGTTCCGGCCTTTTAAGAATTGGCTTTTTTCTTGATTAAGTCCCAAAGTATTTTAAATAAGCTAAAGAAACACTCGAGGTCAAGGTGATACGGATTGTATATTTTATTCTGCCTTGACGTCCGATACCGAAACTCAGCTGCAGGTATTACTCCGAATAACTCCTCGGAACACTCTCTATGGTAAATGCGTTGCAAGATGATGAAGATGAGGGCTCTACGTCCTCACACATCGCCGAGGGATCAGGCCGATCGGAAACGAATTGCTCGTCGACGATTTTGTTAAAAACGTCTATATATATCGTTTGCTTGTCAATTGAGATATACTCACCATACGCTGTATCATTCCCTGCTGGTCCAATACACCCTCGTTCATCGACAAGGCTCACCCGTGCAATCATTTTTACGTCCAGAACCAATTTCCGCGTTTGCTTATCGCTACGCCCGACGTTTCGCTCGTTTATGGGTAGGACCATCCACAAGGGTCCTTCAGGGACGGCTACAAAGCCCGTTGCCTCTTTACTTCTTGTTATTGTGTTTGAGAACCACGGTGATGGATGGGCGTCGGAAATCATCTGCTTACCTAAGCTGAGGAAATGTTTTTCTATTTCAATACACGTCTTGGTTTAGGATAAAAGGTTTTGATAAAAAAATGCTTGAAATCTTTAAAGTTATAAAATGAAAATGAACTTTTGAACAATAGCTTTATCATACAAAACACAATTATTTTGGTTTTTATTTAATTTATATTATTTTTATTTAAATTATATCATATTTTATTATAACATTAGTTCTACATAGGCTATATGACAGAGAAGAAACATATAAATATATTTAATTATTCGTTTGTTATATGTATGTGTACTCTCTGTGACGCATGAAACTGAAGAATCAAACAAAGCTAACCTCACATAATAAAACTGCTTTTTCAATCTAGGTGGAAGCCGTAAAGGTTCTTGTGGAGCTGGTAGAGACCAAGACACATTGACAAACAGGTCTCCCATTTTAGAGAAAAGCTCTGCATCAACTTCAGGTCTCGGAAGCCGTGGTGCGTGTGCGCAAGAGCATACACCCAGTATACATTCTGTGGACATATGTGAGATGTAGATAGTCAATTTTTGTAGGTACATAAAGCTATTTAAACAGTAAAAAAGCTAAATACTCACACTTTATAAAAAAGTGCGTGCTTTGTTAAATAATTATTAATAAGGTAAAAGCCCCAAGAGATGATATGTATTTGTATATCTATATTCACATTGTTTACACACTGTATACGTGCTATTGTTAATACAGATAGATAAAGAACTGCAATTACTATACACAAAACGTTATGCTACAGAATTGCTATCTAAAGTTTAAATACATCAACCAATAGCGTGTATTTTTCTCAATATCCGTTATTATTTCTTTCAATCTTTCTCAGCTCTCTCCCACCTCTCGCCATGTGTGTGATGCGTCCTTCGCTCTAACGCTCTCTCTCTCTCTCTCATTCGATCTATCTCACTTTTATACAGTACCTCGCTGTATGACTATTTACGTTCGCCCTTTCTCGCTCTCTCTCAATCGGTCTCAATCGCTCTCTCTCTTTTCTTTTCAAAAACGCTGCACATCGTTGTGACGCTAATATAATTATTATTGCGATTCATCCGTAAAAAAATTACTCTCATGCGCCTAAAGAAGTTTCACATCAAAATATTTAATCAATTTTGGACACCATTAAAGCATCTTAAGTAGGTAGGTAGTAATAATAAAAACGTTAGAATGAAGTTTCCCAAGAAGAGTTTTGATATAGACCACCAGCTAGTTATACATTGTTATCCAGTGAAAGGTCAAAAATCTTTCTAGGTCCGTAGTATACATTAATCCGTATGATGAAGGAAATAACAACAATTTCCATAAAATATCAACGAAAAAAGCTCAGAAATATAGGGGTATATTTGTACTACACAAAAGCCGCGTCGAACACTCACACATCGCCACAACCTGACAAGTGATTTGATTATATTTTGACAAGCTTTTGTATAGTTTGTTTCATTTAGTGGCAATGACGGCTGCTGTAATTTATCGTACATACAGCTCTTTGAAACACTGATCACGTTATCTGTTTTCATAAGTTAGTTTTACTATTATGGAGGTGGTAACCAAAAAGTTCAAGGATCTTCTTTGCAATGCGCGATACTCTCCCGCGCTTTAGGCGTAAATACAATTCTATCGATTAACCAATTAGTTAATAATTGTCTGGCACTCCCTAAACCAGAACGCTGACGTCAACCAACGTCATCCAAGTGCGATGACTTTCAATTGCCGTTAATCATCGAACCGTACAAAACCTCAACATTAAATCGTTAGTCTAAAAACTGTAAAGATTTTTATTTTGGTATCTACCGTAATGGCGGCCATAAAATTGTAGTAATGTGGTTTTATGGTTGAAAATACACTAAAATATATGTGTTTATCTTGGTACAGAACCAAAAAAAGTTTCATTGATTATATTCAAACCACTGGCCCTAAAACTTAAGTGAACGTCCTAAAAAAGAGTGACGTGTCGATCGCGTGATTGGTAAATCAGTCGCGTTTGTGTCCCGCGCTGCGATACGATGCGCAAACTGTCACCCACTCCTTTGTTTAATTCTCAAGAAGTTTGCCGGTATTTGTACTGCATACACATATAGACATCAAAGGTGTGTATCTATAATTTTTTGGCATTTCATCTCAAATGAAAGCAATGTATCTTTCAAGTGTATTTTTATCTATAGATCTTAGAAGTGGCCCTTAAACTTGAGTGAACGTCCTAAAAAAGAGTGACGTGTCGATCGCGTGATTGGTAAATCAGTCGCGTTTGTGTCCCGCGCTGCGATACGATATGCAAACTTTCCCCCACTCCTTTGTTTAACTCTCAAGAAGTTTGCCGGTATTTGTACTGCATACACATATAGACATCAAAGGTGTGTATCTATAATTTTTTGGCATTTTATCTCAAATGAAAGTAACGTATCTTTCAAGTGTATGTTTATCTATAGATCTTAGAATTTATAGACATTCCTCGGACGCATCACGAGCCAGCAATAAATTTTATTCGCGAATGCGCCAAACATGTCTGTTTTAGAAATCAAAGAGGTGTATTGAAAATAAATACTTGTTAGTATTTATTTCCTGCAAAGAAATCTATGCAGAAGGGATGCCATGACTCATTCTTGGACGTCATTCGTTTGATTGATTTGTATCATCATGGCTCTTTTAACCGACTTAAAAAAATAAAGGATGATGTTACAACAACTCTCAAATGCTCATGTAGTGCATACACAGCGGCAAGGGTCACCCGGAGCCTCGCGCAACCCAAGCAAATTTAAATACAAATATCGTTTTTTTTTTAATTAAAAATTCAATTTGATCCTGAATTATTTTTTCACTCTTCGTTGCAAAGAAAATCTAATAATACAATTCATAAAAATTACAAGGGATGCAACGGGCGGCCTAATCGCTAACAAGCGATCTCTTCCAGGCAACCCTAAATTACTTATTAACCTTAGTGGTAAATGAGAATAAAGTTACTTACTAATAAAGTAAACTAATTTATTCACTCAAAACATGATTGAAAAAGTTCATAACATGACAAATATCTGAACAAAACAACCTACTTTCGTATCACATACTTTACACGAAGGTCAAAGGGCCGAAAGGAAGTCACGAAGGCCTCGTAAAGACTTGCCGCTGGAGCCTCGCACTAATTCACACACTCACACATTCACGCATACTTAATGTCTCTCTGCATTGACAACTATGTCTTTAATTACTTTAAAAAACTGTTTTAAGCATGTACCATTTACCACAATAATTGTTATCAACGCAGGGATACCCTAATGTGGGGCAGCGGTACCTGAATTTGGTCTCAGCGTAAAAATAATGTGTTTATTTTCATTATCCTTATATTAATTCCTTGAGATTAATCTTTCTATTTAAGCAAGTCGGAGACTCTTCTATGCTTGAATGTTAACGATATTGTCTATGGCATTTTTTTTTATAGAACAGGGCCCAAACGGACAGGAGGCTCACCTGATGTTAAGTGATACCGCCGCCCATGGACACTCTCAATGCCAGAGGGCTCGCGAGTGCGTTGCCGGCCTTTTAAAGATTGATTCTTTAATAATTAATAAATAATTCAAGAAAAGAGGTATGATATTATATTATATTATGATATTATAATAATAATTATATTATGGCATGCCGGTTTCCTCACGAAACATTAACCATAACCGACTGTTATTAGAGTAGCAAAGTGTGAGTCAGAACTCATAAATCGGACGCGTAACTACTAACACTACTCTAAATAAATATTGGATAATAGATTTTCTAACAGTACATACCATCTAACTGCACGTTAACATTGGCAGATGTGTGCCCGTCCCATGGATGGGCGATGAGCTTCACACGGTACGAACAGCCAGGACGAACTGCGCAGCCACCTGCTATGGGACTCGGTGCTGATGGGACCAAGGCCCATAAGGCATCCTGATTGATAGTTATAAGAATGAAAAATAACAATATATAGATCATTGGCGCTACCACTGTTAAGATCCTCATTTCTGTATCTATTTCTCTTCATTTCCCAAACGAATTGGCAAGTAGGTGTTGAGTCTCTGCGCCTGACACAGGCCGTCGACATTTGGAGTAGAACCCCCAGACCCAATAACCTATCAAATACCTTTTTAATTATTTTAAAAACTGGTATAAGTTAAAATATTAAGATAGGATATTGGCACAGATGAACTGTCATTTTCATACAAAGGTCTATCCACATACACCGATCCGACCTGCCATGGATAGCTTGTATCGACAGATGGGTATGAGTAAAGTATGCCAATAACAAATCCGTCGATTGGTTATTGGCACACTTTTATCAATATTTGGATTAAGTAATTTATTTCAGACGGTCAAAAATGGATTGAGATAGATTATTGGGTTTGCGCGTAAGTCTAATTAATTGAAGTAATATGTTTCTTCCGTAATCTCTTAAAATCTTGAAAATCATAGTTCTGGTGTCTTACCCCAGGAATGTTGTACTCGTAGCAAAGTGTTGACCGACAATCTACTGTGTTTCTGATACTGTCTACTTCCAACGAATAACTGCTCACTGTGGGACCTGAAGGTAGGAAACTTTAGATTTTTGGATTTTGTAAAATAACTTTTTCTATACTAGAAGTAATCTTAAAAGAGTTCCGAATATTGGTTCAGTAGTTTTGTGTACACAAACAAATAAGCTTTCTATTAATCGGATAATGTATTTCGAAGGATAAGTACAAGTATTTTTTTAGTAAGTTAGTAATTTGTCTTGCTTATCTATCGCAAAACAGCGAGGAAATACTACCAGAATTAAAGGTGTTTTTTTTTGTTTTGTTTACGGAACATCACGAAGATGTGCAGCGTTTTTGTCGAAGAAAATGGAGACAGCGAATTATACCGATTGAGAGAGTGAGAATCTATCTACCTGATTGAGAAAAAATACACGCTATTGGTTGATATATTCGCTTAGTAGTTACTATATATATATATATACTATAGTTTATTTATTTATATTATCATTAGCACGTATACAGTGTGTAAAGAGTGTGAATATAGATATACAACTACATGGAGTAATTATATACCAGCACATGAGCATCTATTTACTTTAGTAATAATTAATTTACAAAGAAATTTCACTTCTGACATGTGTACTTTGTACGCACGCACGTTTTTATTATTTTTTGTGAGATAAAAGAAAGAATAAAGAAAAAATTAAAATTAATATTTAAAGAAATAGTTGTATCTGAATAAATCGTCATTAAGGGTCTGTTTCACAATGTCCGGATAAGTTCCAAATAAGCTTTTTATTACTTATTGGTAGGATAAACAGTATTTTTGCATTTCACAACTGTCATATAGCGCTATTCGTCATGAAATGCCAAGTATCTTATTCGGAACTTTTATCTTTCGAATTATTTATGTGTTGCATAGCTATTTGGTACTTTATCCATACATTGTGAAACAGGCCCTAAATATAATTATTCATAGTTAAAATTTTAACTCCTAAATATGCGATTTTAATAAGCAAAACATTTTTGTGTAATGCAAATTATGTTGATGGCTCCAACGCAAATTAATATAATAAATAGTACTTGGATGACCGAGCCTTGCTCGGTATTTTTTTTTAAATATTACGCGTACCGCTAGCAACTAGTCAACAGCATGTGAAGACCAATCACAATCACGCGAAAATCTTTATATATAATCATTCTAAATTAAATTCTTATAAACAATTTAATACATATATTGTTTAATTGTTTCGATGTAATTAGATTAAGGTTCTTTTAAATATGTATTTTTTTATATAACATCTGGTTATGCACTTCTTGCACTCATCATTTTTATTTATTGTTTTCTTTTCTTACTAGGGTTGCCTGGAAGAGATCGCTTGTTAGCGATAAGGCCACCCGTTGCATCCCTTGTAATTTTTATGTTTGTGTTACTTGTGTTTCTTTGCAACGTGTGAATAAATTAATAAATAATTAAGTCTAGTCTATGTCAATAAGGCCAAACCGTTCTACCGTAAGTATAGTATTAATATTGATTGCAGGATCACAACCAAATACGTACATATGTATGTGAAGGATCTGTAACGACATCTAAAGGCCTGCAAAATATATAAGTAGAAATACTATTGGAGACATCATATAATTACTTTAAGTTAAATTTTAGTTTTTAATTTGTGTTTTTGGAAGCACTTATTTCTTCGACGTACCATTAGATCATTAAAGCTTTAAAGAAATAATAATTACACTGTTCTTATAGAAGTACTCTGTCCCATTCCCTCAAAACGAGTATATCCTGTGATAAAAAGAGAGATGACGATTTTTATATGTCAAGTCTCATTTTTTGCTTTTGCACTATAATTAATCACTAAGCAAGTACAATCAATTACCCATAGGTGGTTCCCAGGTAACATTTAACATCACTTCATGGTCGGAGTTTTCCAACGGCAGGGGATAGACAGCCAGTCCTCGGGGCAAAGCTGCATGACTGACAGGATCTGGTGGTAATGTATTCAGTTCCTGTAATGATAAAACAGGACTTATAAGAACAACAAAATATTATACACCACAATAAGCGTTCCTTGTAGAAAATAACAATTATATAAGATCGGCAACGCACTCGCGAGCCTAATGTGAATGTCTTTTTTTTTTTTTTTTTTTTTTTATATAATAGGGGGCAAACGGGCAGGAGGCTCACCTGATGTTAAGTGATACCGCCGCCCATGGACACTCTCGATGCTAGAGGGCTCGCGAGTGCGTTGCCGGCCTTTTAAGAATTTGTACGCTCTTTTCTTGAAGGACCCTAAGTCGAATTGGTTCGGAAATACTTCAGTGGGCAACTGGTTCCACAAAGTGGTGGTGCGCGGCAAAAACTGCCTTGAAAATCGCGCAGTTGTGGAACGGCGGACGTCGAGGTGATACGGATGGAATTTCGTATTCTGCCTCGACGTCCGATGATGAAACTCAGCTGCAGGTATTAATCCGAACAACTCCTCTGAACACTCTCCATGGTAAATGCGGTAGAAGATGCAGAGTGACCCCACATCTCTACGCAACGCCAAAGGATCAAGCCGCTCGGAGAGAGATTGGTCGTCGACGATTCGAACCGCTCTTCGTTGAACACGGTCAAGTGGAAGGAGTTGGTACTGGGGAGCCCCCGCCCAGAGGTGAGAACAGTACTCCATGTGGGGCCGAATTTGCGCTTTATATAGTTGCAAGCGGTGGCCCGGAGTGAAGTACCGTCTCGCCTTGTTGAGCACACCAAGCTTTTTGGAGGCTAATTTAGCCTTTCCCTCCAAGTGACCGCGAAACTGAACGTCGTTCGATATGTCAACGCCAAGTATTCCAATGCTGGCTGCGGCTTTAAGAAGAGTGTTTTCGAAAAGAGGAGTAGCGACAAAGGGTGTTTTTTTAGCGGAAAACGCGCAAACTTGTGTCTTCTTGGGGTTAAATTGGACTAGATTTAGTCTGCCCCAGTCGGAGACTCCACGTAGTAGAGTTTCTACTTCAGACACAAGTTTGTTCCGGTACTCATCGACATCTGCCCGAGAAATACCTGCCCGGCCAATGTAAAGAGTATCCCCAGTGCTGTCATCCGCATAGCAATGAATGTTGCTAAGTTGCAACATATCATTGATATGCAGAAGAAACAGGGTCGGGGATAAAACACAGCCTTGTGGGACCCCAGCGTTCACGGGTTTAAGGTCGGAACAAGCTCCGTCAATGACGACCTTGATGCTCCGATCGGCCAGAAAGCTGGAGATCCAATCGCATAATTTCTCGGGAAGCCCATAAGCTGGAAGCTTCGAGAGCAGTGCTCTGTGCCACACCCGATCGAAGGCTTTCGCTATGTCCAAACTAACCGCTAGAGCCTCCCCCTTGGACTCAATTGCCTCCGCCCATCTATGCGTAAGGTATACAAGAAGGTCACCAGCCGAACGACCACGACGAAAGCCGTACTGAGAGTCACTTATCAGCTGGTGGCCCTCCAGATACCTCAAGAGCTGGCCATTAATAATGGATTCCATTATTTTGGAGAACAAGGAGGTTATCGCTATTGGGCGATAGTTGGACGGATCAGAGCGATCGCCTTTTTTAGGGATCGGATGTATCGAAGCGATCTTCCAGCACTCCGGGACAGTGCCAAGCGAGTACAGGTACCGGAAAAGGCGCGTTAAGACCGGAGCCAACTCAGGAGCACAAGTACGCAGCACAATTGGAGGAATACCATCCGGCCCGCTCGACTTATGTATGTCCAAGGAAGATAATGCTTTGCGGACAGCACGTTGCCGGAATGTAACTTCCGGCATCGAAGAATCACACCTTGAAATGATCGGTGGTGATCTCCCTCGGTCATCCAAAGTCGAGCTGGATGCGAAGAGACAGCCTAAAAGGTCGGCCTTCTCCTTCGCAGTGTGGGCCAGCGAGTCATCCTCCCTGTGCAATGGTGGTATGGAGGGCTGACAAAAATTCCCTTGGACAGCTTTGGCGAGAGACCAGAAGGCTCGAGTCCCCGAAGGGAGTTGGGCCAATCTCTCGCCAAATCTGGCAATGTGCTCTGACTTTGCCTTAGTGATTTCCCGTTTGAAGGACCTGGAGGCTGAGTTATATGCTTTTTTGAGTTCGCTGGTATTAGCATCACGAGATTTCGCCGCTTCCGCCCATGCCTTAAAGCATTCTCGCTTTCGACGCGAGGCCGCCTTGCAAGAACGTTTAAACCAGGGCTGAGACTTGCCACCGATCGGCACCGCAGAAAATGGAATAAAGAGTTCCATGCCCTGCAGAACCACTTCGGTGACAGAGGCAGCGACGGAATCTGGAGCATCCAACGAAAAGCAAATAGGCCCCCAAGGGTAGGACGCAAAGAAAGACCGCATCCCGTCCCAATCTGCTGACTTATAGTGCCAAATACGGCGACAACCCAAAAAGCGGGGCCGCGAAGGGCGCGTAGATGGCACAGTACTCCGGACCACACAATGATCCGATGAACCCAATGGCGGGTCAACAGAGACTTGATAGTTCTCCGGATGCGAAGTCAGCAGAAGGTCCAACAAAGAGGGTTTATGACCAACCACATCTGGTATTCGCGTAATCGCAGGGACCATTTGTGTCAGGTCGTAGGCTAAAGCAAAGTCGTGAAAGGATCTTCCCGCGTGATCGGTGGTTTCAGAGCCGAGCCAATCGGCATGGTGGGCGTTAAAATCGCCAAGTATCACGATTTCAGCGGTAGGAACCCTTTCGAGCAGGGAATCTGTAGCCATTTGGATGTGCTCAATGAGTCGGTCAGTTTCATCATTTCCGCTATGGGACCTATACAGGCACGCATAGAATCGCGGATGGTCATCGCAGTCTACGCGGAGCCAAAGGTTAGATAGGTCCCTTCCTTCAAGCGTCCCAAGGCGACGAGAACAGATATCCTCTCTGACGTACACGCAAACTCCCGCCCGCGGCACAAATGAATGTTCCAATTTGTACCCCGGGTAGGAGAGGTAAGAAGTATCAGCCGGGGAGGATATCTGAGTCTCAGTAAGGAAGAATAAGGCCGGCTTCGCAGTTTCAAGGTGAAAGTGAACCGCGTTTAGGTTAGAATTGAGCCCCCTAACATTGGTCGTCCACTGTGAGCGTGGAAGGGGTTGCCTTCGGTAAATTCTTCCGTTTGCCCCAAGGACAATTATTTTTGTAGAGCGCAGAATTGCCCCCCCCAGAATACGAAGGGCAGCCTGTGCGTCCACCACCGGGTGCAGAGTGCCCCGGTGACTGACGCCCAGAGGGGGATTCTCCACCGCGGGCGCGTGTGGTACCCCCCTGGGGTAGATTCTTTTTTTTCTGCACCTTCATATTTTTTTTTTTGGGGGAGGGGGGAAGGGGGATGGGGGGGATGGGCTCCGGGAATCTCTCTCACCGGACGAAACGCGAGTACAATAAGGCGAACCCATTGCATCACTTGACGCCGGTTTTCTGAGAGACAGTGGTACTGCCCCGGTCGTGCCTGCCCATTTGGCTGAAGCCCGAAGGCAACAGTATGGCACTCCCACTAGGATAGGGTTGACTGATTGCGCTGATGAAATAACCTCTGCCACAGGTTATTTCACCAGTGGGCGATGGGGTCGTCACGTCCCGACGCCAAAGATGTCTCCTAACATCAGCTGAATGTCTGTCTTATATTAAAATAAATTTCTTTAAAAACATTCTAGACTTCAATTTAGGCTTCAGCGTTCAACTTTCAACCCTAAAAACGTAAATTCGATTCCCGGCTGTACACCAATGGACTCTGTTTATGTGAGCATTTTAATATTCTCTCGAATGGTGAAGGAAAACATCGAAAGGAAACATGTGCATGGCACAGGAGGCTGATCACCTACTTCTCTACTAAAAAAAATCATTATGAAACAGATACAGAAATCTGAGGCCTAGACCTAAAACGGTTGCAGCGCCGCCGATATGTTAAAAATTTATTGATTTAGGCGAATGTAACTTGAAATATATTGAAGGAAAATATTATAACTAAAACAATTTTGTAATTTCCGCTGTTATGTGTGGACATGACAATGACTCATTTTCCAATTGATTTAACGACTTTTTAGAAATACGTCATAAAGCCACACATCGATTTGCTATAAAAATGTACCGTAAAGTTAATAAAATGCTATCGTGATCTTCTGTAAAATAAAACTTTCTTAAGTGTATAAAATTACTACAAATATTGAGTTATAAATTTTTGGAAACAATAGCAATAACTCAAAGTTTTTCACATAATTGGTATTCATACTTTTCGAGAGTGGTTACAAATGCAGTTGCGGGTTTACCAGCAGTCTGAGTAGGAAGGAGCCTAGGGCGACAAATTCGTTGGCGATTTCAAATAGAACATATATTTTTGCTGATACTTTCATAAGTAGGTATAAATGATATACATAATATAATATATAAAAATGCAATTTTATTTGTAGCAGTTCTTATGGCTGTATATAATATGTTATATGTATGTAGGATAACATTGATTTCTTCACCTAGTTGTGTAGGCTGCCACCTACATGTGCTATTGTTTTCATTATCAATCAGAAACCACTGGCGGTAAACACCGTGTTGTTTTTTACAGTATATTTAAGTCCAGGTTCGCTCACTCCGCTGTTGGTGTGGTTTTAAATAAAGTGAGCGATGGCTTAGGTTGGCGTTAGTGTTTGGATAATAAATATAAAAACTGGATTTAATGAAACATCGATTCCACTAAGGATTTAAACCAAGGTTAAAGTTTTTATATATAATCCACTCTGCAGAGGACAAAAAAGCTACCGTGATATAAAATACGGAACGATAAATAGTTAAGATAGAATTTGTATGAAAAATTGAACAACGTGCGTGTATGGGGATCATACGGAAGCACGAAAATACATTCCATTCGTTAATGAACTCGATAATGGCTTCAGAGCGCATGTTATATTTGCGCTATAACATATTCATTTATCTGCAAGATTGTTTTGCTTAATAACTTCTCTTGCGACGATAAATGTTATTTGTGCCCAATATAATTTCTTGTTTTGATACTTTTAATAAAAGTCCTCCCACATAAAGGATATAAAATAATTGAAGTGAAACTTCTGTAACAGCGTTGGAAAAAAAATTACCGTCACGTATTTCCGTAACGCGCCATGTTTTTCTTGTCCCTCCCACGGTTGATTTGAAGAGATTCGAAGCCATTAATAAATGAAATATGTATGTATATTATAACGGTAACAAAGATAGTAATACTTCTATTACAATTAATTAAATTCTGTAAGAATCTTGATAAATTATTATTAAATAATATAAATTGAATTAATTGTATTCATGTGTATGATAATAAAAGCTTTTGTTTAACTTTATCTAATTTAACTTTATTTAACCAATTTCTGTAAAGTTGCATATAGTAGATTATTTTTCGAAAATAAGGTCATAAAGAAGTTTCATTTCTTACGCACACATTTTTTTTAATTAAGTAAATAGTCACAAATCCCCTTTCACAAACACGCACACACACACAAACTCATACAAAAACCATAGACACACCAATATTTATAAGCTATTGATTTTCGGTAGGGTATGGTAATTCCATGTTAATTATTATACATTTTTTCTAAAAGCTGTTTGTGTAAAATAAAAAACCCTTTGCGTTAGCTGCCTGTTCTATAAAAAAAAGTTTGGACTTTTGTAAGCTATATTTTACAAACAGAAATAAATAACTAAAAACTGAAACGACTTTTTTATAACGAAATTGGTTTATTACTAATGCGATAAGCAATTATTCGAGAATGAATTTTAAAGGATTTGCTTTAGAATTTCATTCATTCTTTATACTATAGGGAATTATAATGAAAAGAAATAAAAGTTTTATACCTATCCCACGAGCCCCGCGTTACTTTAATTAGCTGACACTGTGGTCGGTGAAAAGGTTTCCAAATATACCTACAGTGGTGGTATTGAAACGCACCACCACTATGTGGAAGCAGTTGCGCACTGAAGTATTTTCGAAACAATTGAACTTAGGAACCTTCAAGTGCGTACCAATTCAAAAAAGGTCGGCAACGCTCTCTCAGAGCCCTCTAACATTGAGAGTGTCCATGGGATACCGCCAGCCATACTCACTAATCATCAGATCAGCCTCCTGCCCGTTCTCTGCCTGTTCTATTAAAAAAATTTGAACTTTTGTAAGATATATTCTTCAAACAGAAATACATATATTCATTACACAAACAGCGGAAACAAAACGAATTAGCAGTGAAATAATATGTAAACAACTTCGAGACTTCCTGAGTATATATTTAGAACATATATTTTGGTGGCCTGGTGATGACCAGGCTGTCTAAAATCCCATCGCCATCGCCCAACGCCATCGCGTTGAATGAAGGGGAGCCGTACCGAAATATAGTGGAGAGTATGTATGTACAGCAATGGACATACTCATACTCACTATATTTCTACTCCTCTATATTTATTATACTCCTACACTCGTAACAATCTTGCTACAAGTGCGCATGTGCATTAGTTGTTCATTTGACTCTTTCGGTTGTTTAGGAACTGACTCACACATCTCCCCGAAGTGGGAAAAAGGTTTTATTTCTTTTAAACTGGTGTTATTTGTGCACCTTGATACATTATTTTAAGTTTTCCTTTAGTCCTTGGTTAAATACATAATTTATTAATATTTCTTTATAATTGATTTAATATTTGATAAAGCATACAAAGGAAATCCACAATTATTTTAATTAAACCTCAGATTTAAGCTGTCACAAGCAACTCTCATCATAAAACACGAAACAAGAAAACTAAATGCCAAATCATATTTGAGACCATCATGTTTTTGACTTTATTCGTCACAAACAAAAAAATAATCTTCTTCAAAATAGGTCACTAATTCTATTTACTGACAATAACTACTGAATGGTTCTTTGGATTTGTTGATTTTTATACGCGATTTTGTGGAGCGATAAGTGGTTTTCCGCCTTTGTCTTGCGAATGTATTCAATTACCGTAAGTGCTTTTAAATTATGTTTAAACAAAAATTTTAGATTAGGGCATAAACAGATCAGCGCCCTTCACACTTGAAATGGAAATGTGCATGACATTTACATACAGAGACCGAAGATCATCGCCGAAGCCAAGCGTTGGAAGGAATAAAGTACAATGGGATACCACAAAAGCGATGTGCTGACGACATAATTGTTCACCGGAAGGCGACCTATTTGGGAAGCGTATGAGGGTAGTAGGGTAGGTAGGGTACTGTGATTTGGGAGAATACTTGGAGGGGATTAGAGGATAGCATTTACTGTCCATTTTGTAAATAACTTAATTGTGTTTTATGTGGAATTAGTTTGAGTTTGGCTTTGCATGGGCTTTAAGTAAATAAATAATAACAGTTTCTGGAGAAAAATGGATGGAAGAAGCTAAAGGCAGATTAGAAAGTTCTAGAGGCCTTTACCCAGAAGGGGTTCATGACATGGTCCACAAAGTATGTAATACCAAACTCATTTGATACGAAAATTTTATTTATAATTTAAATTATATATTAGTCAGAAGTGGGTCTTCTAATTAATTTGCTATATTTGTTTTAAAATAAGTACTGCTTGATGATTTGCTTTTTTTAAAAGATTACCGGGAGTTTTTTACGCCGGCATTTTCTCTCGGCCTACACCTTCTGTTTTCTTTGCCGATATGTAGGGATGCCTACAGGTTCATATTTAATGACGTGGAATAAGTTATACCTTGATGATCTTATGTTCCAAAGTAAACGTATTTTATTTTTTTATTTTGATGTCAGGCTAGTCTAAGTCTAAAATATTTCTAGTTAAGTGGTTCAAATATATGCGAAAGGATTTTTTTTTTTAATTTAAATTATATATTAGTCAGAAGTGGGTCTTCTAATTAATTTACTATATTTGTTTTAAAATAAGTACTGCTTGATGATTTGCTTTTTTTAAGAGATTACCGGGAGTTTTTTACGCCGGCATTTTCTCTCGGCCTACACCTTCTGTTTTCTTTGCCGATATGTAGGGATGCCTACAGGTTCATATTTAATGACGTGGAATAAGTGATACCTTGATGATCTTATGTTCCAAAATAAACGTATTTTATTTTTTTATTTTGATGTCAGGCTAGTCTAAGTCTAAAATATTTCTAGTTAAGTGGTTCAAATATTTGCGAAAGGATTTTTTTTTTTAATTTAAATTATATATTAGTCAGAAGTGGGTCTTCTAATTAATTTGCTATATTTGTTTTAAAATAAGTACTGCTTGATGATTTGCTTTTTTTAAAAGATTACCGGGAGTTTTTTACGCCGGCATTTTCTCTCGGCCTACACCTTCTGTTTTCTTTGCCGATATGTAGGGATGCCTACAGGTTCATATTTAATGACGTGGAATAAGTTATACCTTGATGATCTTATGTTCCAAAGTAAACGTATTTTATTTTTTTATTTTGATGTCAGGCTAGTCTAAGTCTAAAATATTTCTAGTTAAGTGGTTCAAATATTTGCGAAAGGATTTTTTTTTTTAATTTAAATTATATATTAGTCAGAAGTGGGTCTTCTAATTAATTTGCTATATTTGTTTTAAAATAAGTACTGCTTGATGATTTGCTTTTTTTAAAAGATTACCGGGAGTTTTTTACGCCGGCATTTTCTCTCGGCCTACACCTTCTGTCTTCTTTGCCGATATGTAGGGATGCCTACAGGTTCATATTTAATGACGTGGAATAAGTGATACCTTGATGATCTTATGTTCCAAAATAAACGTATTTTATTTTTTATTTTGATGTCAGGCTAGTCTAAGTCTAAAATATTTCTAGTTAAGTGGTTCAAATATATGCGAAAGGATTTTTTTTTTTAATTTAAATTATATATTAGTCAGAAGTGGGTCTTCTAATTAATTTGCTATATTTGTTTTAAAATAAGTACTGCTTGATGATTTGCTTTTTTTAAGAGATTACCGGGAGTTTTTTACGCCGGCATTTTCTCTCGGCCTACACCTTCTGTTTTCTTTGCCGATATGTAGGGATGCCTACAGGTTCATATTTAATGACGTGGAATAAGTGATACCTTGATGATCTTATGTTCCAAAATAAACGTATTTTATTTTTTTATTTTGATGTCAGGCTAGTCTAAGTCTAAAATATTTCTAGTTAAGTGGTTCAAATATTTGCGAAAGGATTTTTTTTTTAATTTAAATTATATATTAGTCAGAAGTGGGTCTTCTAATTAATTTGCTATATTTGTTTTAAAATAAGTACTGCTTGATGATTTGCTTTTTTTAAAAGATTACCGGGAGTTTTTTACGCCGGCATTTTCTCTCGGCCTACACCTTCTGTTTTCTTTGCCGATATGTAGGGATGCCTACAGGTTCATATTTAATGACGTGGAATAAGTGATACCTTGATGATCTTATGTTCCAAAGTAAACGTATTTTATTTTTTTATTTTGATGTCAGGCTAGTCTAAGTCTAAAATATTTCTAGTTAAGTGGTTCAAATATTTGCGAAAGGATTTTTTTTTTAATTTAAATTATATATTAGTCAGAAGTGGGTCTTCTAATTAATTTGCTATATTTGTTTTAAAATAAGTACTGCTTGATGATTTGCTTTTTTTAAAAGATTACCGGGAGTTTTTTACGCCGGCATTTTCTCTCGGCCTACACCTTCTGTTTTCTTTGCCGATATGTAGGGATGCCTACAGGTTCATATTTAATGACGTGGAATAAGTGATACCTTGATGATCTTATGTTCCAAAGTAAACGTATTTTTTTTTTTTTTTTTGATGTCAGGCTAGTCTAAGTCTAAAATATTTCTAGTTAAGTGGTTCAAATATTTGCGAAAGGATTTTTTTTTTAATTTAAATTATATATTAGTCAGAAGTGGGTCTTCTAATTAATTTGCTATATTTGTTTTAAAATAAGTACTGCTTGATGATTTGCTTTTTTTAAAAGATTACCGGGAGTTTTTTACGCCGGCATTTTCTCTCGGCCTACACCTTCTGTCTTCTTTGCCGATATGTAGGGATGCCTACAGGTTCATATTTAATGACGTGGAATAAGTGATACCTTGATGATCTTATGTTCCAAAATAAACGTATTTTATTTTTTATTTTGATGTCAGGCTAGTCTAAGTCTAAAATATTTCTAGTTAAGTGGTTCAAATATTTGCGAAAGGATTTTTTTTTTAATTTAAATTATATATTAGTCAGAAGTGGGTCTTCTAATTAATTTGCTATATTTGTTTTAAAATAAGTACTGCTTGATGATTTGCTTTTTTTAAGAGATTACCGGGAGTTTTTTACGCCGGCATTTTCTCTCGGCCTACACCTTCTGTTTTCTTTGCCGATATGTAGGGATGCCTACAGGTTCATATTTAATGACGTGGAATAAGTTATACCTTGATGATCTTATGTTCCAAAGTAAACGTATTTTATTTTTTTATTTTGATGTCAGGCTAGTCTAAGTCTAAAATATTTCTAGTTAAGTGGTTCAAATATTTGCGAAAGGATTTTTTTTTAATTTAAATTATATATTAGTCAGAAGTGGGTCTTCTAATTAATTTGCTATATTTGTTTTAAAATAAGTACTGCTTGATGATTTGCTTTTTTTAAAAGATTACCGGGAGTTTTTTACGCCGGCATTTTCTCTCGGCCTACACCTTCTGTCTTCTTTGCCGATATGTAGGGATGCCTACAGGTTCATATTTAATGACGTGGAATAAGTGATACCTTGATGATCTTATGTTCCAAAATAAACGTATTTTATTTTTTATTTTGATGTCAGGCTAGTCTAAGTCTAAAATATTTCTAGTTAAGTGGTTCAAATATTTGCGAAAGGATTTTTTTTTTAATTTAAATTATATATTAGTCAGAAGTGGGTCTTCTAATTAATTTGCTATATTTGTTTTAAAATAAGTACTGCTTGATGATTTGCTTTTTTTAAGAGATTACCGGGAGTTTTTTACGCCGGCATTTTCTCTCGGCCTACACCTTCTGTTTTCTTTGCCGATATGTAGGGATGCCTACAGGTTCATATTTAATGACGTGGAATAAGTTATACCTTGATGATCTTATGTTCCAAAGTAAACGTATTTTATTTTTTTATTTTGATGTCAGGCTAGTCTAAGTCTAAAATATTTCTAGTTAAGTGGTTCAAATATTTGCGAAAGGATTTTTTTTTTAATTTAAATTATATATTAGTCAGAAGTGGGTCTTCTAATTAATTTGCTATATTTGTTTTAAAATAAGTACTGCTTGATGATTTGCTTTTTTTAAAAGATTACCGGGAGTTTTTTACGCCGGCATTTTCTCTCGGCCTACACCTTCTGTTTTCTTTGCCGATATGTAGGGATGCCTACAGGTTCATATTTAATGACGTGGAATAAGTGATACCTTGATGATCTTATGTTCCAAAATAAACGTATTTTATTTTTTTATTTTGATGTCAGGCTAGTCTAAGTCTAAAATATTTCTAGTTAAGTGGTTCAAATATTTGCGAAAGGATTTTTTTTTTAATTTATCATACGATCAGTCTTTGCGACTATAAGAAGATTCGTTGTGCGAAAGGAAATTAATAAACAAACGTAACTTATCAATTACCTTGATTATGTAAGTTTAGGGTTGTAAGATTGGAAGCCACAGCTTTCAACTTAATTACATTTTAGACTTCTAATTAGTCCCGGACGAGTCACGTTACAGCTCAGAATGTGCCTTGTGACTGAATGGCGTGAATTATAGCTAAGCACTAAGTTGAACTGCCTTATTAGTCCATTAAAATGGTACTTTGAGGGTCAAACTTAACACTGGAACGTGTTTTCATTCCTTTTTCCAAGATGGCGGCCGGGGAACAAGGGCTCAACCCCACAAACTTGAGGTTAAACTTGTATTCACCCACCCTATATGTCCCATAAATAAAGTTGCGTCCTCTAACATATGTTCAGCAAATGTAACATTTCAATAATAATAAAATAAAATACGTTTATATAGACAGGTATCACTTATTCCACGTCATTAAATTTGAACATGTAGGCATTCCTACTCATCGGAAAGACGACATAGGGTGTAGACTGTAGGCCGAGAGAAAATTCCGGTGTAAAAAACTCAATGGGCTATATATTAAAAACGTAATTCATTTGACACACGAAAGTCATACTTAGCACTAAGTAATATTACCCTGTAGCGAAATTGAGTTTAAAGTGTAGGAAATAAGCCTTTAGCAAGACAATTCGGACGAACACATATTTGCATAGCTCATTTTAGCCATATTTGTGAAATTTTCACATAAAAACTATATTATTAACACGCTTTAGTTAGCGTAGAGAGTTACTCACAATACTGAAACGTCCCAGTAAGCACCATAGTAATGTATTTTAAAAATAATGTTGTGTTTAAATCAATCAATAAAACATTTTTATTTAGGTAAACAAGTACAATCATGAACGTCAAACAAATTACATTAATTGTAAATTTACATTTACCAACACTTCGCAAGTCAAGCGCTTAGAGCGGGCAAGAAGAACTATAATTTTGTGCTCAAAAATCAAACCAATTTTTTCTTTATAATATAAAATGTATTTTCAATTTCTATGACAATGCTGGATTGAAAAATTAATTTAGGACATGACATTTATAGAGGCGAGAAACACGAGGGCGGCACAAAGTTCACTGACTTTGAACTTTTCATTCAGTGGCGGATTTCGGTTTAAGGACATTTATTCTCATAATAGACATTAGTCACTGACATGAGAACACTATATGCTAACGTTACAATTTGAAAAAAGAACTTGGTAGAACTTGGATGAACTTTCATTTTAGTAGATGGGGATCTTTTTTTTTGAATGGTATCTCGCTGTTGGCCTTAAGGGCCTTTACAGCTCAGCACGGGCTGTTTGGCGAGCTTAGCTCAGCCAGATGGGGTTTTTTTGGGGATTGAGTGATCAATAGATGGTCTTTTTTATAGCCCAATAGATCGCTCAATAGATGGTATAGCCGCGTCATGCGATAGGATCGTTAACCAACATATACTAAACAAGAAATACCATGTCCAAATGAGAGAAGAGAAATGTGATCGATCGATCCTGAATGAGCTTCGCGTTTATACCGACGGCACAGAAACAGGGCGTGGCTCCGGCGCTGGCATATTCTCTTTGGATCTCAACATCAACACACACTTATCTCTAGGCACGCACAGTTTGATTTTTCAATGCGAGTGAACAGAAGCGACCAGCATCGTGCGGCGGCTAAGAGTTAACAACATTTGTATTAAGTTTGTATCCGACAGCGCGTCTGTGTGTGTGTGATGGCGCTAGCAAGCAAAACGACAAACTGGTACTAGAATGTCATAATGCACTGGAGGCATAGCACATATTTTCAAGGTAGAAATTTGTAAATCCACCACGGAATAAATCACACAATGCTAGGAATCGAGGGACGGCATATTTCGTTGTTATATTTCTAAAAAAGTTAGACCAAACTTAACCATATTATTTAAGTGTGGGTTACATTAAAAGTTATCGCCTAATATCTAAAGCTCTAGATAAGATGTTGATAAAATAATTTCGGTAAATTGCCGAAATAGGTTTTTGAACAGTTAATCCTGAGGTGTTATACGAGTATTAAAATGGGATCGATTTGTACAGTTATTTAGAGAAGTTACTAAGCAATTTATATAAATGTCTCTTTCTTTTAAATTCTGTTTACGCTATGATGAAAAGGGATAGATATATTTTAAGGTTTATGAATAAAGAAGTTTGTGAACATGTGTCTTCGTAGAGTTACTGTAGAAATCTCGTTTTTCCAAGTCTTTTTATTTTATTAATTATTAACACTTCGTTTCACTAATACAGAAATAAAGTACAATTAAATTTAAAGAATGGCCACTGGCAGCCCTATTGCTTTCGATATCTTTCAGGCAACTCGTGTGAAAAAAAATATATAAGGTGAGCAAGAAATGCAAAACTGCATGAGACACATATTAACTTTTTTTATAAGTGAGATAAGCTTTTAATTTTTAGGTTATTTCATTAAACATTTCTTGTATAAATATATACATAATATGTTTTATAGATAGTTCACATGTAATTAGAATAATATATGTATTATCGCAAAAGTTTGTTATTTAAAATTTACCATAAATTTGTTTCTAAACAGATTAATAATCTGCCATTTTGCTCCGTATTAGCGAGTGTTAGTTGGAAATGTAGTAAGAAAACGTCTAGTAAAGAAAGAAAGAAAGAAAAGTGTTAAAGTGCGGAGCAGCGAATTGGACGGATTTCAGGTTACCGAAGCGCACGCATATGCTGCATTTAAAAATGAAATACAGAAAAAACTATATGTCTATAGTAAGGTTTTATATATCAACCATGAGGTCAGGCATTCGAATCCCGGAGGTGGACCAATCAATGGCTTGATATTATAAATATAAAGCTATTGTATAAACCCACATAAGTTAAGGATGTATATATGAATATATTATATGTATATATATATACGTGTTCAAAACTTAAGTACCTAATAAATCACATACTGAGTTTCCAATTAGATAAAATTGTCTTTATTCGAATACACTACACTAAACTATACTGAGTCCATTCATTATTTTTTACAGTAGTAATTCCTTGGCAATTTTACAATACTTCCCTTTTTTTCCCCATCTTTCCAAGTTTCTGTGGGGCGTCCTGTCTTTTTTTATTATTTCTAACGACAACAACAAAAATCATTAATTCATATCGGTAACACAATGTACACTTATGAACGTCAAAAAAAATTAATATTCATTAAATGATTCTAATTTTACATTTACTGCCAGTTCTCAAATCAAGGGCGTAGAACGGTAGAGAAGAACGGGCAATAAACTCAATAACGTTTAGAACTGGCCAGTTAGAAACATTGCGAATGAAAACTTTTTTGAATTTCAATTCTAGATCTCTTTGGTAACCTAATGTAGTATATTGTATTCATTTGTCATTTGTTTTCGTTGTGTTAAAATTTTTCAGTCTTACTTACCTTAATAATATAATTTAAATTAGCAATATATTCAGTATCAATCATCTAACTCAACATAACTCTTACCACTTAGGTAAACAAGTAAACTTATGAACGTCAATAGAAAAGATTATAAATGTACATTTTAAAAATACATAATATCACATTTATTTAAACTTGTTTTAATAATCTGTGTTCCCGCGTAAACCTAATGCTATCAAAAACATGACTTGTAAAACAACTAAGGTTCGCAACGCAGTAAAAAAAAATCGTGCGTACAAAGTACAGATGCCAGAAGTGAAACTTCTTTGTAAATTAATTAATACTAAGGTAAAGCCCCAATACATTATCATGACATATGATCACTCCATGTATATCTATATTCACATTGTTTACGCACTGGATACATGGTAATGATAATACAAATAAACAAAAATCTGCGTTCACTGCACAAGGCGTTATGCGACAGAGTTCTTATTCTAAAGTTCTAATATGTTACTACTAAACAAATACATCTCTCAATTACTCTCTCTCTCTCTCGATCTTTCTCACTTGCTTGCTTCCTACTCTCGCTCCATTACTATGTGCTTCATGCTACGCTCGCCCTTTCTAACTATCTCTCAATCAGTCTCAATCGCTATTTTCCTTTTCTGTCTGAAAAAAGCATTGTTAGGTCCCTATCTTGTGCCTAAGTCGCTGGTTTTTTCTGGTATTTTTGTTCTGCTAAACAACAGTTTCTGGTATTTTTATTGTTTTTTTTTTTAATATATTTTAATTATATTTTTTGTAATATTTATGTTTAGCTAAATTGTCATTCATTTTAGATACAAGAGTTTGTAACTTATACCGTAGATATACGAGTTCTCATAGTATTTATTATGTATGGTGTGATAAACTTGAATACATAAATTCGGGAACGGGAAAATTGTTTGTCTTAATAGTATAATAACAATGATATTTGTTTTATAGAATTATGGGTGGTCTAACATGTCAGGTTAAGAACATTACGCCCTTGGATACATATGCACAACTATTACTGACCGACTACGGACTGACTGAGCCCCCGCGCCTCAGATAGACACAGGATAAATTAATATTTGTCTTAAATTAGATCATATATAAGACAATTAATATTTTATTAAAAAATCTGAATTAAATAACAAGTGTAGTCTCGTTTAAAGTAGTTGGTTAGGCACATATTAAAATAAAATTTCAAAGTTTCAAAATGTGGTTATATTTTGAGACATATTAAACCTTGAAAGACATTTTATTTATTATAAAATATATCCGGATTTGTAATTTTATTTTTATTGGTTTGAAATTGCTATTATCATTCGTGAGATCGTAGGTTCGATCCCCGGCTTTGCCCTAATGGACTTTCTTTCTATATGCGCATTTAACATTCGGATAAACGGTGTAAAATAGCAGCGTGAGCACACCGGGTAGAGATCCAAAATTCGATGGCGTGTGTCAGGCACAGGCTGATCATCAGACCTGAAAAGGCCACGCGCCACTGATTTATTTCATAGATAAATATCACTTACATTTGTCAAATTGAATTGCACAAAAACACAACACAGAATTACACTTATAATGAGAATTGTAAACATTTTGTGTGTTCTCGGGCGGTAATTAAACGGAACTGTCAATTTAATCAACTAATCGACTGATAATTCTAGTAATCGCAAAGATAGTACATACTACGTCGTCAATTGAATCACTATAATATTTTGGTCATGATTAATTTTGATAATAATTGTCGTGCCCCTGCATCGTAATTGCTAAATCGGTAAGTACCATATCTTCTTCCGACTCTACTACTGAAGGTCGCTTCACTGTATGGTGCCTGCTGCACTGCTATCTCTTTGTTCAATCAATAGCTTTCCTTGGCATTATGGGAAGACCCGTGAGAATTGTGGCTTGGTCTGATTTGTTGCTAAATCGGTAAGAACCATATCGTCTTCTTGTTTAGAGTCATTGCTGAATGCCATTTTAATTTCAAATTCAAAATCATTTATTCATTTAGGTAACACAATTTACACTTATGAACGTTAAAGAAAAGTAATGAAACAAATAAAAAATAAAATACGTTTATTATGGAACATAAGATAGACAGGTATCACTTATTCCGCGTCCCTAAATTTGGACCTGTTGGCATCCCTACTCATCGGCAAAGAAGACAGAGGGTGTAGGCCGAGAGAAAAAGCCGGCGTAAAAAACTCTCGGTACTCTTTTGAAAAAGGAAATCATCAAAAAAATATAGCAAATTAATTAAAAGTACCCTGCCCATCACTAGTCCCAGACCCTTTTATCAACTAGACAATCGCTAAATTTATAGTAAGCCTTTTTACACAGCTTTTCTTTAATCCATTTCTTAAATTTATTTAAAGGCAGAGATAAAAGAGCCTCTGGGATTTTATTAAAGATGAGTATCCCTTTTTCCAAATAAGAATTACTAACTTTAGATAGTCTAGTACGGGGAGATTGCAGCCTGTATATGAATTGCTTCTAATTTTACATTTAATGTCAGTTCTCAAATCAAGGGCGTAGAATGGAAAACTAGAACTGGCAATAAACTCTCGGCTACTCTTTTTAATCGCCAAGTTTTTTTATACAACGTTTTTAAAGAGCTTCATTACACCATGTCCCACATGACATCTTAAGTAATTAATAATAATAAGTCACCAGTAGTTCAGCGTTTTCGAAAGCAGTTTATTGATTAGTAGCAATATTTGTTGTTTGTGAAGATTGACGCGTAACCAAAAAATGTGACATAAAAGATTCAGATAAAGAAGATTCACTTAAACAATATTTTTTAAATTCGAAAAAGTGGTTTCACTCGAATTGAGTTATTATATGTAATTATAGATTTGATTCCAATCAAAGATCAAGAAGTACTCCATAGGGTTTTGAAAGTAAATTTACCAGAATTGGTCCAAAATAAATACCTCCGGGGAAAGTTGATCGCAACGCTACAGGTTCAGGTTGTCGGTTGGGTCAGGATGTCGTTTTACGTATTGTTTTATAATAATTACTTTAATAATATATAAAGGAGTATTCAATTATATATCTTACTTGTTCAAGAGATGAATTCCTCAATCCATAGCTCATTCCAACAGATATATCTCCTACTCCAGAAGATGGTTCAAAATTAACTTGATTCACTTTCATAACACCTGTCTCTTTTTGTATGTATGTTTTCATTTCTACATCTATAATAAGAATTATTACTACGTAATGCAATTGATACCATAAAATCATTATTAAACAATATTTACTTTTCGTAGACATTATATTTTAGGTAATTGAAGCCATTTATTTTTTTACGCATATCTGAATCACAAACACTTTTGTCATAAACAAGATATTTAAAAGTTTTATTAAAAGCTCCGATGGGCGGGAAATGAAATTGGGCGCGCGTCAGCCGCCCAGTCAAAGCTCAACTGGAGTCAAGAATTAATGTGCGTTAAGATAGGGCTGTCACTATAAGAATTGTTATAAAATTTAATTTAAATTCTAAATAAAAACTAATCTCGTGTTAGTAAACAATATTTATTTTGATACTCTGAATCAAATACTTATGAATTCATGAATGGACGTGCATAGGGCTGCCAGTCGTAATTAAAACTCCAAATATTACATATAATTTTTTCGTAAAGAATATTGTGACAAAATGTTAAATACACAACACAAGCACCGTTACGAACACGCCCTGAACGAAATATTTCTCGAATTTTCTACAGCTTAGAGGTGTGATTCGAGACTGTAATATGAAGAGATGCTCTATCACATACCATATATAAATTATCTATGGTAGTTTCTAGAAGGTTCAAACATTTTTAGGCGTTTTTATGTGTACATACTCTGAAGAAGGAACACATTAAAGTGAACGTGCGTGAAGAGATTGAAGCGGGAAAAGTAAAGACATGTGATTGTTGTGTGAGTAATTGAAGTAATTAGCGAGTGTTTTGTGCGGTTATTAGTGTTTTTCTGCATTTTGTGTACTGTTCTTGTACTTTAACTTCTCGTTCATTTATTTAAAAACTAAACTTTTATAATATATACGCTCAAGCATAGTTCGGCAGAAAATCACGAACGATTTTTACTACACAGACACACACAAGAATATATAGATACTAGCGGACCCGACAGACGTTGTCCTGTCTACACGTCTTTAATTTGAATATTTCAAACTTTTTTTAATAAGCTAAAACATTCTGGACCATTTTGATGAAAATTATTATTCAAATCTTATGACAATATCTAACGTCATTACATGTAAATTTATTACAATTAGACTAATCGATAGCGTGTGAGTATGTGTAATGAAATCTTCAACTTGTTTTAATTAAAGGTAAAAAAGCTTACACTCAAACTATTTTATTTAAAAAATATATTTTTTTATTTACAAAAACTTAATTTATCGTAATGCCATTGGATGTACAATATTTTTGGTTAAACCCTGAGGTGTATAAATAAATAAATTCGATGGTTTTCCAACTCTGGAACACGCAACATATAATTGGCCGTGAGAAAAACATGGGTTTTCTAAATCTAAGCCACAAATTGTCAATGTTTGGCCTTGTGACTTATTTATAGTCATAGCATATAGGATTGGAAATTGTAAACGTTTGAATGGTATAGGCGAATCTGAAGGAATCATTGGGATCTGCACTAAATTCGCAAAATGTATAGTTTTTTAAGCACACTTCAAAACTCTTCTCAAAACACTCAGTACCTTTTAATTTAATATTTGATCCAGCACATGGTCTACAATAACACAATGATAGTAAAACTTTTTTTTAATTTGATCGCAGCGCTAACTGTCGGGACAGACTAAAATTAAAATTCGAATATTATTTAAAATTTGACACTGCGATAGTAGCGCCGTCTGTCGGATCCAATGTAAAACATTCGAAAATCAACAACTACTAATAAATTAAAAATTAATTAAAAATTTTGTCCAGCGGAAAAAATTGTGAATCTAAACCATTCCCAGATCCCCTTGAACACACACAAAAAATTTCATCAAAATCGGTCCAGTCGTTTGAGAGTTCAGTGACATACACACTCACAGAAGAATTATATATATATACTCATTGGTTTACCTAAGTTAAATTTTCCATTGATGCGGAGTCTAAAAAATTGAAAGACTCTTGAAAGAAAGAGTCGTAATATTAAATTTATCTTGGGAAGAAATCGACGAATAAATAAAAAAATCAGTAAATTTTCTTTATTTTTTTCACAAAAAACCCGCACAGCACTTCAGACATCACAAGGTAGAAATATTTTTGACTAAATAACGTACATTTCCCTAATACTCCAGTGGCAATGTTTTAAAATCCCCGGAGATTTTAAGACCGAGGAAAGGTATGCAGAGTAAGAGATCGTAAATATTTTAAAAATACAGTTTTATAAGTATAAATGATTTAAGAAATACCATTACTACTTGTTAATGAATAAAAATACCAGTACTGCTAAAACATTTGATCTCTCTATGACATTGTCGAGTATTCCAATATACTTAATTTTTTGATAGAAAAGTCACGCTATATATTGTTAATATTAGCGAAATGCACGTGACTACTGGCCCGTAATTTGGCAAGATTTTGCTATGTCCACGAATGTTAACATCTCACGAACTTGCCAACGTACGCGCACGTATAAATACATGCTTAAAACTACATCAGTCACACAATTTACAATGGTATTTGTAATCAACACAAAAAGGCCAATTCAACTGATACGGAAAAAGTTACACTAAATGTATTTGTATGAAAATTGTTAGTATTGAAATATACCAAATGCGATGTAAAAAAATTGAAATTCCCATATTTTATTGTAATTATAGCAGCAATTTGGTAAAATACTGAAGTAAAATACGCAAAAATCGCAGTGTTCTTAGTAAAACACAGATAAAACGTGTGCGTACGTATACGCGTATACTTAGTATGTGTACGTGGGCGTGCGAAACTTGCACTATGCGATAGACATACATTTTGTGCTTTACAGGAAAAACGCTTTTAATCGTGTATATTTGGATAAACGTACGGCGCCCGTTATGGACTAAACATTACAAATTTCATACAAAATCATGCGGTGTTTAATACTTACTCATCGTAAAACTATGTTATTGTCAGATCGTATACGTACGGAATACGTACACCATGTACGCTGTAGCTTTATGAAGGGATACATAAAACTATTGTTACTAAATGTTTTTTGTATATTTAAAATATATATATATCGTTGAGAAAATAAAGTATATAATGAAATAAATAGTAACAAAAATATAATCCAAAACAACTGTATAATAAAATATGAGCACAAAAATTCGTTCAAAAATAAATTTTATAGTTTAAAAATAAGGGGGAGTGATATCATTTGACGAACGACAGATAGACGATATCGTTTCGTCTTTCGTTTTACATTCTCACTCATCTCAATTGGAGTCTAATTACAGTGAAATCAAAATTTCGCTTAGAAACTTAAGTAATACTGGTACAGTTACTAGAATACGGGCCGTATATCGGAACGTTCAACTTGCTTCTAGACATCTTGGACGCCACAGTGTACTCACCGTTTAACAGAGAAACTATTGAGGCGAACTATTGCCATATATTAAAAAAAAATTATTAAGACAAAAAAAAATTTAGATATGTCAAGAGAGGTACGTGTCTAGTTAAAACAGTGTTATAAAAGGCTTGTTATCTCAAGACTAGATTTTGAAATATCCGAAATACGGGCTTAGATATGTCTAAGTTAAAATGGCACTACGAACAAAACTGTGATAAATTTGTTAGGGCAAGAACTACGGATTAAAATGAAATTACCCGTTTAAAACACGTATTTTATATAGAACATGTTTCAATCTGCAAATCATTTAACTCCAATATGTGATATTCGCGTTAAACTAATCAAATACCTTTTTAACTGACTAACACGCGGTCGCGTTTCAATCAGTTAAAACAGTATTTTTACTCTATTTACATAAAAGCGAATAAAATGTTTCCAAATTTGTAATCGAAGTTAATAACTAAATACTTACTCATACGTATTTAAGAGAGCTTTAGAAAAAGTTACAAAATTGAGGGTAGTTTCGATGTGGGTACATTAAAAAAAATATCAAATAAATAAATTCCTAATCCTAATTCTTATTGATATGTACTTTTGATTCGAGATAACATAAATCAATTTGATTCATTAATAATTTCTATACAGTGAACTTTTAAACAACTTTTGAGATAAAGACGACTAAAATAAGTCGTTACAAGTGTTTATGTACATCATAAGATATTAGGTTCGATTTCCGGAGATTAAAAATACAATTTCCGTTTCTTTTATGAAAAATATGAACTTAACCATAAGTTCGTTTAAACACCCCATACCACGGTTTCGGTTTATTTATATTTTTGAAAAAAGTTTATATCTAGAATTGAGGGTACTTACGAATTTTACTTTCTATAAAAGCATAGTTTTCGAGGCCAAAGTAATATTATTAACGATGATTTAAATTTTTAAAAAATGAGGGTATATTCATGTGCATTAAAAATTGCAGCATAGTGCGTTGAGAACAAGACTTCCAAAAAACATTGATACAAAGTGCAGAATTAATGTCAAAACTTTTAAACACAATTCAAAAATGACAGATTCGATATGATAACATTTTAATTAACACTATCGAATTAAACGCGAATTTATAACACATCTACAATACTTGTCAAAAATCCAGTTAAACTTGCCACTAACAACAGATGGAAATTAGACCTTTAAATTTCGGCCAAAAGACTTGTATCCAGGACGGGATACTTAGAAAAAAAATCTAATCTATGACCGTATTGTGACAAATAGTAAATTCGCGCCTATTTCCGTTCATATGTTTAGATTTGGTCAATTTGAATTTTCGTATTAAGGTATATTTTACAATGCACAAAAGTATCAGTCTTGCTTTGACGGTAACCTGGTACGTAAATTTGCGTCACGTGTGACGTCATCTAAGGTCCATACAACACAGTGTCCTTATAAGGCTGATACCATACATGAGTATGACTAAATAAGGGTCCCTCGAAGGGTGGAGTAGCAGCTATCAGTTATCCTGGCTCAGAGCCTGGGAGTACGCTGCTTGGATGCTCTCACATACGAATTTGTATTGACTCTGGAATTATACACACGTTAATTAGAAATCGTAACAATGAAAAACATTTTTTCATGGTTTCTAAGTTCCTAATCTAAATTAATATTGTTTTATGGAACAGTAGGCAAACAAGCAAGCAGGTCATGTTGAATAAATTCATAACAGCTGCAACGGGGGTGAGTTGCCGATCTTTCAGGATGTGGTACGTTTTTTTCTTAAAGGACTCTTAACTCCCGAACCCAATAATGAATACACAACCGTGACCGTGACAGTCGATCGATCTCTTATCTGCATCACAATAGCCAAACCCTACAAAGACAATCCATTTTTGGCGACGGATATAATGCAATCTATTCGCTCTGTACACTCATATTTCATAATCAATATAAACCCAAACAGTTATTGAAACCGTACTAATAATATTAAAATATACATTATGTTTAAAAAATATCAAATAGCTTTTTAATCAATTAAAATCTCAAGATAGGATATTGACACGGATGAACTGTCATTTTCATACAAAGGTCTATCCACGTACACCGACCCAACCTACGATGGATAGCTTGTATCGACAGTTGGCTATTACAATCCCTCGATTGGTTATTGTGCACACTTTTATCAATATTGGGATTAAGATGTCTATCTCAGATGGTCAAAAATGGATTGAGATAGGTAATTGGGTTTTTTTTTTTTTTTTTTTATATAATAGGGGGCAAACGGGCAGGAGGCTCACCTGATGTTAAGTGATACCGCCGCCCATGGACACTCTCGATGCTAGAGGGCTCGCGAGTGCGTTGCCGGCCTTTTAAGAATTTGTACGCTCTTTTCTTGAAGGACCCTAAGTCGAATTGGTTCGGAAATACTTCAGTGGGCAACTGGTTCCACAAAGTGGTGGTGCGCGGCAAAAACTGCCTTGAAAATCGCGCAGTTGTGGAACGGCGGACGTCGAGGTGATACGGATGGAATTTCGTATTCTGCCTCGACGTCCGATGATGAAACTCAGCTGCAGGTATTAATCCGAACAACTCCTCTGAACACTCTCCATGGTAAATGCGGTAGAAGATGCAGAGTGACCCCACATCTCTACGCAACGCCAAAGGATCAAGCCGCTCGGAGAGAGATTGGTCGTCAACGATTCGAACCGCTCTTCGTTGAACACGGTCAAGTGGAAGGAGTTGGTACTGGGGAGCCCCCGCCCAGAGGTGAGAACAGTACTCCATGTGGGACCGAATTTGCGCTTTATATAGTTGCAAGCGGTGGCCCGGAGTGAAGTACCGTCTCGCCTTGTTGAGCACACCAAGCTTTTTGGAGGCTAATTTAGCCTTTCCCTCCAAGTGACCGCGAAACTGAACGTCGTTCGATATGTCAACGCCAAGTATTCCAATGCTGGCTGCGGCTTTAAGAAGAGTGTTTTCGAAAAGAGGAGTAGCGACAAAGGGTGTTTTTTTAGCGGAAAACGCGCAAACTTGTGTCTTCTTGGGGTTAAATTGGACTAGATTTAGTCTGCCCCAGTCGGAGACTCCACGTAGTAGAGTTTCTACTTCAGACACAAGTTTGTTCCGGTACTCATCGACATCTGCCCGAGAAATACCTGCCCGGCCAATGTAAAGAGTATCCCCAGTGCTGTCATCCGCATAGCAATGAATGTTGCTAAGTTGCAACATATCATTGATATGCAGAAGAAACAGGGTCGGGGATAAAACACAGCCTTGTGGGACCCCAGCGTTCACGGGTTTAAGGTCGGAACAAGCTCCGTCAATGACGACCTTGATGCTCCTATCGGCCAGAAAGCTGGAGATCCAATCGCATAATTTCTCGGGAAGCCCATAAGCTGGAAGCTTCGAGAGCAGTGCTCTGTGCCACACCCGATCGAAGGCTTTCGCTATGTCCAAACTAACCGCTAGAGCCTCCCCCTTGGACTCAATTGCCTCCGCCCATCTATGCGTAAGGTATACAAGAAGGTCACCAGCCGAACGACCACGACGAAAGCCGTACTGAGAGTCACTTATCAGCTGGTGGCCTCCAGATACCTCAAGAGCTGGCCATTAATAATGGATTCCATTATTTTGGAGAACAAGGAGGTTATCGCTATTGGGCGATAGTTGGACGGATCAGAGCGATCGCCTTTTTTAGGGATCGGATGTATCGAAGCGATCTTCCAGCACTCCGGGACAGTGCCAAGCGAGTACAGGTACCGGAAAAGGCGCGTTAAGACCGGAGCCAACTCAGGAGCACAAGTACGCAGCACAATTGGAGGAATACCATCCGGCCCGCTCGACTTATGTATGTCCAAGGAAGATAATGCTTTGCGGACAGCACGTTGCCGGAATGTAACTTCCGGCATCGAAGAATCACACCTTGAAATGATCGGTGGTGATCTCCCTCAGTCATCCAAAGTAGAGCTGGATGCGAAGAGACAACCTAAAAGGTCGGCCTTCTCCTTCGCAGTGTGGGCCAGCGAGTCATCCTCCCTGTGCAATGGTGGTATGGAGGGCTGACAAAAATTCCCTTGGACAGCTTTGGCGAGAGACCAGAAGGCTCGAGTCCCCGAAGGGAGTTGGGCCAATCTCTCGCCAAATCTGGCAATGTGCTCTGACTTTGCCTTAGTGATTTCCCGTTTGAAGGACCTGGAGGCTGAGTTATATGCTTTTTTGAGTTCGCTGGTATTAGCATCACGAGATTTCGCCGCTTCCGCCCATGCCTTAAAGCATTCTCGCTTTCGACGCGAGGCCACCTTGCAAGAACGTTTAAACCAGGGCTGAGACTTGCCACCGATCGGCACCGCAGAAAATGGAATAAAGAGTTCCATGCCCTGCAGAACCACTTCGGTGACAGAGGCAGCGACGGAATCTGGAGCATCCAACGAACAGCAAATAGGCCCCCAAGGGTAGGACGCAAAGAAAGACCGCATCCCGTCCCAATCTGCTGACTTATAGTGCCAAATACGGCGACAACCCAAAAAGCGGGGCCGCGAAGGGCGCGTAGATGGCACAGTACTCTCCGGTGTACTGTGGTCCGCCACACAATGATCCGATGAACCCAATGGCGGGTCAACAGAGACTTGATAGTTCTCCGGATGCGAAGTCAGCAGAAGGTCCAACAAAGAAGGTTTATGACCAACCACATCTGGTATTCGCGTAATCGCAGGGACCATTTGTGTCAGGTCGTAGGCTAAAGCAAAGTCGTGAAAGGATCTTCCCGCGTGATCGGTGGTTTCAGAGCCGAGCCAATCGGCATGGTGGGCGTTAAAATCGCCAAGTATCACGATTTCAGCGGTAGGAACCCTTTCGAGCAGGGAATCTGTAGCCATTTGGATGTGCTCAATGAGTCGGTCAGTTTCATCATTTCCGCTATGGGACCTATACAGGCACGCATAGAATCGCGGATGGTCATCGCAGTCTACGCGGAGCCAAAGGTTAGATAGGTCCCTTCCTTCAAGCGTCCCAAGGCGACGAGAACAGATATCCTCTCTGACGTACACGCAAACTCCCGCCCGCGGCACAAATGAATGTTCCAATTTGTACCCCGGGTAGGAGAGGTAAGAAGTATCAGCCGGGGAGGATATCTGAGTCTCAGGTCTCAGTAAGGAAGAATAAGGCCGGCTTCGCAGTTTCAAGGTGAAAGTGAACCGCGTTTAGGTTAGAATTGAGCCCCCTAACATTGGTGAAGTCCACTGTGAGCGTGGAAGGGGTTGCCTTCGGTAAATTCTTCCGTTTGCCCCAAGGACAATTATTTTTGTAGAGCGCAGAATTGCCCCCCCCAGAATACGAAGGGCAGCCTATGCGTCCACCACCGGGTGCAGAGTGCCCCGGTGACTGACGCCCAGAGGGGGATTCTCCACCGCGGGCGCGCGTGGTACCCCCCTGGGGTAGATTCTTTTTTTTCTGCACCTTCATATTTTTTTTTTTTGGGGAGGGGGGGAAGGGGGATGGGGGGGATGGGCTCCGGGAATCTCTCTCACCGGACGAAACGCGAGTACAATAAGGCAAACCCATTGCATCACTTGACGCCGGTTTTCTGAGAGACAGTGGTACTGCCCCGGTCGTGCCTGCCCATTTGGCTGAAGCCCGAAGGCAACAGTATGGCACTCCCACTAGGACTTTTGAGCGTAAATCGAATTGGGTGAGAAATACTCAGTGGGTAGCTGGTTCCACATAGTAGTAGGCAATGTGTCTATGGGCGGCGGTATCACTTAACATTAGATGAGACTGTTTGCATATAGAAAAAACAATTTAGAATTTTCGAATTATTTCTGGATTATTCTCACCGCATTCTGTATACACATCGGCCGTTGGGTTCTCATGGTCCTAACCAGATCCAGAGGGTATAGCGGCTGTCGTCTCGCAACGAGTTCCAACGCAGTTTCGGCCAATATGAGCGCGCCCGTCCGACCCACGCCCGCGGAACAGTGGACGATCATTGGCGGTTCCAGTATACGCTCTTCTTCCGTCATTTCTTCCACTACGGTTGGTATTACTGGAATATAGAAAGGTATATAAAAGTCTGATTTCCGACAAGTTTTGTGTTTGTATGTTAGAAATTTTGTTTTTGCATTATTTACCCCATATTTCTATTAGATGTACGATGATATACTCAAACTCAAAAATATCTTTATTCATATAGGTATGAACATAAAAAAAAAAATTAATTGTAAATTTACAACCAGTTCGCAAGTCAAGGGCGTAGAGCGGGTAAGATAATTTAAAAGTAGTTAACAATTTTTTTTTTATAGAACAGGGGGCAAACGGGCAGGAGGCTCATCTGATGTTAAGTGATACTCTCAATGCCAGAGGGCTCGCGAGTGCGTTGCCGGCCTTTTAAGAATTGGTACGCTCTTTTCTTGAAGGACCCTAAGTCGAATTGGTTCGGAAATACTTAATGGTATTACATAGTACGGGGACTGATACGACAATATTTTGTCTGGAAAAGCCTTTTGGCAGGTAAATAATATTATAAACGTACGTACGTACAATGTCTGAAGGTCCCAATCATAAATGAGCCGAAATGGTACAAAATCTTGTCAAATTTGAAGAAATGTCAATCTTCATACCTTTGTAAAAAGGTTTATAATAGACAGAGATATTTTTTTACCAGCTCGATGGTTCCTGAGTTGCGAACAGAGCCGGGTGAAGTCAATGAAGGCAGCGGAGTCCTCCGGCACTCCGTGGTCCGGCCACGCCGTGTATTGCAGCTGGGTTATTGCACGACTCGCGCCGCCATTGTCCTTTAACAAGTAAAAACTAAAATCAACGCAAGACTATTAGGTTATAAAGATCCGTTGTGGGATTTGAGGTCGCAGTGTTAAACCAGTTATACAAAGACTAACAATACACTTGCGAGAATTCTGGATGTCCAAAGGCGAGCCTCCTGTAAGTTTTTCCCCTTAAATTAAAAAAAAACGTACGTTCGTACAAAGTATACATGTCAGAAGTGAAACTTTTTTGTAAATTAATTATTACTAAGGTAAAAGACCCAATAGATGATCAGGCAACAGTATATAATCACTCCATG
This sequence comes from Pieris mannii, assembly GCA_028984075.1. Lineage (NCBI taxonomy): Eukaryota > Metazoa > Arthropoda > Insecta > Lepidoptera > Pieridae > Pieris > Pieris mannii. The sequence goes on along the minus strand of CM054789.1, from coordinate 10,594,249 downwards.
TATCACGTACATACCCACACTTTTACACCATTACACAACACAACCAATTTAGGCTTAATTAATTAAATTAAATCACTATTAGTTAATTGTATTAAATACTTTGTTTGTTTGTTCCCTTTTATAAATCTTTTTGTTGTAAAATGTATCATGTATTCCACCTGTGGCTATATTCTCAGTGTATTTGTTTGCAATTATATATAATTTATGTTAGCTGTAGCAGTACTAAATAAATAAATACTAAAGATAATATAAGTAAAATAAAAAAAACCGAGTTTACTGCACTAGGCGTTATGCAACAGAATTGTCATCTAAAGTTCTAATATGTAAATTCATTAAAGTACAATTAACGAATACATCAACCAATAGCGTCTATTTTTTCTCAAAATACCTTTCTCACTCTTTCTTAGTCGGTCTCAATCGCTCTCTCCCTTTCTTTGACAAAAATCGTTGCACATCTTCGTGAAAAAAATTACTCACCAAATACTTATAATGTAATTTTTTTTTGTAAATAGCGCCATCTACATAACACAATTCATTAAATTAAGTTATAAGAAAATTATTACGAAACGAACCTTCAAAACCAATTCCCGTCTGATATAATGTCCAAGATTCTGTTCGCTATTCGTTAGTACGGTCAATGAGTTGCTAGTCTTCAGTGGGTTGGTCCCAACTTTGGGCCAATATTGGTGGCACTTGGCTCTACCGCGCTCCGCCAGGACTGTCAGCATCACTATCAGACTGCTCTCGCTTTCCCAAACCATTTGCCAAAAGTCGCCAATTGTCGAGGCTAGAGGACCTGTTGATAAAAAATTAAAAAGAAATGAATTTACAGGAATATTTTTAGTGTATACTATGATTTTTAATTCCGTTAAATTCTGACAGCTATCGTTTTGTGACATGTCAGTGATGGCAAACCTTTTTGGCCGGGCATATTTTTCAATTTCAATACGAGTGAACATGTGAAGTCTATATATACAATTTATTTGTTAGTGAATTAATCCATCTTATTAAGTGCGTTGCTCCAAATTAAAAGTGGTTTAACGGTTTATTTTTACGTCCCTTTTCATCGGAAACAGTAAAACGCCCAAGTAAAGTTAGATTTTATTTTTAAAAAGGTTTTCAAATGTTAACCTAGAATTAGTAGGCAGTGATATCAGCTAAAGAATTTAAAAAAAAGTTATTAAAGTTTAACCAATACATTGGTCGTGATATTGAAATATTTATTATTTCTGTATTCGGCCACTTTGCGTTTTTGATAGCAACAATTATGAAATGTCAGAATTCTACGGACAAAACATCAGAGTATATAAAAAAATTCATCAAAATAAATTTAACAGTTATTGGTAGCAATAAAAATATATCAAAAACTATTCAGCATTTTTTTTAATTAACCCAAGTTATGCCTGATTAAAATAAGAAAGCATCGTCCCGATATAACTTAGATTCCAAGGAATTCATGAAATTCTGATATTTTTTGTTTTATTTATAACTGTTTATTCATAAATTTATATGAAACTTTATAAAATTAAAAATAATATTTAAAAATAGTTTCAAATACCTTGAGTGGCAATGTATGTGAGTACTAGATCTGAGTTCGGGATCTCCATATTAATAAATGAAGCGTTTATGTAATCTCCTGTGGGCCCATTTTTTAATATCACCCGAGTTGAATCATCTAGAAAGAAAATATAACATTACAGGCTTGATTTGAAACCCCAAGTAAACCGTCCCAAGCAAACCTGACGTACAGTTGCAGAGGCAAAAAGACTTGGCTGTGTACGTCCTTTGCCAAGTGACATATCAGTCAAGTATCTTTTTGCGTGTTCGAGAATTTTTTTAACCTTAAGTCGTGTGTTTGGGATGTCTGTCGGGTCGGCTAGTATAATTTTTTTTATAGAAATAGGGGCAAAAACAAGTAAAAACTAAGGAGAAAATATTTAGAACTAAACAGAAAATAATGAGAACTAAACAGAAAGTACTTAGAACTAAAGAGAAAATAATTAGAACTAAACAAAAAATAATTAGAACTAAACAGAAAGTACTTAGAACTAAAGAGAAAATAATTAGAACTAAACAGAAAATAATTAGAACTAAACAGAAAATAATTATAACTAAAAATTACATTAATAAATTTTTCTATTCATGACACACCTTGGCAATGACAATCTATTTAAAATTTATTATAATCATAAACGCTATTTATTTACATATAGCCAGATCTTTTTTATATATCATAGACTATTTACTTAAAAATACTTACATGGAGCGATATCCCTATACCGATTCTTGTTAACATTATTCGGTAACTTGGCAACCGCAGACTCTTCAGGCAATCTCCGCAATAACGTCTCGTACTGCCGTAAAGCCGCTCCACTCGCCAAGCCATCTCCCAGCAGGAGCATGGACTGTTCCAGTGCGTCTCCCTCGAATTGACCTGAACCGAGTGGGACGAAACATACCGCCGGCTCCTCTGGACCCGTCTCTTCGGGTTCGTAGACCGCTGAAAAATGTGTTATATCTCATCATCATCACCTAAATCTTAATTACGATATCGGCGATTCCACAAATTTTTCGTCGAGTTAATTTAATTTAATTGTCAGTAAAACAAAAAAAAAATTCACTGTGTGCTAGTCTATCTAAAATATATTTTAATCGTAATGTTTAATTTTTGTTTTCAATTTTTCGTAAAAAAAAATCAGTAGATTTAGTACTATGATGTCGTAAACTAAAAAAATAAATAGAGCTGTTTCATAAATCAAAGTCAAACTAAACCTTTCTGACACCAGAAATTATTAAAAAAAAATATTTACAAAAAAATGTTAGGTACCACTTCGGAATATGAAAATGAGACATCCTGTATACAGAGTTAACAATAAATTTATAGTATTTATCCAAAAGAACATATATCATAACTCACACATCAAATTTGCACGTTTATAAAACGTTGTTTAAAAATGAAATATATTTATATATATAATAATATTTACCGTTAGGTTTCACCAACAATGTCAGAACACCCTTGGTATTCCGAATCATTTGCACCACTTGATCATGAGTCATTTCATCGACATCTTTGCCGTTTATTGATATCACCTGAAATAATTTTTATAATATTTACTTTATATTTATTTCAAATATCAATAATAGTAGTGTTCTGATACAAGTTATCAATCAATTTAATACCTCCGAAGACAGTCAGTGCTAGAAAATATAAAAAAAATAAAAATAATAATTAATTGTAGGATATTCCATTCAACGAGGCATGTCCCACATCACCTTAGTTCAAGCCTAATTTTTTTTTACTTTGAATGGCAATGGGTACCTATATGAGTTCTTATGGATATCCTGGGTTGAATTTCAGAATGATCTATATCAAATGTCACAGGCTTTTAGGGAGGGTTATAATTTTTTTGGAGGTTAAATTACTTTCTATAAGGGTTTAGGCTTGTCAAAATTGGTTAATTAGAAGTTAAATACTTGTTCTTGATAGTTATAATTCCATTTAAACTCAAATCTGTTAGTAGTGTAAAATCATATTTTATGACTTATTGATTATGGATTCAAAGGGATTATGAAGAATTTATCAAATTGAGGAAATCGTTATATGCATCAGTAGTAACTGTTTTTTTTATCTAGTTGATTTTGCTGGACGAGTCCGCATATTATAGGGCGCTTTTCATATTTTTGTATGTACCTTAATTTGTTTCATGTGTTTCTGCTATTTTTTTTGGTAAAAAAAAAATACCTGATCTCCTTCCTGCAAATGTGCTCTCGTCCTTGGCGCTACCCTCGAAACCAACACGGGCGTATTATTCCCTCCGCCGCGGACATTGAATCCGAATCGGCCATCCGGTCCCGCACTGAGTCGAACACAGACAGCTTCATTTTCCTGTTCGGGTTCCACGGCCGATTCCGATTCGGATTCGTCGACATATGACAGCGGAACGCGCAATGCTAGAGATCGCTCCAGAAATCCTCCATCGCTGCTGTTGGAAAAATATACTGAAAACGGTTTTCATACGAGGCGAGTGAAAATAGGCCGCAGAATTTATGAAAATTCTGTTTAAAAGACCAATTTGAACCCAGTTTTTAAAGAAGAAACGAAATCTTTGAGGCGACACTTAAGGCTAAGTGTGGGGCATATATGTCAAATAAATATAGGCTTTTCACACGGTCATACCGAAGGCAATTACAGTAAAGAGAAAAATCATTTCTATGCAAATCCTGTAACTCTAGCGAGTTATATAATTTTTGTTATAGAACAGGTGGCAAACCGGCAATAAACTCATCTAATATTAGGTTATACCGCCGCTCACGGATACTCAATGGCAGAGTTCTCGTAAGTGCGTTTCCGGCCTTTTAAGAAATTATTTTTTTTTATTTATTGGTACGCTCTTTTTTAGGCTTAACTGGAATTGGTTTGGATATTTCATCATTCAACTCACTTCCTACATACTTTGGTCCTTCGAGACGGTTATATAACGTCATCTCAAAAAGCGAAGAAAACGATCAAAAAACTCACGGCCAAGTACAATAGTAAGTCAGAAGTTTTGTTTATATTGTTGGAATTTTGCGTTATCATAAAAAATCTTATGCGATACTATGGAGAGCAACTGGGGGCCTTATGGTTTTCGAGCGATCTGTTCCAGGCAACCATATAACTGTTAAAATGAAGAAAAAATCTTCTTTTCTTCGTTGATAATAAGGTTAAAATAAATAAATAAAATTTATTTCTTTCCTTTAAATGTACTTTGTAATTGGCTATAAAAATTTGCTAACTTAATTTCATAAGAAAGAGTCGATCCCAAAAATAATGTAACCATACGTCCCATATTCGGTTCCCGGTTAAAGGATAATTGTTTCGAGTCAAAAAAGATTAGAGAAATTACTAATTACATACTCTTCATTCTCCAATGGCGGTGCGTCACTCCAGGCCTGTCTTGGCGGCGGTTCCCCGTGACCCGTGACCTTAGACCCTCTAGCTGATGAGGTCACGACCAGCGCGGGAGATTCACCCGCTGAACGGTCACGATTACGTGAACTGCTACGTCTGCAAGGTAATCCAACTGAGTTTAAACACCAAACCAAAATTTCCCATAGGCAATCTAATCTAGGAGTGGCACACTAGTTAATCCAATTAACAATAAACAGTTGCAAGACGCAGTTTATGATTTGAGCTGTCTTTCTTAGTAGTTTCGGCCCTTAAATGATTAGTTTACTAAGATTGTATTAAGATTCTGATTATAAAAACAATTACACTTAAATATGATGTCTAAATAAGAAAATATTTCTTTGTAATAGAAAAGTACTATTGGGTTATAAATAATGACGTTATAAAGAGGTTACTGTATATATACAGTGTAACCTATATATATATATATAACATATATATAAGGTTAGAATAACTTTATTTCTCATATGAATTATGTACAACAATTCGCTTACTGATACTATAAACTAAGATTAAAATATAAAAAAAGAAATAATTTTAAAAACGTACAGATGTACGGTACGTACAAAACAAAAACAGCAACAAAAAATGTCGGTAGACATAATAAACTCGTTATCAACCAAGCAAAAACAAAGATTTTGATTTAGGATTGGATTTATTACTAGATGTGGCATTATATATAACAGTATATATAACATATATATATACAGCAATAATGTCTTACGCCCAAACACCTCAATCCATTTTGACCATCTGAGATAGACATTAATCCAAGTATTAATAAAAGTGTGCCAATAACCAATCGATGGATTGTAATAGCCATCTGTCGATACATTTCGATTTGTGTCTATTCATTCATACAAAGGTATGTGGATATACCTTTGTATGAAAATGACAATTCAACAGTGCCAATATCCTATCTTTAGATTTTAACGAATTAAAAAGTTATTTGATATGTTTTAAACATATCAAATAACTTGTATACTTTAATATTATTTGTACGGTTTAATTTACTTTATTTGGTTTATATTGATTATCAAATATGAGTGTAATGAGCGAAGAGATTGCATTCTATCTATCATCAAAAATGGATTGTCTTCATAGGGTTTGGTTATTGTGATGCAGATAGGCGATCGATCGACTGTTACGGTCTGATTGTTTTCAATCTGAGATTGTGGATTGAATATTGGGTTCGGGCGTTAGTAATAATAATGACGAACCGCCTACTTCATAAATCAGTAGGTAAGATCATACAAACTTTTCTATATATATTCTCACCTAACAAAACTCCGATTACTCGATCTAGAACGCCTCGCATCTTCAAGTGCCTGCGTCTCAGTCCTAGCTACAGTTGGGGCTGTGACCCCAGCTAGAGCACCTAGAGCTCCCAAAAGGGGCCTGCGTCGTGGAGCTCTGAGCCTGAAGAAACCATGGCGCTCCACGCTGCATCGCCAAAGGGCTTTCGCCGCGCGTCCAGAACGCATATTGAATCCTAATACCGTGTCGTAGGATTCAGACTGGAAAATATATACAATTGTAAGGATATATTATATGTCGCAGCCAAATAGCTTAATTAGCCGTTCAATTAACAGCCTAGCCTTTTAACAAAACGGTGCCGTTTAATTAGCGTAGCGCTGAAACATTCAGTCGTAGCGTTTGTTATATTTAATAAACTGGCTGGCTCATCCTTTTTTATGTAATAGGGGGGCAAACGAGCCTGCGGGACGTCCAAAAAGGGCAGTCATCGCAGCCCATTTATAGTGGGTTAGTTGCCGGCCTTTGAGGGAGGAGTACGCTTGAATTTTGAATAGTTGGAGGTAGTATTTCTCAGGAAAGATATCCACCGAGAATCAATTCCACAGTTCGCTAGCTCGCAAAAGAAATACCTTGTGAAACGGACTGTGGGAGATTTCCAGCCATCAAGGTGATGTTGGTTAATTTTAAGAATTCATTGCTGCTTAGATCATTCGTACGATAGAGTAATTATTAAAAAGAAGATGAAAAATATTGCTATTTTATGAAACTTTGGAAAACACCATCAAAGGTATGGTTTGCCACCACCATTTTGACAGTTTTGTTTCGAGTTTAAGTGTCAGAAAGTGGAATTAAATTCAAATTAACAGTCAACATGCTAGGAAAGTAATTAATCGTCATCGCTTCAAGTAATCTGCCTAGCTATTTAATCAACTGGCTGGACATCTTTTAGGCAGCCAGCGCCGTTTAGTTAAACGGCTAGGCTGTTATTGGAACGGCTAATTAAGCTACAAAGCAAATAACTAATGTCCAACATGTCCGATCCATCCATATTCGTGGATTTATTACTGATGACTCGCGACATCCGAACCAGCGTATAGTATTTTATTTTTTAGCGAGGGAAGGGAGAGATATTAGATAGATTTCTGTTCTTTTTGAATAAAAATATTTAGTTTCAGAATTGTTTTAAATTGAGGTAAATATCTCTTTTGTAATACGCCATTTCATTATTCAAGAAATAACTGTGTAATGACGTTAGACTATAAGTGTGTATTTAAGGAAAATCGCTTAAGATTAGTAAGTAGTCAATAAATATTTACGACAAATGTTTAGTTAAAATATAGAAAGAACTATATTCTTCTAGACTAACGGAATAAAGGAAGATTTTGAATCCATTTAAAAACTTATATATTAATATCTATAGGAATAGAATTAATTCCTATCTATTAATATAAATTGCTTTGTATGAAATACTAAAAGGTTTTATTTACAAAATCTGTATTCTTATGTATGTATTTATCATTACGATAAAATTTACCCTTTGGAAGAAAATTAGTACTAAACAATTTAAAATAATATTTTCACTAACAAGAAATGGACTTACTGATTCCCGCTTCAGTTGTATGAAAAACTGTTTCTTCTTGAAGGAAATCTTGACAATTTTACTCCAAGAGAACGTATTGACTCGAATATTATTTTGAAAGACCACAATGCCGATAGAGGTCACTCCAATAAGAATATCCTTTCCGCTATAATCCTGCAATTTTATTATTATTAATTTATTTCAATCTATGCCAAATTGAGTGTCAAAGTGAAAAATACATTGAATCAGTCACGCTGCAACCATTTTCGGTTTGGGCGTCAGATTTCGGAATCTGTGTCATTTGTCGATCTAATAGGCAAGTACCTAATAGCCACCTGTGCCTGACATATGCCATCCATTTTTTGGATCTAATACCGCATTAACATTCAGCCGTGGTAAGCATGGACTTCGTCATAAGTATCGCAATTACACACTCGTCCAGTCCACTTCCCTGCTCACTACGGCTGATTGTAAATGCGGCATAAGGCAAGCCGGTTTCCTTAGAATGTTTTCCTTCACCGTTCGAGTTAAATGCACTTTGTGGAAAAGGCCGGCAACACACTTGTTAGCCTTCTGGCATTGAGTGTTCATGGGCGGCGGTATCACTTAACATCAGGTGAGCCCCGGCCCGTTTGCCCTGTTCTATAAAAAAAAATAAAGAAAGCCACAGTTCACAGCCGGGATCGAACCTACGACCTCAGAAATGAGTCGCACGTTGAATCCACGAGTTCAACACTGATCATTTTTAAGTATTCTAGAGAGATCGATTTTATTTTAATGTGTATATTGCGACTCTTAAAAGTGCCCCCTCTCTGAACTTACAGAACCATAGATGTTTAACGTTAAATTAGTTACTACAAGCACAAATCAACTTGACACATGATTTGGCGAGGTGCCTAGTTAACTTCTGCGTGTACTGTTAATTCAATACCTTAGCCGGGTGAGACTCCACACCATAGCAATCAAGCCTCTTAGCGTGCTCTAAAAAGTTTGCCTCAGCATCTGCTGGTGACTGGCCTTTGTGCAATTTATGCAACTCGCGTATACGCCGTTCGTCCTCCGCACTTTGTTTGGGTATAAGACACAATTCTGAGAGATAGCTATTTGTGTGCTCTGTCGTATTGTAATCCCCTAATTCCGCTAGAAAATATTAAGATTCGATCTACAGGTGGTTCAATTTATTGCAATAATTATAAATTATACAGCGAATTATACAGTATACTAAATCATCTTCTTAATAGTTTTTTGTATTGAAATTATTAGATTCATCATCTTAGGCATTCAGTTATGTAGCTTTAATATAAAATGTATTAAAGTTTACAGCTGTCATATAGTAACAACACTTAAAACAACCAATCAATAGATGGTTAAATTTGCTCTTCTAAATTTACATCTATTAACTTCCAACAAATCTTGCGTCATTATTAAAATTATTTGCACGGTTCCTTGAAAATCTTAAGTAAAATAATTAATATACTAATCACATACAAGAAAATTATCCTAATTATTAATGTTACAATGCTAAACAGAGTGATAACAATCTTGGGGTGTAATTTGAACAATTTAAGAAAATTGATTATACAGAAGTTGTATTTGAATGATTATTATTAAACCTACCTTGCACAGTAAATGAAGCGAGCAGAAGAGCGGTGTTTCTCGGCGCTATCATGCGACCATCAAGCAATAACTTTCTCAATTGTAGACAGAGTAGATATCTCGTGAACTCCTCGGCCAGTCTGCACGGTTCTGGAGGGTAAAACCTTACAGAAAGCCAGAACTGAGCATTGACACCAACTTGTTTCTTTACTGATTTACTGCTATCCAACCAGCGCTGAAAATGTATTTATACAATGAGGATATTTAAAATAAGATACAAAAACTTTTTGCAAGAAAAATAATTTTATATTTTATTTAAGTATATACATATTTATTTATAGCCTTATATATACAAGATATTTACATTACAGCTATTGTTTTTGTTAATCTAAGATAACTGATTCTGTGTGCCCATGGGCAAAGGCCTCCCCCATTTTTCCTTATTCTATATCAATCTTTTAGGTTTAATTTATGTAATAAATAATTTACATTTATTTAACATTCTAAAATGCCATTTTAGGTGGTCTAATTGCAATAAATGACTCAATCTCGTTTAGGTCTTTCCAGCCATTTCCACAAAATCGTCGTCAATTTTAAATTGCCTACCTCGGTTTCTTTTACTTTTATATTTATCAATCATCAAAGAATGACGACAGTTGTCACCATCTTCTATTATCTAAAGCAGAACAAATCAAAACACAACAAAGGATTCATTAACTTGAAGGCGCATTTATATTAAATACTTATTTATTTTCAAGTCTTTTATATAAACTTCTACGTGCGAAATGCAAAAATTTCATATGGAGATTATGGCTGTAGCCTACACAAATATTATAGGCATCCAAATTAAAATACATTTAATAGTCTATTGTTGTATAAATTAATGAGTTATGCATTCACCAGACTATGTTTCACTGAATGATATTCTTTTAATAGTCAATTAATAGGTTTAACAGTTTATGATACTTTCTATTTTTCCCCATCTTAAAAGTATATTTTTCAGATAATTAATCCACAGGTATGATTATATATAACATATATTATTATATAACCAGTAAAATGCAATCCTAATTTGAAACAATATATTAATGCTTCTATTAATAAAAAATTAAAGTTATATTAATTAATGATTATTTATTAGGTAGAATAAAATTACTGGAAATGATAGCACAATAATGGAAATTGTGAAAGCATGAAATTCATATAAAAACTAAAATCATTTGCGTGAAATGATCATAAATTTATTCAAATGTTAATGAATGAACATTTTTTACATATTTGTACATTGTACAAAAGTAACCAAATCTTCTATATTTATTGAAGAAGGATAGTATATGCTTTATTATACAACCATAATGACCAAGTATCAGGGAGATATAACAGGGCTACTTACTAATAATAGGACACTAAATTATACATATACTTAACTTTATAAACGACTTAATACCTTCACTTAAAACTTAACTATAAACTTGAATACACACACTTCTCACCTATATACTAAGTGAAAAGTCTTTGATTGATAAGAATTCCTTAAACTACTACTTAAATAAACTCAATGACTCACTGATAGTAGATTAATTAATGTAAATGAACTAAGCAAGACCTTAAGGATGATGCATGACTCAATGGAAATGTAATTTTATACTTAGTATGTACTTGTATGGGATTTTCAAAATATATTCCTTATTGGATTTACAATTTAATGGATACATTTTTGTTGACTATTCAAATTTTTTTTATAAGTAGAAAGAGATATCTTATTTCACTGCAACTTCAATAATTTTATTTTTCTGAACCCCTTATTAATATCTTATCATTAATCAGGATAAAAAACTTATATTGTGCAATTTACTTATCTTTTAAGCTGCACTTGCTAATGACCTTAAGATATATCTGGTATATAAAGAGATGTATTGATACACTAGTTATTATTATGTTTATAATACAAAATATATATGTACTCACTGTTATTTCGGTATTTGTTGCACTAGGTGGTGAACCATTCTCAGTAAATTGTAATCCAAAATAATCTTTTTCAATTAGATCTAGGTGTTGAAAGACTAGTTCAAGGAGAGTGCTACCCTTAGCTTTTTTCTAAAAAAAATAATAATAAGTCTAGGTACGGAATTAACACATAGAACATGTTCAGGGTATTTCTATTACTTTACTTTATAGATCAAATGAAATCATGGGTCCTTCTCAGCCAAGTAAGAACTATAAAAATAAATTAATATAAAAGTACTTAAATTAATATTTCAATTTTAAATGTCTAACAGCAAATACTAAATGTAAATTTTTATGATAGAATATAAAAATATGTAAACAAATCAAGAACAGAAGAACGGAGTTTCTTCATCTGATGGCTTGACAACCAATCACTTCATATATATTCTATTATAACTTATGCTTTTGGAATGTATCCCAAAAATGTTATCGAAATTATCCGAAAATGTACAGGTCTTACCTCGATTTGAAAGGATTGTTGGGTGTCATCCAAAAACAGCACAGTGACATTGAAAATATTTAGCTTTCGTTCTCTCGCGAGCTCGGATGCTCGCACGTTGTATGTACCACTGGAACTACTAAATGCACGGCGCGATACACTCTCAATCATGTTTCCATCGATTACTCACTACCGGATTCCTATCAGAGAAGTCAACGCCCGACGCTATCGTACACGAATCAACTACCTAATTACACATACCACTAACCCCTAACCTTATGATTCATAACACAATAGACGTCCATGGTTTCTGGTACACGTTTGACGCAATGAGAGAATAACGATATTACACTGGTAATTGTAATACACTCTAATACTGGTTTTCTAAAGTTTAGCAAATTTAGATTACTTCAGAGCCGTAAATCAAACTAAGCTTTGTTTGTTTTGATAAATAAATATTTATCAATTAACGAGTGCCTTTAAAAATTAGCGTACATTGTTTTAATTCGTGATTCGTCGACTCCATTGTATATGTCTGAATTCTGAAAAATATGAAATTATGAAAATTATATTATCGTTTGGCAAAGTAAAAGTTTGTCAAATGTCAGTCATGTCATTGTCATTGTCATTGTCATTCTATAAAAACCTAAATTCTAGTCATTCAAATGTCACACTTTAAACATTGTATTTAACATCTTTTAATTATTAGTTTTGATAGAACAAAAATATATAAATAAAAATATATATACGTGCGAGGTAAGGTCAAAAGAACTAAGCCTTGCCGCAAGATGTTACGATAGTATTTATTTTTATAGCGGGAAAATCTCTCAAAGGTTAATATTATATTAATATATTGTATTCATTATTAAATATCTGGCCATTATACATACATATTGTGTAATTCGTTGACTCGACATTCTGACTAGCTTTTGAAATTTACGATAAAGAATGTGAATAGGCACGAATTCTTTACATATGTTTATTAATTAAGTATGTACTTATAAATTAAGTAAGTATTAAAACCGTCATTAAATAAGTAACTTTTTCACGTTTGATGCTCAATTAGGGACGATATGTTGTATTTAATTTTACATAGAGAACAACGTACGTAAAGTCAATTATTGTCAGAATAACACTCGACTTTTGATTAAGGTAGTCAGATTTTTTAAATTGAAACATTATATGCTTATATGCATATTATGCTTAAATAAATAAAATAAAATAAATAAAATCAGATTATCGGTGTGTGTAATGTAATGTAATTATGTAAATCTCTCGGGTAAAAGGTGGCACACAATTTGGCAATTGGTAATAAAACAAAAATTCAAACAGTTATCTGCCTTTAATCTGCATTTCTTCATAAACCAGCAGCCATATCATTCAATCGGTACCATTACAGGAAGAGAAATTAATACACTATTAGATACTGTTACAGTTTGGTTTGAATATGTGTTACAGATGAAGTTATGTGTAGATTTCCATAATTTTTAAACTACTATTACTATGTAATTGCGTATGAAAACCAGGGTGCGATGCGATCCATCTGTCAATTATAATAAACTTTATTTAATAACGGACTAGCAGTTTTATAATTAATTAATTATTTTGTACTTAGCATTATTTCTATGCTGACTATTACGCTAATGTTTGAGGGGAATCAGGTTTTTATTTATCGATAAAGCACTATGGTACATCTATTTAAGTATTCGGCTTAATATCGGATAAACGTAGTATCGTTTCTGATAATATTATTCTATAATTAGATTAATTAATCCCGGATCGGTTGGTGTAAAGAAAAACCTGATTCCTTATGAATATGGTTGAGACATCGCATCGCACATTAGACTCTGTATACCGTACTGATTTATTTGTGTGTGTGATGTGCAAAGTCGTAAAAAATCCGTTTAACGATAATTTTGATTATGGCCGAACCCTCCACTTTAAATACACATTTTTTGCATTTGTAATAATTTTTGAAAATATAAATTTTGATAATATTTTTTCCCTTTTGTTCCTAAATATTAATCCAAATAGTTTTATTATCCTTAATATTGTATTTACAATTTTTTCAACAGCCGAAAAATATGTTCAATATTTTTAATAATATTTTTTAACGACTCTTGTTAAGTAGTAGGTAACAGTACAAATATTATTCATCACAAGTTGGTTTTCATTGGTCATTAACATACGTTAAATTACGTCTTAAATCTATTTCTGAACGAAAAGCAGTAGGTCTTCGTATTAGGAAGTATTTGGGGCGCTTCGCCGAAAATGCTGCGTGGTGTCGCTACTTGGAATATTTGTCTATCGCCATCTGAGTCATGTACAAAATATAACCGTTGAGTGAGTTTGATGAAAAAAAAAATCAAAAATCGTGCATACATTTTGGATTCAATTGCTTAAATCAAATATAATTTCAATTTTTTGAAAATTCTATATTTCAAAATCTACTTTCCAAATGCGAGGTAATTTTATTAGTTTTTGTTGGATTCCAAAAAATATGCACTCCAGACCTACTGCTAAACGTATGACGTTATAAAACAAATGGAGTATTCGCAAACATTGAAATAAAGGCTTTCAAGGAATTATCGCAACAAATTTCTAACTTGTATACACAAATCTTACAAAGCTAAAAACTTATACTAAACTACAACTAATAATACATTTAAACTAAACGAACAATATTTACATTACGACAATGCATTTATACATATTGTTTTATATCTATCTAATAACAGAAAAACTAAGATTCGAAAAAGTTAGGCCACTAAGACTGATACATCCACTACATATTCTAAACTATACGGTGCACATTTCGCTAAAAACAAAAAAGAACTCAGAGTAAAAATAAATAACCTTACTATGAGATTTCACGTTGTACTTATTTACAAAATGCATTCACAAATCATACAAGGAAACGTAAAGCCAATATTATTTTTGTACTAAACACCTAATTATTCTACGAACAATTTATATTGTTAAAATAGCTACATCGAGACGAGTATATCAGTCAAAATGTTTTATTTTACATAAACATTCTATTAAAAACTTATTACTTCACTAAACTTGGCTGGAATCGTCAGATTCGAGTAAGGCCAGACCGTAAGCCAAAATAAAGAATTTTAAAACTCCCTTTAGTTTGAACGGGGATTGAAGATAAATTAAATAATTTATTCACAAAGACAAAAGACAAAGCTGAACCAAGACAAGTACTAACCGACAGACGTGAAAAGGTCACGTGATCAAGCGTCAGACAGGTCGTCCATACTCTATGATTACAAGTTAATAAAACTGCGTCTGTCGCAAAATATTTTTCTATCTTGACATAAGATTTATTAAATCACGGTCCTTATAAAATGCATTTAAAGATCGGTGTTTATATGACAAAGAAATAATTATAATCACATTATTAAAACAGGGCCAAAATGATCTAATCATAATAATCCTGCGTGGATCTGAAGTTGCTCAAATCAAACTGAAAAGTGAACGATTTAAATCGATCTGTCTCTTTTCGTCGTAGCTTAAACACAGATAGAAGAAAAGAAGACAAAAACTTCAGTTCGAATACATAAGTAGTTTACAAAGGATATTTAGATAAAATTCAGGGTATAACTGTTCGCCTTGTTTCGACATGTATAAATGAATACTTCGAATACTGAAGTAAATATATGTGAAACCATTTTCAAATCTATGGCGATATATGCTGACTTCCTTTGAGTCATAAAACTAGATCAGTCGTAATACACTGTCACAATAAAATGTCGAACACAGCGTATACAATTTGACAGAGACCTTAAAATTGTGTAAATAGACTGATTTGTTATGAATAAGATTGGGATTTATCCATTTCAAAGAGCGCTATATGAGAACAATTTCTTTCAGGCTTTTTACGTAAAATAAATGTTAAACAAATGACAATAATAATTATATTAAAATGGTTGACGTTAAAGATGACATTAGACCATTCCTTTTGACATCATTCGTACAGTATTTTTCAAAGCCTGACGTTTGTTGCAAAACCATATTCTGATAACTTCACGTTCGTAGCCTAGTTGATGCGCGAGCCCAGTTATTTCCGTACCTGGAAAAATATAATTATAATTACAGATTTGAACAACACATTTCAGAGACTTAATTTGTATTAAAAATATAATTTGGAAGCGCATTTTTTATTAAAACTGCGTGTGCCCCTATTTCTTTGTATGTGAGCATTTAACATTCGCTCGATCTTGTGAATGCAAACATCGTGAGAAAACCGACTTGTCTGACTCAAAAAGTCGACGGCGTGTGACAGGCACAGGAGGCTGATCCTGACTGACCTACCTGCCGATATTGACAAGTGATCATGAAAAAGATATATCTGAAGCCCAGATATAAAAAAGTTGTAGAGCCACTGATTTTTTTCTTTTTATAGCTATATTCCACAACAATTACTTTATATGCTTGTTTAAACACGCCCTGAGTACGACTAGCCAAGAAACTCAGGAGATTTATAGTTGTCACCTTTCGCCAACTTTCGTACGTCAAAATCCAATTTTACTAACGGGGGTCATACTTAGAGTTAAGTATCTGTATTACCCCGGTTCAGTGGTCAGTTATTAGTTAAGTAACATAAAAATAAAATGTAAAAACTATTTTTAAATGAATTTGTCGGGATCCAAAACAAGACTGCTATGGTTACATTATTACAAAACGAAGTGGTTCTCTAATGTTTGTTCCATTATATTATTCAGTAAGATAAATAAAAAGAAGCGTGCATACAAATTACACATGTCAGAAGTGAAACTTCTTTCTTCCAATAAAGGATCATGTACCAGTATATTATGATCACTCCATTTGTATATCTATGTTCATACTGTTTACACTCTGTATACGTGCTAATGATAATATAAATAAATAAAAAAAGAGACGTTATGCGACAGAATTGTCATCTAAAGTTTTAAATATGTAACCACTAAACGAATGACATTTCTCATTTTCTCTCAGTCTTATTGGCTCTCTCCCCTCTCTTCGCTTCCCCTCAAACGCTGCACATCTTCGTGACGTTCCGTAAACATTGTAATACTAAAGAAGCTTCACTTCAAAAATTGGTAGTCTGTAAAGTCGGTTTACGGATGATAATTTTACGCGATAACGTCATAAATAAGAAAACATTGATGAAAAATTGCATACTTTTATGAATTGAATTGAATTATTATCACAAAATTATCATTTTGTATAATACAAGAATTTAAATTCACTTTATAAACAGTTAACAACACAGTTGACGTATAGGTTATGTGCTGCCGTTATCTCTCTTTTACTGGGACGCATCTGAAATTTGGAAGACAGATAAATGCATTACAAGCCAATCGTTTAGGCCCATTGTGCCTCTCTATCGCTTGTATCGCGCTCTCGCTTGCACACTCGGCTCAGCGGGACGTGTCCAAGTCATGATTTTTCGTGCATGCACCTGACGTTATACGTTACGTTACGTAATCTTTTAAAGTTTAGTTTAGTTAGTAGTAAGTTCCGTTATCAAATTAAAAAATTAAAAGGGACAAAAAAAACTCTTTTAGCAAATAGTTAACAATTCGTACCGGAAGGATGAGTATTTCTTTCGAAGTGCGCATTAAGGAGTTCTAAGGCTTGTGGTGTGAAGGATGTGCGCCGTTTCCGCTTCTTACTCGGCTCCATACCGATAAAGTCTGTCAGATGATTCTGGCCCGATGCATACCTGTAAATTAATATTAATAATTATATCCAGACTTCTTTACTTCTGGGTATTGTGTTTTTGAGAAGTGTGTAGTGTGTGTAACGACAACATTGTTTTAGCGTAAGATAACGTACGTTCTACGTATTTTTAAAGTGGAGAACATCTCGAAACTTTCACCTGCAATACCATCCCGAGAAAATAGCATCCCCGTGTAACGAACAAGTCTTAAGACAATATAAATAATAAACACGGTAACCGGAACATTTGAAATTTCATTCACGCGTACCCAAAATCCAGATATACAGATGACAAGAGATTTCCGTAATAAACACTCCAAGTTCACATCACAAAAAGCCTGTCGAATGTTAATAATGAACCTTGGTCTGGTTTCATAATGCGAATGCCATTTGAATACCCTTACATAAATGAATGAGATATTGAAGCATTTATGTTTTGGTATTAAAAATACTACGTCAGTAAGGATATTTTTTTACACACGGCTCTAAAATCAGAGGCAAAATCGGGGAAGTTGTGGGGAGCACCCTAGATCACCTCGTGTTTAGGCAAGTCATACCCTAATTTGGGTATGCTACTGCCTTCGAGTACCCCCACGTTCCGTTTTTATTAAAATATCGCCAATTTTGGTATGTTATTAGTAATAGGTTTAGTGTGTTTCATAAATGCCACGTATTACACATTATTGACATAAAAACCGAGCGCTTTTGAAACACCGAAGAAACAAAAGCGATTTCAAGAGTATGTGACCTGTAACTGTACGTAAACAATCTAAAACGGAGGGTTAAAATAAAAATAAACAAGTCAACCGTGATTTAAGTTAAATGGATGATTTGTTAGTTACCTTAATGAAGACGAGACTGAATCTATATCAGAAATTAATTCAAGTACAATTCGTTGGCAGAGGCGCTCGTTAAAAATTACCACCAAGAGGGACAGCGATTGCAAATTCAACGCACCATTTGCAATGTTAAACCATTCCCGTTGCATTCAGATAATGCATTTTAATGATGCAAAATGTATAATCGATAGACACAAGGGGGCTTTATAAGATGTTAAGTGGTAGATGGGGAATAAACCCGATATGCTTATGCAACTTTCAAGATAACGGTGAACACGACGCAGAATCGGAGCCGCTCCTATATCCGAAAAGTTCGTAAACGCACACGCAAAACACCTATGAAGAAATACTTCATTGAAATGAAATATTTCTACATCGGCAATACGTTAGTAAACAAGCAATACGTATAAACAAAAAAGCAACGACAGCGCAGTTAGTCCAGATTTGAGAAATGTTCATCATCGCTAAGCGTTAAGGCCAAATGACACGACGGTAATACAATATTCACTCAAACAATATTTACCTCTCCTCGGCTTCCTTCATCCAACGTTCGAGCACCGGTTTGATTTTCTGCGCACTTTTTGGTGTTATATCCAATTTCTCAAATCTGTATCGAACATAAATTAGAATGTTAGACTTGAACGGACCGAACGGAAAGCATAACGCACGGTTGCCTCATCCCGAGATAATTTAATTTCCAAATTAACAGAGTAATTGCAGGACATTGACATAGCGTTAACGATTGAAGATACAGAAAAAACAATGGGCAATTTAGGCCAGGGTAATCAGTTTGATTAATGCCGAACGTAACAATAAAATGAATTCAATTAGAAGCGAAAGGTAACGTATGCCAATGCCCTGGCTTTGAATTGCGCGAAATGAATATTAATATAAATAAAAAAAGTAATGAAATAATACATCAAGTTTTAGATGGAAAGTCTGAAATTACACGTCGTGTTACAAATAACTAATCAGATAAAGTTCTCATAACAATTATTCATAATGTCGAACGGCGCATTTGGTAGCCGACGTTAATGGCTTTGTCTGAACTACAATTGTAACGTTCTTCTGATGTATAGCGCCTTCTTACCATAATTACTCGTATGTAAATACGGTATACGTGTGAAAAGGAAAAGAAAGGAACTCCAAAACCGGTAATTAGACATAATTGTATGCGGCCTACAGTCACGTGGTAAGCATGGATCGCCGATCAAGATAAGATTATATTAAACAGCGTTGAAAGATTTTAAGACAAGTTATGTACGGTCGTTGTGAAGCGTGTGCTTAATGCATGTAACAGGCTGGTGTAATTCAGAAGCTATCACCATTAGAACTTATAGGTTTTAATCGAGCTGAATAGTCAAGTTCTGAGATGGTGTTAGCTTCAGATGTGTGGATATAAAACAAAACACGTACATGTTTTGTTGTTGTGAAGACAGTTGAGCTGCTAGCATCTGCGAAGCCAGGGCACTGGGGACGGTAACAAATAATATGTTAGATAATCCATCAAAAAACAGAAATAACAAGAATGTTTTGAGCCGCACGCTTGGTTTAAATTAGGTAATTTTAAGTATAAAGTTGAAACGATATTATTTCCACTAAAAATTGTATAATGCGTTGACGCAATACGTTAATATGAAATTATAATTGTACCCTTCTGAATGTATGGATAATTCAGTGTATTCAATCATGAGCTCAATGAACAAATATATTTGGATAAATGGTCCGTTACATTCGATATTTTGGAATAAGTTCTACAATTGATTTTGTTTCTTTTGGAGTTGATATCTGGTTCGTGGGGTTCAAGTACATAGGCGTCAATTAAAGATTTAATTTTGCGCCTGATAGACATTACCGGTGACCCCCATACTGGTGCTTTCTTCGCTCAACGAATATATATATCACAATACAGCGAAGAAAAGCTGACAGCGTTAAAGGTACTAAACAGGGACCAAACTTTTTAATTCCGTTTTTATATTTGTAAATTTTTCATTATTATTACTACATAGATTAAGGATATTATATATTTATGTGTTGGAAATATATAGTTTTACAATATGTTCGTACAATAGTTGAAAAATCATATAGAAGTTATTACAGATACTACATTTGCTATGGCTGTATTGAACAATTCAATTTGAAAAAACACCTAACAAGTGAAATATCTTGATGATATTCCGTTTGCACAATTAAAGCTAAGAAATTGAGGTCTATTCAAGTATAATTAATTTCAATTATAATGCAAATTAATTGAGTCCAGTATAATCAAAGGAGTAACTACTGTAGCCACGTCACAATACAAAGTTGAAGGGGAGACGAAAGAAAAATTAATGGAAAATGAAATCAGGACGGGACAAAGACAGGGGAATTTTACTCTTTTAATTACACGAAAAAAGTAATTACGGCAAGATAATTAATTAACTCGAACAGAAGTAACGATTAATGATTTTATTATACGAAGGAGGCCGATTCCAAACTGAAAATACTCCTTCGAGTCATGGCCGTGAAAAACATTTTATATTAATTGATTTAGCTTTAATTGAATATAATTGCACGCTATTATTTCGTTTATTTCTAATTTATATTGATTACTTGCTTTTATTAATTCTTAGATGTATTTATTATATGTAAATCGTAGCTCGACTTTCTGGTGAGAAGTATTGGAACAAAAGTTACTTAGGCAAACAATGTATGAGTAATTAGACAATTATTTTTTTATCCAAGACATTACTCAGTGTTCTTAACTCATCAGCTATTCATAAACATAATTTACAATGTGTCAGACATTAACATTATAGCCACAGAAGCGTAAAATAATAAATTTACATTTCAGAAGACCCGTCTAGCACCAAAAATGGCGTCCGAGACACCGAAACGGAACGGAAGCCGAATCGTAATTAATTAAACCAACTGGAAGCAATGAAAGGAGTCACGCTGTTTTACAAATCACTTCAATTAGCGATATTAAAAAGTGTGATAACTGTACTCGGACTGCGTGACGGCGCAACTAAAACCTCTTTTGTTGGCCTCGTGGGGTTGTCAAGAGTAATTTTTTGTCATTTTTGACAACTTCGTTGGTGTTGCCAGTTTTTATTGCGTGATTTAAGCTACTTTTCAAGCGTGCGACTCTGAATTTTATACTGTAACAGCATTGTATAGTGTTCAATTTCCATCATTAGAGCTCTCTAAAACAAATTGTGTTTTAGCATGTTTAAACTTAGTAAAATCCTACCTGCATATAGCGCTCTGGCTGTACGCGGGTCCTTCTGTTACTGAGAGGGCTTGGCCAACTTGAGTCTGAGTGAGGCCTAAACCAAGGCGCCGTAATTTGAATGCTTTCGCAAACTCTTTGATGTCTTCGAGATTTATTCCATCCACCACGTTGCCCGATGATTGGCTAATTGTTGGTTGATCTGTGAAATTTTGTAATATTAAGTTTCTTACATATTTATATTATAGGAGCAGTTTTAAATATAATTTAAGATGAAGAAATTTTTTTAAACTTTGCTTAATTTTTAATATAGTGATTATTTTGTAAATATAAAACAATTATTAACTTTGACAAACGCCTATGTGCAATTCAATTCACATAGGCAATCAAAACAATACAATTTTTCGTGGTTACAGATTACATAAAGAAATCAATAATAGGTAGTAGATTATGACACATGTGTCATGTTATTTTAACTAGTCATAATAGCGTAGTTTTAGAAGAAATGTGACCTTGGGAAGTTTCTTTGTAGAATAAATAACATATATTACAAAAAAACTAAAGATGGATCAAATAAAAACAGCGTCGATATGGTTTCCTTAAATGCATTTATTATGTGTGACAGTATATAGAATAAGCGCACTTTGAGTCACTAGAAAGGGGATCGCAAAAGTTGCCATCGCAGCGAAATTACCGTTAGCTAGTGGGCAATTTATGTAATTAGTAGATGGTGGCACTTCCTAATTATGCGGAATGTCATTAGCGCTACAGACGTGCCTCAAGCAGGGGGTGCTAAGCTTGCCAATGACAAATTATCCCCATGCCACTGATAATTGTTTTATCGATTATTTTCTCTATGTAGGTCTAGGTCTAGGGGGCCATTTTAGTATTACGTAAGCAGATTTACTGTAAGTAAACCCCCCCCCCCCTCTTGTCAGCAAAAGTAAGTAAATCTCTCAAAAATAATAGTACTTAAACGTATTAACGTTTTGTAGGAATCCTCGAATTTCGTTTCCAGCATAAACAATGTGTGGGTAATATGAGTTAAAAAGTAAATAATGTAGACATAATCATAACAAGTCGGAAAAGAGCGTACCAATTCTTAAGAGGCCAGCAACGCACTTGCGAGCCTTCTGGCAATGTAAGTGTCCATGGACGGCGCGAACACTTCCGCCGCCTACCTACCTCCTATTACATTAAAAATACAAAACACAGCACCAAAGAGTCTGCAGTAGGAACTTTCTCTAGTCAAGATTACAAAGATTAGACAAGGTAGGGTTAGCAAATTGGCAATCGTTTGCTGTTTACCGGTGTACGGTAAATCTTGGATTGCTTAAGTTCATTACACCGATGAATTGTTACTTGTAGGGACTGTAATCACATTATATATAGGGGATTGAGATTGTTTTCTAATATGTATTTTGGGGAAAATTATTAGATATTTGTTGGCAACACAAAAAAACTGTTCATGCTAAATATGATAACCGGATATAGACATTGCTTAATTAATCAGTTGCTAATGATATTTTCGTACTTTTATTAATAAATCTGTTGCGATTGTCACACATAAGCATCGGAGTATAAAATTAAAAAAAATACATTCAAAAAAAAATTAAGACATGGTAAAAAATGGGTACCATATTGAAGATATTTATTAGTACTATGGGGTTGTTTATACACTAACTACAATATCTCCAAAACACAGTGTCTGTACTAAAAGGCAAAGGCAAATTTAAGCGGCATCTAGAACTTTCATCTGGCAACAGTTACAGAATTTGACATATCTACTGCTGACAGCAGAAGGTATTTTTTTAAAATTATGTTTCATTCAATGTGATGTGGTCGTCGCTTTCGTCTACCATATTGAATTAACCTGGCATCATTACATTTTTATACGTTTATAAAACTACTAAAGCTACCTAAACAAATGAGCTACGAATTTATAGATTCGATTCTTAATCTTAGTAAGCTGTATAATTTAGTAACCAACTAGAATTATGCAACACTAGCTGTCTATGGTATAATTGGCATCTTTCAATTCAGTACAAGTACTTCGCGTTACACGTTAATTAAAGATAAGGCAATTGGCCGAAGTACACCGAATTCGTATGGCTCAAGATACCGCACTCTTAATTGTTTAATACGTTAAATTAATTAGATACAATTATCGCTCGCGTGTTTCGACTATTGACCCGAGTTACGTGTACAAGAACAATTTAATAAAGTAATAGCAATTATGTATTTTGGCGATTAGATAGAATTGTTTTGGATATCTCTAATTACAGTATCGGCTGTAAATTTGATTAAATCGTATTATATTTGTGGGGTATAATTTTGTTTGGGGACATTTTGTCTATGATGACAGTTTGTTAATTGTCAGATGGTTTATAGTCTGTTAAATTCGGTTATATATAAAAAAATCATAGCATAACAAAGTAAGACATCACTAACTATTTTCATTTAAAACACGAAATCAAAATAATACATCTTTAATTTTACTAAGGATTCTAACTAAAATTATACTTATAAATAGTATACCACGACATACACTATTTGTTTTGGGTAGAAAAGAAAAGGTAGAAAAAGTAACCACAGATACTTGTCTATAAAGATTGCATAACATGTCAATTGACACCTACATGACAAAATCCAATACATTTTTGACGTACGGGAAGCCGTCTCGTTTCGGAACCTAAGCCTTAAGATAAAAGCAAACATTTTTACACTGCCACAGTGACCACTCTTAATTTTTTTCTTTATAAATTTTTAATTATAAATTATTAATATAAGAATGTTGGTTAAGAATATTGAAAATATAATTAAATTACATATTATATATTCAACATATAAATACTATCAAAGTTGTATTTGAAAACGATCAACTTCTATATTGTTAAAGATCGTTCATTTCAAAACATTTCCATGAAAAACCATGCAAATGAATTCGACTTGCGGTACTAGATTTAAGTAATACCCTCATCAAATCTCTAATATCGAATTTGCGTTTCAAATATTAATGTCGACTTTACATGCTAACACTATTATGATTAGTCGAAAAATATTCTCCATAATCGATTCCGCTATTTCAACGCTCGATTATTCATAATTATTCGATGAACTGGCAACATTTGTAGTTTCTGTAGTTTATGAATTTTGTGAATCGAATTCTGTTGTAATGAGGTTTTATAACAGTAATTAAAAGGAATTAAAATTAGATTTGAGCGTTCTAAAGTTTAACCTTTATATTATCGAAGTTTTCAGTTGGACGTCCGTAATTAAAGACCCATTTCATAATAGCTTTAAAGTGTCGAATAGAAATTGTGTAAATAAAATTAAATTAAAAAGTTATTAAAGTATCTATTCGGTATCATTTTCGCCTATCCAATTATAAAAGTTTTCATCAAAAAAATTTTTATATAGATTTCAAACGTGTTCATTTCGCAAGACAGCATTTGTTTTGATTAAAGGAGGTTTTATGCGTTTTATTGAACTTTTAGCCTAATATAGGGTTCTTGGTAATTCGATGTATTCCCGTTAGATAACAGGGGTGACTATTGAGAAAATCTTAATCCCATATGTATGCATAAAGATGGAATATTTTTTTATATATAAGTCTAAAATGCAATATCAGAAATCTATGTAAATGTATAAAGTAATTTTAATAACTATTTATTTATGAAAACGTTTCACTGGTCTTGAATATATCAATAATAAAACAACATCCAAATTTGAAAATGCGAGAAGAAATACGATGTTATTAATTTTGTGTAATAAAATAGATTAAAAAGTGTTATTATAACTTGGCTTGCGTATTGTTAAAAAAAAATTCTTCACCGCTCCAACAATATACAGCAAAAATAGAAACTTATTTATTTAATCACAAAAATATAAACGTACCTCATTTTTCAGTACTAAACCAATACGATAATATTAATAAAAAAATACATAGGATACACAATAGGCAGAAATTAGTGCATGCAATATAAAATAATCAGCCCTGTCAGTTTATATTGTAGGTTGAATTACCAATAGCATTGTATACAACATCCTGAATATAACGCTTGGCAACATTAAATCACGTCATAATGATTACAACTTTCAAAAACAGATGGCGCTAGTGATACTTACATGACCGATAACTAGCTCAGTTATTTAAAAAGTTTTTAATTGAAAGTGATAATAAGATTAAAAATGAAGCTACGCTTTAGGTACGACCTTAGAGCTTCGTCGAACTGGTCAAATATTTAAAACATGCAGGAGTTCAAATATCACTGTGTCAAATACGTAATGGACGTATGTGATATTCAGCATTAAGTCGGTGCTGACCTAGTGAAATTTCAGTTTCATCATTGGACGTCAAGGCAGAAATTCCACCCGTATCACCTCGACGTTTGTCATTCGGTAAATGAGTGTTTTTATGGCAGTTTTTGCGTTCTTCCACTATATAGGGCCAGCTGAAGTATATACGAACTAATTTGATTTACGCCAGATGCCAGTAATAAATCCACAATTTCAGATTGAAAACAATCTGAGATCAGACCGTGACAGTCGATCCATCTCCTATCTGCATCCCAATCACCAAACCCTACGAAGTCAATTCATTTTTGGCGACGGATAGAATTCAATATTTACGCTCTTTACACTCATATTCGATAATCAATATAAACCAAATAAAGTAAATAAAACCTTTTAAGCTTTTTAATTATTTTAAAAACTAGTGTTAGTTAAAATCTTAAGATAGGATATTGGCACAGTTGAATCAATATTTGGCACACTTTTATCAATATTTGGATTAAGATGTCTAGCTCAGATCGTCAAAAATGGATTGAGATAGGTTATTGAGTTTGGGCGTAAGAGTACTTCATTACGAGCGTACCATTTCTTAAAACTGGTAACACAAAGGCAAGAGGCTCATCTGATGAAGGGATGGACATAGACACTCTCACTTTTTTTTTAATATAAATTATACGAATAATGTTTATTCGTATAATCGAATATTAAAAATTAGTAAATTTTTATTAAGAATTTTGTTTATATACGGATTAATAAGAAAAAGGAAGTAATAAAAATTGACTTAATAAAAACAAAGTAATGAGTTTAATTTCGATGTTTTCTTAGTTATAATTACGTATACAAAACGAAATGTCACTTGTCAAGTGGCTTGGCGGGATATTTCTTTGTTGTGGTCCGAGAGACGCTGTACTTATAAATATCGATGACACTTTTTTCTGGCGCTTGTTTTATTATTCTGTATAGAGAATTGGGTTTCAAATTCTTTTATAAAGATTATTTAACCGACCTTATAATTATTTTTTGGTAATAATCTGTTAAAATTCCACTTAATAAGGTATTTGAAGTCTAAAATGACTTTTCCAAATTGTAAAAAACCCAGAGCTCATTTCTAGTACAAAGTTCTTTTTTCAACCAATTATCTGTTCTGCTAGAAAGCGAATTTGTAGGCTTAAGGTGATTGGCTATAAACTATACCACCACATTTTCTTAAAACATTACTATGAACGCGATTAAATTCTTGTAAATCTCATTACTACGCGAAACAAATCTCTTTCCTTCTGAGAGACAAACAAAATATCTGAAAGATAACAAAATATAAATATATCATAAGAAATAGTTAATCCCATGTAATCCAAAACATAAATTTTATTAAATTTATCTGAACATTTTCTCAGCCGACTCCTACACTACTTCTTATCGATCAGTTCAATTTTATCGGCAACCTTAATTATTTGTAATGGGTTTTAATTATTTAATTAATTAATTTAGTTCGTTGCGAGAATGCGGTTCACTTCGGTGTCTTTGAAGCCTAAACAGCCTTTATTCGCTTTATATAGTATTTAATTGTCATTTAGTTTCATCAATTATCTAGTTGGTTCATCGATAAAATCTATGACTAAACTATTTTAAAATCGGATATTTGGCCAAACGGTTTTGTTAAGGGACTGTGACGCCCGGGGTATCAGGTTCGATTCCCGGTCAGAGCGAAAATTATACTTATATGTTTTTGTTTTTTTTTATTTAGACTTTATATTTTTTATTTACGAGTAATTGAAGTTGAAAAAAAAATCTAGAATAATCTTGTCACCCACAAGATAGGGATGTCCCTAGTGTAGGAATAGCGTCTGCAAGATTAGCTAACATAATATAATTTTGTTATTTAAAAAAATAGGTAAAGTGGTATCATAATAACAGTTAACAACACACGGAAACATAGACTAAGTATTTATAGATTTCTCATTGACATCAGAGTAATAAAAAAATGTTTTAAAGTAATTAAAAAACCAACATCATCTGCATATTTTTAATAAGACGTGGTATATATTATGACTGTTGTTTTATTATTATAAGAATATTTACAATAAATATAACAGTTGACAAGTAAACGATAACACACACATAGACTAAGTATTTATAGATGTATACGTTTCATCATAAGCTTAACCCAAAAGCAATCTACGTAGCCTATCGATTTAATATAGATAAATTAGAGTTGGTAAACAGGAGAGGAACTGAGTAATTTAGTAATTGTATCCACTAACAACGAATTAAATAGTAATCAATAGAAATGGGGCCCCGGGCGCACTCGTTTCGCGTTTAGGCCAAACGATACGATGACACGACCCGACTTGATAATTTGTCGTCGTTTGATGTGAACTTATGGGCAAACCTTAATTGAATTATTTACGTTGATAAATTCAGTAAAATAACTTTTAATTTGGCTTCAATTACACAGTTAAACAACAGTTTAAGTGATAGTGGTATAAAAATATCAATAAAAACGTGTAATGTACCGAGCTTTGGAAGAATATGTCAACAAATACTTAGTAATATTCAAACGTGTATAATTTAAATGTACTATGGGTAGGATAAGCTTTTCAGATGTTACATACACAATGTAAAATTGCGTCAAAAGGGCGAGTGCGTTGCCGCCTTTAGAATATGGGTGAGTGACTTTTTACTAATTTTCAGAGCCCAGTTTTCACGCACGTTTTAGCTCTCGTATGTCTAGTCTTCTATAGGACGAAGTGTTTCTAATGTTAAGTAATTTCAGCAAATACCGATTTTGTTGCTAGTGTGTTGTCAACTTTTAGGAATATGTGTAATATTGACTAATTACTTAATGAACTCTAATACTAAGTTTCAGACTGACTGAAAGCTGCTTGACTCCCATATGTCAAAATTGTTTTGACACGATTCGTACAATATAATTCTGATAATAAATCTTAAGAAATACAGTTCCAGTTATATTAAAGAGACCTATCAGGTACATACATACACATTACACTCACTCATTCACATGCACCCACACTCATGCACTTACGCGTGCTACATACAAAAGACAAATATTGTTCTGGTTAAATTAACCATTATGTTTTTATTTATTATTAAAAAAGTTTCTATGAAATGTTTCTAAGTTCGTTGACCTAAACGAATTATGCTAGTCTCATCATCGTTTATAATTGAATTTAAAAAATCGTACAGATTAAAAGACTAACTTTCTATTGTTTTAAAATGTACACTCGTCGACAAAATTGGATTAGCCAAGGGTTTTCGGGTTTAGTTTACTGAAACTTTAAACAGTCTAATAAACAATTTTTGTTTTTATCAAATTTCCGAATAATTAGACCACTTGTTTTTAGTTCGAATATTTCAGTAAATACATAGGAAAGTGCTTTGATTTAAATTTAAAAGGAGTTATTGTGAATTAATTTATATTTATTAATAAAAATATTTTTTCCCAATTTATCAATTGAGATGGAGCAGTGGCAGCTTAGTTAGGCTCGCGATTCCATTTTGTTTAGAAAACCGATTCAAAACACGGTTCTGCCATGAAAAGGTTTTTTTATTATTCAAAGGGCAGGAGGCTCACCTGATGTTAAGTGACACCGCCGCCCTGCCAGAAGACTCGCAAGCGCGCTGCCGGCCTTTTAAGAATCGGTACGCTGTTTTCTCGAAGGACCCTAAGTCGAGTTGGTTCAAAAATACTTCAGTGGGCAGTTGTTTCCACATAGCCATAAGTTGATTTTTGTTTAGCAAATATTATTTCAACAATCATTTTTCTTTGTGCAACCATCCTATACTCTGTGGATTATTCTTTAGTTTATTAACCAATATATAGTCTGTGACTGTGGCCATCCAGAGTGATCAAATATTTGCACTACATTTTTGTTCAAAGCTCAAATATCAACTGAATTTGAAGAATAAAAAAAGTAATGGCACTGCGATCTTTATAGGTATGGTTAGATTTCTGCATCTATTTAATTTGTTAGTAATGTCTATATCATGATTTATCAATCTAATAAGTAGGTGATTAGACTGTTCACACACGCCGTCGACTTTTTGGGTCTATGGCAAGCGAGTTTCCTGAATATGTTTCCTGCCTTGACTTGTTTAGGTTATATATGAATGTGGTTAAAAAGTGTATTAAGAATATCCATAGCGCAAAATCAACTACATCATAAGCACACCCCACATACACACCATCACGTACATACCCACACTTTTTCACCACACAACCAATTTAGGCTTAATTAATTAAATTAAATCACAATTAGTTAATTGTATTAAATACTTTGTTTGTTTGTTCCCTTTTCACAAATCTTTTTGTTGTAAAATGTATCATGTATTCCATCTGTGGCTATATTCTTAGTGTATTTGTTTGTAATTATATATAATTTATGTTAGCTGTAGGAGTACTAAATAAATAAATAAATAATATTGAACCTACGACCACAGGGATGATAGTCACACACTGAAGACACTTGGCCAACACCTCTTAGTTTTTTGTATACTCAAAGGTTTTAGCGTCTTTTAATATATGTATAACCTTTTAAAATTACAACAATATAAAATGTATTAGGATTCGTATTGAAGCTATCAAAGTATTTGTAGCGTGCTTACATCAACTGTAATTACTCGGCTTTAATGCAGAAATAGCAGAATCGATGCATTCATTATGGAACAATTAAGTGGCTGGGTCGCACCTCGCTTTTCATATCCCGCTTAGTTTTTAGCGATCGACTTAACTAGGTTAACTAACGGTTTAATTTTACATTTCTAAAGGTTCATTTATAAACCTTTAAGTTATTAAGAAAGGGATGTTAAGCTAACAAAGAATGAATTTTTTTTAATGTAACGAAATGCGTTATTTAATTATAAAAAATAAAATATGTTTATTTTGGAATATAATATCACTTCTTGCACGACATTAAATTTGAATGGGCATCCCTACTAATCAGCAAAGAAGTCACTCGGTACTCTTTTAAAATACCTCTTATTTTAAAACAAAATATAGCAAATTTATTAGAAGTAGCCTGCCTAGCACTAGTCCCAGGCCCTTTTTTCAATTACTAGATTATCGTTAACTTTATAGTAAGCCTTTTTACACAGCTTTTTTAATACATGTTATGGCGGCTGATAAATGGTATCGGTGACCCCAGAGCTGGTGCTTCCCTCGCTTTAAGAATAAGTATCGCAATACAGCGAGGGAATGCCACTAACTAAATAAAGGTACACTGCCACAGGGACGAAACTATTTAAACATGTTCTAATTTTCTTTTTAAAATATTATTACTATGTGTAAATACTGTATATTTTTGTGTTGGGTATATATCTATACTTTTAAAAGTTTTACGACTGGCTTTTATTTATGCTCTCTGCATATACAACTTTTAAAAACTTACATCCATATAAAGACGTAATTATCCACATAAAACTAATTTGAATAAAAAAAAATACATGAATTATAATCGACCCTATATAATTATGGCTTATAAGTAATATTATGTTGACTTAATTGTCTACGATACTAGCCAACACTAAGGAAGTGTTTATTACTAATAACACTAGGACTTTTAGTGTTACATAGTATCTTGACACTTCTTGTGTCCTAGATCCTCACTTGCTATTCACTAATAATAATAATAAAAAAAATATACTACGTTATTTTTTTCGGTACAATTAATTTGACATGTGTACTTTGTTGCGTGCTTTTTTTTAATTTCAGTTTCCAAGCTCTTAATGCGTACTTAAATATACCAAATTACTTACTTGGTGAATCAGCCAGTAAATCGTTCTCCTCGTGTGACGGAGACTTGACAGAACCTGGTGACATTTTGACCGGCGCGTGAGGTGATGCATTTGGGCCGGAACTCACACTTCCCGTACTGCTACCTGGGCCGGCGTTGGAGTGCGATGTTGTGATGGTAATCTCACCGTTCGATGACGCCAGCCTGCCAAATAATACTTAATTTTAATTTTCTCCAGATACATTACATTCGGTTATAGGTGCGCATGTGTGTGCGCAGATACAACTCTCTATTAATAGGCATACTTCAACCGGAGTATCACAGACAGAATGCACTACCAATTACCTTTTTTTTTATAGAACAGGGGGCAAACGGGAAGGAGGCTCACCTGATGTTAAGTGATGCCTACTTTTTACTTCACAATTTTGAGGCCGTGCGTTCGAACCACAGCTGTGCACACACTAAACAACTCACGGTGAAGGCATACATTGCAAGGAAACCCAATGAAAGCCGATAATTGATAAAACTTGAAAATTCAAAGAATTATGAGAAAAAAATCCAATCGAATGCGAAGCTATTAAGGGTTTAATGCGACATGCGACTTTAATTTCTGGTAGGTTCGAACCCCGGCTGTGAACTAATGGACTTTCTATATGCGCATTTAACAGTGAAAACCAACCCGGTACCCAGTAGACCGAGGCTACATCAGTGAGATGGATTTGTCAAGGACCTTGAAACAATAGGTGATCGAAGTTAGACGTAAGAAGAAAGCAGACGCATTGTGATGGCGTAATATGCTCGAGGAGGTTTTCCCATAAGAGACTGTTGGTAATGATGATGATGAAGAAAAACATCGTGAGAAAAGCGAAAGGCTATTTGAAACCAAAATATGCAGATATCAGACGCTAAGACACAATAATACTCCTGTAATGTCACGAGGTACTTAAGGACCAATCCTCGCCAAACTCCAAAAAAGTAACTACACTGTCTCTTTTCATTTTTTGTCATCGTTTTTAACGTAGGGCAGATGGAAAAATTATTGGTGGATTTGAGTAGTTTGTGTATCCATTTTAAAAGATCAATACGCGATTTAAATAACTTCGAACTCGATAAAAAAAATCCAAAACATAGCCAATTTTTGATATATTTTTTCGCAAACCAAGTAATCTATTTCAGAAAAGAAGTTGACAATATTACATTGAATGTTTGACATAACTAATTGTTATTACGAGCCGGCGCCTCAGTGCTTCAAGTCTCAATTGCGCACTGCAGTCCACTCTGAGACACTGATACAACAATTAGTGCTGGGATAGGGCCTTAAGTCTTATATATAAAAACACACCGCTGCGAGATTTTAAAACGGCATTCAAACTTCCCACATTTACGACAATAGACTCCCTCTCAACTGCATGTGGGTACACGGCACAAACGCAGCTCGTTAAGTGTGTCATTACTCATAATTGCTTGCTAATTAGTGCTCATCCGTCGCGATACACGATTTAATTTGTAAGAATCCTTACTGAATTACGCGTTGTTAAGGTTTGAGCCCGCTAAGTATTTATTTACTCGTCGTTGGAGTACAATAATAGGAACATTAAGAAATGAGACCATCGATGCAACCCTATTAAAAATACTATGGGACATAAGTATTTTTTTGTCGGTTGTTACTTACGCCGCCCATGGACATTCTCAATGCCAGAGGGCTCGCGAGTGAGTTGCCGGAGGTGTTATAGTTCATAGAAGAACAATATTGAATTATTAAATTACTAAAAATAAAAATCTTAGCTAAAGGTTAGTGCAATAAAAATGTTAAGCTACTCGAGCAGGGCAAGAAGAGGGTTAGGCCCTCGAGAAGGATATTTTATAGATGTTACAGGTATATTTACTTTAATATACAAAAATTAATACTTTTTAAGTATGGGCCACACATTACTATATCTGTTACATGTTCATGTGCAACAGGCAAGCCTGCTAACACGCACAAACAACACACGGGTCTATAGCAAGTAGGTTTCTTCAGGTGTTTACTATCAAAATGCACTGATGCACACCTGGGAATCGAACTTTATCGTATTTATCGCAAAGCCTCGAAAGTAACAGATAATTGAATATGTTAAACAAATAGTTTCCGTGGCTCACTGGCCCGTTTGGCGAATGAAAGGCAGGTTTTGACACCTGACACAATTACTACCAACTATTATTCTTATACTGAGCAGCGTAGGAGTCGTTTTTAAAGACTTTTTTTAACGAAAAGATTTGAATTTTTTTTGTCCACTAATCAGTCAATTTAAGCTTTTTCCATTCAAAATTTACTCCCAATGATCATTAATATTGAATTAAAAATGCCCTTTAAAGATCATAAACTTCTTCAAGTAAAATTTGACAGCCAGTTATCTCCATATTTTTACGCTCACAGTAATTACGTGTTTACGAGAATTTAAATTTATCTGAATTTATTAACTGGATAATTTTCTCAATTGTATAATTTGGTAGTTAAGTTTAAGTTTATATCATTTTTGCTTAAAGCTATTATAAAATAAGTTCTGCGTTATCGATTTACGCCCAAGCCCAATAACCTATCTCAGTCCATTTTTGACCATCTAAGATAGACATCTTAATCCAAATATTGATAAAAGTGTACCAATAACCAATCGACGGATTTTAAGAGCCATTGTGGATTAATTTTTTGGTTTGGGCGTTGGATTATTTATGTTGAAGTGCCTGGCTGAATAACTATAAGCAAATATTTTATAAGATTTTTTAAACCTGAGTTAGCATTCATACCAACTCTTAAGAGGTTTTAAAAAGGTTTTAACAATAAAATATAACAGATAACAAGTAGTTCTATAATTCCTAATATAAATTATTCATACAATTAGAAAAAGTCAGTTGCTATGCAGGAAACATTACGCCTTTGGCGATTTCAAATACATTATAATTATCAATACCAGTTTTTCCCTCATAAACATTATATTCAAGTTGTAATTACTATAGTTATAATTCATTAATATGACAACATAATTTTACATAACTTACGAAAGCGGTATTTTTAATAACTGCTTCGGTTATGGCTGGATCCATCGAATTCTACTTATATATATCTAAATCCCTGCTCCAAAATATACAGAAATGAGATCGGTTTGTTACAGAAGATCGCCATTGGTATTATGGTTATTTACACATTTCGGGGATTTCCACAAAATAATTAATATGTACTAATATTTTTGAGAGCTTTGCTTAGATTGACAAAAGACGATTTTGTATCGCGCAGCCCGGACATACAATGACCACTATTTAAGCCTTGACTTGTTTAGGCTTCGCGGATTAAAAAGTGTATTAAGAATATCCAAAGCGCAAAATCACCTACAACACAACAAAATCAGGCTTAGTTCAATAAATTCAATCACAATTAGTTAAATGTATTGAATACTTTTTGTTTGTTTGTTCCCTTTTATAAATCTTTTTGTTGTAAAATGTATTATGTATTCCATCTTTGGCTATATTTTCAGAGTATTTGTTTGTAATGTATGTTAGCTGTAGGATTACGAAAGAAATAAACAGATACAGAAACTGAGGCCCTGACTTCAAAAGGTTGTAGGGCTACTGATTTCTTTTTATTTAATGAAAAAGATAACATATATACATACATATTCCAAATTGCTTAGTATTATCCAAATGCTACAACATTCTTTTATTCAAATAACCTTGCTTATCATAGAACCCTTTTTGTTTCGTTGATTTCACAATGACTTAACATTTTAATGTACTTTTAATAGACGTCAAATGACATACAATATTTATCTAGATTGTAGGCCAACAGAAATGAGGTATTAAACTTAATTATGGATGCGAGAATTAATGCTTCGAGCTAGTAATTATGAGGTCGCATTAAGTTAATGTCTTTGAAGTATACAGGCGTACATATAAATTCACTTTAATGTATAGTACAAATGTAAAGAATATTGAAACGATTTTTTGATAGTCTTTACTATTTAAAGAAAATACCTTTTTACGCATTGAAGCTATTATTATAAACTTATAATTATTTTAAATAATTTAATTTTTTCCCGACATTTCTCGTGCTTTACAGCGTGCGTGGTCAAAAAATTCAATCCGTTAAAAAAGTGTTTTCTTTAAATGTGTAAAGTTATGTTAATAAATAGACAGTCTTTACAATAATAATATCTGGTCTTTTACCTTTTACACTAGGGATGATCGATGTGAGAAAAACATCGATATTGGCATCGATGTCATAATCGCAAGCCCAACATCTATGTTCGATATTTATCGAAAACCGAAAATCGATGATTTTTGCATTAGTAATTTACAAAAAAATAAAATACAGTGAATTGGTTCGAAATTTATTAAGAAACAGAACATATTATTACATATTTCGATATTTTTTATCAACTGACTAAATGAAAAGTAATGTTGATAAAGAAGAACCTTTTTATCTATTTCTTCGGTGATAAAGAGTAGTGACAAAGTGTGAGAGAGAAAGAGCGAGTGAGCCTATGCCTACTACTACTACTACGTGGGCGCAAAAAATAAATAAGTGTTCATAATTTTAATAAACCAGTTTTGTGGATTCGTTCATAAAAGACAAAATTTGTTTCGTAAGTTGCATTGGTCGTTGGGAGACCGTGAGTTAACGTCGATGTTCGATTCAGTTAACATTGATGTTACGACATTTTTGGTATAGCAACATCGATATCAAAACATCGATGTTTTTGCTTTCAACATCGATGATCATCGAGCATCACTATTTTACACGTAATACATATTATATATAGTCGAGAAGTGAAAGTCGTCTCAGTATTTTCGCTTATCTAATTTCATGCGAGTCACGTACAGACGTTTTTATCACCTTTTATTTGAGTAATTTTAAAGTATAACTGCAATTTAAAGTTTTTCGAAGTATTTTTATTACTTGGCCCAATTCTGACTGTGTTTAGGAGACTACACTGTTGCACTGTGCAACCCCGTGTGTAATCCTGGGCAGGCAGTCGCTTCAGCGGGGGAACAGGGGTTCATGGGTCTAAAAGAAGGGATGCTGACGTATCCCTGCAAGCATTGTATCCGGCCTCCCCCAGCTTCATTAAACAGGGCGAATTGGCCGATGTGAATGGCCCTTGCTGAGCCAAGGTCCATTCGACATCATTCATGGCCGCAGAGGACCTTGAGTTTTAACGGCTGATCGCGTGGCTGGATGCAGACAAGGCTAAGCTGTTACCGTGTCCTGCCTCGGGCGATTATTGCTGGCGCCGTGGGGTTTTAGTGGGTATGCACAGTAGCGAGTCCCACATAACCCTTCACCACCAGACAACCGTGCCGCGGGATGTGTAACGCATTTCCCCACGAAAAAAACGTTTGTGATTTGTTTGGCGTATACTTTATAACATCCATGACGACGACAACATCGTCCAACTCATAAAATGCAGGCCCAAGTGATCGAGACATTTACTTACTCACAACAACTAGAGGATACTAGGTAGACCGAGAATGCGTTGGTGAGACGGAGTAAGAAGAAATAGATTGTGATTGTGAAATATACTTGAGGAAGCTAACACCCACAAGGGGCTGTGTAGCTATTGATGAAGTTCATGAATATATCAAAGCAAGCATCTAAGTATGACATTAAAATAAACATAAATTAGTGGCGTTACCACTATAGGTTCTCTGATTTCAGTATGTGTTTTATGATTTGTCTGTCAAGTGCCACACGCCGTTGATTTTTTGAGTCGATATATCGAGATCCTCACGATGTTTTCCTCCAATGTTCGAGCGAATGTTAAGTGTGCACATAGTAAAGTCCATGGGTGCAGCCGGGGAATGAACCTACGACCTCAGAGATGAGAGCCGCACTTTGAAGCCACTACTGCTCTGTATGAAATGATATATATATTTATATCTTGTAATAGTACCAGTCCCACAGTGTACATTGTATAAACTGCGCATTTTTTAGTATATAAATATTCAGAAATGACGTCATATATGTAAAAGGAAGCAATAATGTACCAGAATTATATGTTAAGTCTATTTATAGCTTGGTGGTTATGGCTATGGTTTAGACATGGACGCATGTTTTATGCTTAATTATATGTTTGCGATAACAACCTTGAAGAATATGTGAATTATTTGTGAAATTTTAATTTTAGTATCAAACAAATCACGACACAATTTTTTGTACATATTACCGATGATTAATAACGGTGGCATTGCATATTTATAGGTTGTTTTAGATCTAGTTATTTTGCACTTTATGGTCGCGTTCTAGGATACGATTGTCCGCATCGTACAATTTTAAAATACCGTCACAACTTTGATTTTTGTAAATTTTAATTGTATTTTTATCTAATAATTTTTCTGTTTCTTGCCTACTGTTATATAATTTTAATGTGTAGAACAGGGTGCAAAGGGGCAGGAGGCTCATCTCATCGTAAGTGGACACTCTCTATGCTACAATCAAGAGTGTGTTGCCAGACTTTAAACAGTGGGTACGGGTATGGCTTTAAATATAGGTACTTATCTTGACGGACAAGTGTTACAAGTTTTAGTTAGAGTTAGTTTGTAAGCTAGCCTATGGTATTATGTATTAATGGTTAAAAAATTTCATTGAATATTGTAGTAATGTTAACGAGAAATAAATATGTTAAACCGTAATTGTGACCTTTAGGTTTAAAAAAACTTATGTTGTCAAACATGGTTTATCATCCCCATTTCGACTTACAGCTTTTGACACCATAGATAGAAACTCTACCAGATACGACCGACACTCCTTGTCTGCTAAGCTGAGGTTTTTTTCAGTTATTCTCCCATTTGCTATCTGCTCCAGATACCATGTCATCCTCACACAAATTATTAGTAAGTGGAGTGCAGATTTTGACATCTCTTGCAATTTGAGTAGTTTTTTCTGTGAGCTTTGTGCCTTGCAAAGTCTTTAAACATCAATTATATTACGACAGTAACTTGGTTGTGAATACTATTGTTTGTTCTATATATGTTGCTTCCCGGATACGTATAGTACAATCACCAATTATTTTTATAGAGGAAATTAGAAGATTGTCCTGCTCGGGTGAGAGTCCAGGTGTGTCTCAAATATCATCAACTTCTTTTGTTTAGGTGAAAATCAGTCTTATACATACTTAATACATGGGTTGATTTTTGAGTGTAAGACATGCTAGTTTCTTTATGATAATTGCCTTCAAATTGGGGTAGAGATAAGAGCTATATTGAACGTATACTAATTTATTTTTAGTAAATTTAATTTGTCTTCGATAGATTACAATTAGGATTATCAATAGTAATCACAAATGTTATTACCTGAAACAATTGAACAGCCATGAAACTTATTCTGTATCCATGACATTTTTGAATAAAATAATGACTTGAGATTAACAAAACAACTTCCATAAAGAATTTTAAAGATAAGAAAAAGACAAGCGAATAAAATGTTTTTTGTTATAATTTAATATCATTGATTTTGTCCTTATTAACTCATATCTCGATAAGAAACTGGTTATATTAGATTGTAAACAAGTATTTCTAGTAAGAATAATTATATATGTTTAATTGCATTAACTGGAGTGCCATTTGATAACATTTAATACATTAAGTACTATTATATTACATGTACCGAGAATAATTAATTATCGCTTTGAAAATTATAAACTTGTTTCCGCCATGTTTTGTATCGCATTTATTCTTTTGTTTGTTATCACTTTTAAAGGTGACTTAAATGAATAATTAAGGTTAACGATATAATTGTGCAATTTTTGTTTATGCAAAATGTTTAAAAATTCAAACTTGGAAAATTTCCGAACACCTAGTGAAAGGCCTCAAGAAATACTTGTTTAATTTTAATCATAATTCCACCAAAGTGACAATCGTTGAACGAGATAATGAAATAAATTAGGTCATATTCGTAAATGAGAACAATTTTGACATATCGATAACACATTAAGTTTAATCTGAAAACGATTTAAAAAGTTTAAATTTTTTTTTAAATATCGTTTTGTCTTTGGCTTAATGAAACCATCGTAGTTCTAAAGTCTAAAGAGCGCGCATTAGCTAGCAAAATTCATAGTTTGACTCGCGCCTCTCCCATTTGTGACTAGTGAAACAACTGTATGCCTGAAGTCGGCATAACATGAGACGGACGATACAGGTTTCGCGGAACTAAACTGAAGTAAACGCCAAATGCTTTATATTTAAATAACTCGTAAAATATACAATCTATATATTATAAAGAGAAATCATTTGTGTGTTTGTATCGAAATGGCTCAAAAAGTACTGAAACGATTTTAAAAATTCTTTCACTATTCGAATGCTGCATTATCACTCATATAGGCTAAAATAGGGCCTCTACTAAAACTACAACAATGTTACCCAAGGTGTAAAAATGCCTATAAAATAAAAGATATTTTCATCGCATGTGCTTCGAATGTTAGAAAAAATGTTTCATAATATCATAAAATCATGTTACATTTATTTAAAAAATAAATGTCCTTCTTGCCGGAACGGTCCGCTAGTATTTAATAATCGCTAGTAACGGCACTCGAGCAAACTAATGTGTAATAATTAAATAATTTTTTGGCTCCATAAAACTCGCCATTATATAAAAAGTTATAAGAAAAATATACAGGTGATTTTTTTTTTGTATGGACGAATTAATATAGTATTGTGTGTTTCATTACAGTCAACCAATAAATTAATAGTGAAGGATCAATACATGTTTATCATTTTTATTCAAGCATCAGATACTTAAATAAAATCACTCATAAACTTTGACGTGCTACAAAAATATCTAATAAACAAATGAAACGCTGCAACCATGAGTATATAAGTAAGACTTAACACAGTGACAATTATAAAACTCCGTCCTTTTCCGCACGATCATAAGCAGAAAATTATTCGTGTGAATTATGTAATTATATCAAGCGAGGCACATCCTGTATATAATTACCATAAAATACCTCATTATGATAGATAATTGTGGAGCAAATCTGTTTTCCTTATTACCATCGCGGCGTCAAGATACACACCACTGATTGTTGAATATTATTTATATTAATTCATTTTATATTGTCCCGTAAAAGACTATAGGTATAAAATGTATTCGATGTACTTATACAAGAACGGAATCTAATATATACAGTAGCAAACGAATTTGTAAATTCTTTGGCACTGGCAACACTAACTTTGGCTGTCAGCTGTTTTACTAATATTGCCCAATTTTTAAACCATAAAAAAATATTTTAACTAGATTCTATTTTTAATTTGTGTTAACACATTTAAATCTTTTCCAACTTTTCAGGTACTTAATTTAATATAATTTCATGTAATTGGGAGACAACAACAAATTAATGAATAAAACAACCTTTAGGTTTAAAAACACTTATGTTGTTAAATAAGGTTTTAAGATTTCGGCTTACAACTTTTGACATCCTAGGAACTTAATCAGATACGTTCGGGACTCCTTGTCTGCCAAGGCT
Source organism: Pieris mannii (assembly GCA_028984075.1). NCBI lineage: Eukaryota > Metazoa > Arthropoda > Insecta > Lepidoptera > Pieridae > Pieris > Pieris mannii. Next base: position 10,553,121 of record CM054789.1, on the reverse strand, counting down.
TTTTTCAGTTACACTCAAAAAGAATAATAATATAATAATAATTTTTTAAAGTGTTTATTTTAAAGAAAAACTTAGCAACTCGTGACGATTCATCATGTGACTCACAAAATGAATTGTTGTTAGAACAGTTTTTAAGTAGTTGTTTAAAAACACAAGCGAGCCGGGTAATGTATATAATGGTATCGGAATCAGGTAAGCATCGTTTATTTGTTATACAAAATAGTTGTTGATTTTGTACCCTTCTCGTTTTGTCGAAAAGTGCGATTCCAAATACGCCATAATGTGCTACACTCTACAGTAATATCATTCGTATGACAAAATTGTTCTAACGGAAACAACTTGTGTTGAATTTGTGAATGTCTGTTTATCGAAAGTCATAAAATTCCTTGCTTTTTAATAATGTTGTAGCTTTTACTGACAATTGTTTGATAAGATCTAAAATGTTTTCGTAAGTGAATGAATATGCTAATAATTTAGTTGCATGTTGGTTTTTGTAATTACATTCAAAAAAATTAGGCCCTCTTGCCGTGTCAAGTGGTCGTAGCATTGCAAAGGATTTTTCATAGAAACTTTTTTCATTACCCCTCTACTGGGGGAGTGTTGTTCTGGTGATTTATATTTACGAACAACAAAACCTGTGGGCTCTCAAGAATTATAATGTATTTTTGCTTATGTTTTGTCTTTTGTGTATGTACTTAACATACACAAAATTACCTATTGGAAAATATATTAACTTTTTTCTATAGCAAACGGGCAGGAGGTTCACCTGATGTTAAGTGATACCACCGCCCATGGACACTCTCAATGCCAGAGGGACCGCGAGTGCGTTGCCGGACTTTTAAAAATTGATACGCTCTTTTCTTGAAGGACCCTAAGTCGAATTGATTCGGAAATACTAAGTGATATACTTAAAATCTGAATTAAACTCTTAACTTAGGGTTTTATTCAGCAAAATTATTTGACAATCGTATACGGATAGTTCTTAGATACAAAGCAGCCACTGTGCCAGGTTTCATCAGACTATCTAAATACTGAATGCCTCACTAGGAATATGAATGAAGAAGCTAGCATTTGCAATATACAAAGACGTAATTCGCAGACCCTTTCAAATTCCATTTAATGCCTACACCGACTACCGTTGATTAAACACACACATTCGTGTCGGCCGAGTAATTACACTCATTGTCACATAATTACAGCTAACATTTGTCATTGCACCCACGCCAACTTTATCTACCGATAAAACATTAGAAGTTTTTTTTATTATCGACGTTTGTTTTCTGCGTAATTCCATCCGTATTACTTTGTAGCAGAATTTTCTATAATTTAAATCTTATCACGGTTAAAAAAAATCAAATAGTGGGGCCACATTTTTTCAAGTCTAGGTCTGGATCTGTTCCATAATCCATCTGGTAGACCAGTAGGTGATCAGCCTCCTGTGCTTGATAGCCGCCGTCGACTTTTTGGGTCTAAGGCAAGTCCTTTTCCTCACAATATTTTCCTTCACTGAGCAAATATTTTTTTATACTTACGGTGACATTTAATATAGGTAAAACTCTATAAAATTGTAGTTTATCATTTTGCTCAGTAATCAATAGTTTCCGCTGCGTACACGATTAATGAGTATTTATTGGTCTTTTTTATACTTTGGCTTTCACTATCCTAGTGTCTTAGAGAACATTCATTTTAGTAGGTGCGTTTCTGGCCTTTGAAGAAGTAGTATGTTCTCTTTGTAGAAAATTGGACCTCTCCCAGGGAAGACTTCCACCGTGAGCCAATTTTACAGTTCCCTAGTTCGCAAAAAACGGTTCAACTCAACGTATAAAGTTGCAATATCTCTCCGTAAGTGGAGAGAGGGAATCAAGTCGATCAGTAATATATTAGAGATTGACAATTCGACAAGCCTTTTGCTAAATTTGGTGAAAAGAAAGAAAAGAAGAAGCTGGTATGTTAGGAGCATCGGAGTCTAAGTTTCTAGGCCTTCACCAAATATCGCAAATCCGAAATCACATTCTCGCCATCGATGGGAACGATGAGAGCAAACCTTTAAGAGATTTCGCACATAGAACTTTTTAAGTATCACATAATTTAAATCACGAAATTATGGAAACAAGTAATACGAAAACAGTGACTAGTGATGTTCAGGGCATTGTATATACTCAGCCCCGGAATTCATCAAAAGATACTCCAACGAATTCGAATTTCAAATTTTGATTCAAATGAAACGGGAAATATTTCATAGAAATAGATTTATGAGAGTTTTAGTTTTGATTGGTTTCATTAGCACATGAAAATATTTGATTTAATGACTTTGAACATCCTTTCTAACTGGTTGCTTCCTAAGCTGCATAAAAACCGCATAAGTGCGATTTTTGTGATATCCTAATTTTTTCATAACACACGATAAATTTTATCAAAAAGATAAAGTCTAACTAACTGTATAGAATCAGTGAAACTACAACCGTTTTAGGTCTGGGCCTCACATTTCTTTATCTGTGTCATTTTCATTTGTCGACTCGACGACTTTTTTTTCCTCACGATGTTTTCTTTCAATGTTCAAGCGAATGTTAAATGCGCATATAGAAACAAAGTCCATTGGTGCCCACAGCACAGCCCGGAATTGAAACTACGGTCTTAAGGATGAGAGTCGCAAGCTGAGGCGTGGGCCATCTAAGCCACTCACTGCTACACTAGCTGTATTACCTATTTATTACCTATATATTTATTTATTATCTGTTTGCGTCGCCTTCCAGAAATGAAATTGGTGCAGAGTTCAATGCCTGACATGAATACACGAATCGACTCTTGGATATGTTCTTAAAAGAGTATATTCCTTAAGAATACTATACAATCAGAATGAATATGTCTGGAACTTTAGCTTTTTAATGCAATACCTATCTTCAATTTTCCGCTTATAATAAAAATTGTTACAGACTTACCTATTAATACTGTTCATTGCATTCGCTCCTGCGTTATCCCTTTCGTTTCTCTCCCTGGATCCACTTACAAATCTCTCAAAGTTTTCTCTCTCCTTATAATGTCTATCCGGCCTGGGCGATGACGACCGCCGGCCTTGCATCTGCTGTGGCATATTGTTCTGTTGCACCGTCTGCAGAAGGTTGTGATTTCCTTGCGGTTGTTGTAACGCTTGAAGCAACTCCTGCGCATTACTTGCTCCATTCGAAAGGAAATTTGGCAAGCCGGGGTTTAATAAGGCGTTTGATAGAGATGGGTTCAGCATGTTCGGCCGTATGTTTGTCTGCTGCTGGTTTGAGTTTAGGAGTTGGTGAGGCTGGGCCATCGCTTGAAGGTTGGCGAGGGATGTTGAGACCACTTGGCCGTTATTAAGTGCTAAGTTTACCATCTGATCGTTGGAGTTCACGTGGTTCACCGGTATTGTTAAGATTGTCTGGGTAGCGATGCCTGTTGAAAAATACATTGTATTATATATCTTGTCTAGTATAGATTACGATCGTACTAGATTAAATATACAGATCACGTCTGTCTTCCACATCAGATGAATTTCTTAATGATGTATGAATTGCATATGAATCGTCTCCGCATTAGTTTTTATTAATTTCCAGGTAAACGTGTGATCAGCCTTTTTGATCTGAAATACTTTCGCCGGGAATCGAATACAAAAGATATCCCAAATGTGCAAGATGTAGAAATAATTATTTAAAAGTACTATAGAATATAGTTAATTTGTTTTTGATAGCACAGTGAGGGTATGAAGCATACTGATATATTAACACTACCTCGTGGACAGATGCTCTTCGGCATTAAAGAGATAATAAATCTTTCTGGTATTGTACACACCTTGTGACGTTGGTATAAGTAGCTGTGCCCCCTGGATTCCTTGAACCAACTGACCAGAAGCGAGTATGAGTTGGGGCATCGGGGAAGGCATCGCCGGTGGTAGCATATTATTATTGCTCACTGGGTTTGGTGATCCCATTCCTGAAAATAATATTCTTTTTAAATTCTAGAAGGGAAATTTACTTTCTTTATCATTAAAACTAATTAATATACGTTGTTTAATAATATTGATAGATCTGGAAACTCTTTACTTGAGTTTGAGCCATGTTAAAGAGAAATGTATAATATATTAGCAGACTCGGCCCAGCGTTGCTGTGGCTAAGGTTTTTGTTATATTACATAGTTGTAAACTATTTAAGGGAAACGGTAGGAGAACTTATGTGAAAGGTAGATAGCATATGTGAACCGCTGGTACTATAACACGGCGCCATCTGTTAGAATTGTATCAAATAATAAACAAATAATTTGCAATAACATAAAATTGCGACTATAATTAGATCTAAGCTATCCTATCTCTTAAGTTGGGCCAGACTGCTCACGGTGTGCCAATTTAATTTAAAATCGGTTAAGTAGTTTAGGAGTCCATCGCGGACAAACATCAGGGCACTTATAATTAAGATGTAAGAAGATTTTTTTAGAAACATGAAGTCCGATATCCAACGAATAACGATTGGTCATATAGAAATCGAATATTACTTTAGCATTAACAAATAAAACCCAACAAATACCTCTCACACCCGATTAGTTGTATTGTACAACAAACAATAAAATTTATAACACGAAACAACGAAATATAATGGAAATACCGTTTTTGATAATACCGTAACCAAATTTGAATTTTGCAAAAAGTGCTTAATTGTGCAATCTGGTACTACTTGTATTTGATGATTCTATCTATATGCCACAACGGTACCCATTTGTCATGGTACTTAAAATCAAGCCTATACTTTCTATTATAATTATTAACAATAAAATAATCGAGACAATAAAACGATATCGCCATTCGAGCATCACAAATCACGAACAAAACGAAAAACATTTATATCATACACCATGACATTTCATTTTGTAATACAGCACATCAATTAAGAACCGAAAAAAATGTATAATTATCTCTATTAAGACGATAAAATTCTTAATGATAACGCGTGAAAAAATTCAACTCATTATTTCGATTGATGGGGAAGATTTTTAATCGATTTGGTTCGGTAATTATCTAATTTCTGACCGTTGTGAAGTTTTTAATGCACAAACCATGTCTCGCTTATTATACCATTCCGTCTAATTAGTGGTTAGCCCTCGAGATCTGAGTGGTCTATTTGACGCGCTCAAACCTAAGGGCTTTAAAGGCAAAAGGTTTTTGCTAAAATAGGATCTGCGAAGTGCAGTACGAGAATAGAATTAGCTTAATTCAATTGCAACTTTGTTCCTAAATTTTTAGTTCAGTATTTATGGGATTGCGCAATCAGCTTGGACTTTTTAATTTGGGACGAAAGCTTTGCAGATGGAGATAAGGGTATTCTATACTAATAAAGCTGAAGAGTTTTTTAACGTTATTTAATAATAACATTACTCTTGACGTCAACGTCCTATTTGGGGAAATATTAATCAAGATTTATTCAAATTCAAAATCAAAATCAATTATTCATATAGGTACAATGTACACTTGAACCGTTAAAATATATATTAAATGCTTCTAATTATACGTTAAATGCCAATTAAGGGCGTTGAACGGAAGAGAAGAACTTGCAATAAACTCTCCGCCACTCATTTTAATCGGCAATTTTTTTGTTTTACACAACGTTTGTAAGGAGTTGCAAACATTACAGCATGTTCCAAATGACATCTTAAGTAATTAAAAATAATGAAATAAATTAAAAACAAAGATTTGTCTTCTATCAACAGGAGGTATGGAGAAATAGGAGCACGCACTTACGTTCTGGTGGGAACAACACGCACAAAAATTGTCGTATTAAAACCCAACTCAGTGTCGTTAAATGATCTCTAATGTAATATTAATATCTATATATATTAGGTGCATAGTTTAACAATTACTTTTCGAACGTTTTATGGATTTAAGAGAAATAATGAAATGTTTATTAATAATTAGATATTAATAATTAGCTTTGAAATGTAGTTTTTGTCTTCAACCCAATCACATCTTTATTCCTTTGCAGTCTAAATAGAAATAGTGATATATTTTTATATGTTTTCGATAGTAAGGGCCTGTTTCACAATGTATGGATAAAGTGTCAAATAGCTATGCAACACATAAATTATTCGAATAAGTTCCGAATAAGATACTTGGCATTTCATGACAAATAGCGCTATCTGACAGTCGTGAAACGCAAAAATACTGTTTATCCTACAAATAAGTAATAAATAGCTTATTTGGAACTTATCCGGACATTGTGAAACAGACCCTTAGTGACTTATGTTAAACACGAAAATTATCGTTACGAATAATGTAGTCGGGCATGACTATTGTCCAATCTAATTTGACATTTATATAGAAACAGACATATGATTATTTATTTGTACATTATTTTTGTTTAAAATTAGTATTAACTCACAAGAATCAAGTGTTAGAAAAAAAAATCTCATCTCGAAAAAAACGTAAGGTACACTTGACTCAAAGGACAGTGAAACGAATCAGGTATGGTATAAATACCATAATTTACGTCTAAAACACTTAATTGTGGTTTAAGCTTTAATTATAATTAATAATGCATAATTACCTGGCGCACTAACGCTCAAATTAAGTGGCGAATTAATGACAGGGTTTGGCATGGAAGTCAGGCCCTGGAGATTCGCAGCCAGCTGCGACATCTGCTGTGACATCTGTTGCTGCGAAATCGGCATCCCTTGTTGCATGTTCGCCAGGTTTTGCAGGTTTTGGAACATCGATGCCACTGCAGGTCAAATATTGTATTGTACACTCATTAAGGAAGTAATTGTCTAGATATATTATTAATTTTCAACACAAGATTCCTTTCACACTTTTCATTAAGTAGGTTGGGAAGATCGATGAAGAAAAAAATATAATTTTCTTGTTAATGTTATGTAAAATAGGGTAGTGGAAACTTATAGAAAATATGAACACCATTCGGAAGAGCTTAGTAATGTTATTATTGAGACAATAGATTTAATCATTTACGCCTTAAAAACATTTACATATTTTTATTATTTTTGTAAATACCCTACGTTATTATTGTTGTAAACTGTTCTAAAACAAAAGAAATTATATTTAACAGACTTTATGAGAACGGTATTGATTTAAGGTCAATTATTGCATTTCGTACTCAATATTCATAGTATTTAAGAATATAATTATAAACTAATAATTAAAAAACATTCAGTACGAACTCACTGGAGCCATTCAAGTGGGGTTGGTGCGGCGTGCGCGCGCGCGGCGACGGTGTCCGCGGTTCGGCTAGCTGCGCCCGCGGTCCGCCACCCTCCGGCGAACTAGCGCCGCTTTCCCGGTCCGACTCCGCCTGCTGACAATGGAAACACACTTTAAAAATGCCTAAAAATTGGTATTGCAATATTTAATAAATGCGTTGCGTTGTGCGTAAAGCAGGGGCATGTCGATCAATGCAGTATTCTTATAAGAAAATTATACAATTACGCGCAATTAACTCTGTAACTAATTGCAATTACTCACAGTGTGAATAACGGTTGATCTTCTTTAAAAATGCCTAAAATCATAGACTATTAACATTCCATTTTATCGATGAAAACGCGACTTACGCACAAATAACTTAACTTATGACTTATGACATTATGTTATTGTTTGTAATATATGACATTATATAAATGAATATGACATTTGTATGCCTATTTATATGTAGTGGATTGTGCGTATTTTTATAATTAATATATCTTATTGTACCACTAAACTAAATTTTAAACAGTATCAAGAATCTGCATTATCGAAACATTTTTATTTAGACTAATTAGAATGTCGACGAGGTCAGCAAACCTTATTGTTTTGGACGAAATTCTTAATGGGCACATAGATAGCCCCTAGCATAATTCGCCAATGTTTCGGGTTTTAGCTATAGGGTTTTAATCAGGATGTTGATATTTTCCACCTCACCAAAGAGGATGTGAGGAAATATTTGAAGACGTGGGAAGACTGACTTTGTTTAGCAGTTATAATTTAGTTTTTTTAACAATATTATGTATCAATTCTCTTTTATTTTTGGCTTTTAATGTACTTAGTTATGTTTTCATATATATTGCTCATCTATGTAATCTGTTTTGGCTTGTATATTGTAAGTCTTTTGTTTTACAATATGTATGTTAGCTGTAAGACTACTAATAACTACTAAATGTTTATAACTAAATTCTTTTATATTTTTTAATAGTTATTACTATTTAAACACTGTTTAAATCTATAGTATTTCCTATGAAGTTTAAAGTTCTGAGATAAATTAATCTAGATTTTTCGAATAAGAATGCTATGGGTACCAATTATTTTAGTTAAGGAATTTAATGTTCAGAAGAGTTCTAATGTCCGGAAAAATGCTTTTAATTTTGATTTTGAGTTAGCAGTATGAGCGTTAGTATTGCAACATGAAACAAAAAAATATGTGGCTCTACAACTTTTTTAGATCTGGGCCTCAGATTTCTGTACCTATCTGTTTCATAATATTTTTTTAATCTAACAAACAATGAGGCGATCTTTCTGAGCCTGACACGCCGTCGACTTTTTGGGTTTAAGGCAAGCCGGTTTTCTCACGATTTTTTCCTTCACCGTTCATGCGAATGTTAGATGCACACAGACAGGAAGTCCATTGGTATTTGGTGCACAGCCGGGAATCAAACCTAAGACCCTTTTCTTACCTTTAGACAAACATTTAGTCACATATAATGTAGTACCATCAGAAGTACCTAATTTCTAGGGTTTAGCTACAAAACTTTGATTTGATGGTTACAGTTTTAAAATCTCTTAAAAATAGCACGTAGACATAAATTTAAGTACTTCTTTGACACCGTGATTTACAAGTAACAGTTTTTTAAATATATATATTAATTCGTCAAACGGGCAAGATACTCACATGTTAATGCTAAGCCACTCACATAGCCAGAAGGCTCGCAAGTGCGTTTCCGGGTTTTATTATACAACTTTAAACTTTTTGTAAATGTGTGTTTCTAAGTTAACTAACAGCTTAGTAAACATTTTAACTTTGATAGACAAAATAAATCGTAAGAATATAAAACTTTTGGCTCAATACATTCGTAAGAAACATTCTAAATTAAAAAAAATTGTGAGTTCACTCAAAAATTATAAAATAGAAATCCTAATTTAACTGTTGTTAAGGCTGTATTTATCGAAATTGATAAATAATTAAGGAAATTAAGATAAAATTTTATCGATGGCGGTTATATCTAATAGATAATTGCCGCTATTAGCTATAATTAATATTAGCCTTGGAAATATAATAAAGTATATTGTTGTCTAAAATTAATCATGCATAAATTTTATTTATGTGTTTTTTAATTAAATTGCCGGCGTGTGGGTTACATAAGGTGTAATTAACTATTAGATGAGGTCTTTTATATAATGATTTGATTTAAAATTAAAATTTTCAAATAATATAACTAATCAGTAGAGTTTTATGAATATTATATAAAAGAAACGGATATTATTTTTATCTCCATGTTATAGTAAATTTTTATTATAATGTTTAATGTTTAAACTAATAATACCACCTGGAATAGGTTATTATTTAAATATTCAAAATTGTTTTTCATTATATTACTTCAGAGTAAATTAAAGTTGTTTTTAAAAGAACAATGTTCTTTTGACCACTTATTGTCGTTGTTGAGGCATCTTAAAATACTGTGATATTTCATAATTAAACTTAGGAAAAATATTATATTAACAAAGAAAATATATAATTTTTAAATTACTTACGAAAGACAATGTCATTCTCCCCACACTTAGTTTAATTAGTTCGTCACTTCCGGAAAATTTCAGTGTCTATAAATTTCCCGTAACACGCTGCATTGTTGGCGAGTTTTCCGAATTTTTCACAACACGTCCCGAAGCCGAAAACTTTGTCAGACTTTGAAAGTTCAGAAACACACTACTCACAAACACGTGATAATAAAATCTTATTAGAAACTTTTTTTATTTAAATTATTCCCACGTTTTTCCACTTGTACGCGTTGAAAAGTTTTGTTAAAAGTTTAGTTAGATAGCAGCACGTATCGGCCCGGTGTTCATATTTTTTATTTTTTTATTTATTTATCAAGCGGCACACATACAGCCGCGCGCCGAGTTGCACAGCGCGGAATGAAAGCGTCATCAGTTTAAAAAATCAACCCCTTTAGTGGTGGTTGGAAAAAATGCGGCCCCGCGGGGTGGTGGGCGGTCACCCGAAATCCTTGCCAAAGCGATCGCCATCGGCTCGACTTGTCACTTGTCGAATAAGCATAATAATTAGACTTTTCGATTAGCGATTTTAATGAACGCATTTTTATAATACTCAACGTTCGATGTTCCACATTCCAAGAGGAGATTGAATGAAATTGGGAGGAGAATGAATGGAGATTGGATGAAGAATGATGCATATTTTATTTTAATAATGAAGAATTTGTTACATTTGCCACGAATTATTATTGATTTTTATCTCCGGTATACTTTATATCTTCGAATGGATTTTCACTAAACTAGTTATTGTTGGAATATTTTATTTAAAAATTGGGCTATTGAAGGATTACAAATAGGTTTAAGTTGCTTATTTCTTTTCGCGTTTCATTGTTTGGATGATTGAACAATAGAAGATGGGTGGTACGTCGTTGATGTGTTGTGAATTTTTAAATCACAGCCACCTTAATAGTTGATGCGGCTAAGTTAGATAACATTTGTGTTTAATATTCAACCACGGAATAAAATATGAGGAGGTGGCTGACCAAAGCGGACAACGGTTGGCAGGAAAAATTATCACCAGCAAATAACATTCGAAATAATCAGCGGTACACGAAAAAATCAGTAATTATTCAGATGAAGTTGGACGAACGAAGGGGGTAAGGGGGCAAAGGCCGGCCAAAATAAAAACGGCGTTGCGTAGGGGCGACACCCCCGCCCCCGCCTCTACAAATGTTATCTAACTGCGTTCGCTTGTGCCGCGGCGCCGCTTCGCTCGGAATTAGCGCGCCCGTCCAATTTTCAATTTGTACTCAATTTTTCCTCGGATAGTTGGTCCTGATGGAAAAGGCTTGCCGATCACGGATTTCGTCTGCGCGCGGAGCTAGAGCGTCCGACTCCGCGAATGCATTACACTTCATTATTTGGCCGCAAAGTGGGTATTATCGGGCGCGGGCATACACGCATACTTGGCCGTGCGGATGTGTGTGTAGATTTTTACTCATTAATTTTAAAACGCTCTGGATTTTTTTCAGGGCGGGTGCTAGGGTGTAGGGGGTAAAAATTGGCGATGGCCGCCGGGCGGGGTGTCACCGGCGGGGGTTATTAAATAGATTGGTCCGCGGCCGAACGGAGCCGCCGATCTGCACTTGTACTCGCGTCATTAACGGGTTGAGAAGCGATTTAAAATCGTGAAATAACAGCCTGTTACAGGAAAAGTTGAGCGCGGCTTATCGGACCCGCGTCGTCTTCCTATAATTGCTGTAAAGTGCTAGATCTTGCATGTAGCGTTGGTATTGTTCCATTCGCGCTAAGAGCCGAGCTGAGATCCGGCGATGAGGGCGTAATTGGCTGCGACGATTGCGATATGTTACACACACGCGTTAGCATTTTTTTAAACTGCCCGTTCGGTAGGGTGACCGGGGAATGGGGAGAGGAATTGTGAAAAATACTCGAAAAAAGGCGAAATTGTAGCAGATATATAATTAAAGTCGGACGTACGGTAACACTGTATGGCGATGTATTATGCAGACAGGAGTCCGGTGTCGCGCACTGGATTCGACTACGAAACGACAACGGAGAAATATTAATTGAAAACACTGACGTAACATTTAGACTTGAAGTATTTTGTTAAACTGAAATATCATCGCGAATAAAAAAATAAATCTAATTAGCACGCAATTAAGTTGTACTTTTTAATTATGTTTCGTATTTTATCGAATTCAAGTACAGCAACTACAAATCATAATAATTAGCCTGCGAGAAAAAAATTGATAAATCAGGTTAAGTGTGATTTCGATTTGCAGTTTTATATTTTTATTTCCTGGTACTGTTTTCCAACAGTGCTATTCAAATTCAAAATAGTACTGAGTTTGCGTATAGGTCAAGATCATATTGCGATTTCTATTGGCGAAAGCTTTATAAGATTTACAATTACGAAGGCATTTTGATATGTTTAAAAATATTTTGTATTCTAATCCACGTGGCATATTAAAGGATAGGGTAAAGACTCTAAGATGTACAATCAAATACAAAAGCGTTTAAATACAATCTTTTCACAGACAAATACATAATCAATCGATTTATAATACGCGAATGAATGCATTGAGCATGACCGCATGTGAATTCCGCCTAAATTCTTAAATCATGTGGATCGACGCGCGAAATGTCATGTTGGGGCGAATTTGAACTTGGCGCCGCACGTCAACACTTTGTAAGTTACATTCGAATTTTAAATTTTAATATTTTATCAGCCACTCTGTTGCACTCGGAACATATTATTGTGCATTGAAAAATGGTTATACTATCGGGTTTATAATATTGTTTTAGTACAATAACTAACAAAGCCTTGCTTAGAAACATTATAGAAAAATGATGTGCTGGTTGGTGAAATCTATTTTTCGAATATGTATTCTTATCAAATCAATTCAAAAATAATTTATTTATATAGGTAACATAATGTACACTTATGAACGTCAAAATATACTTTTAAAATTTACATTTTTTTAATTTTACATTTTTTATTATTATATTATTTTTTAACCTATATAGTAATAATAAAAAATAAAAAAATCAGTGGCGCTACCACCTCTTTAGGTCCTGGCCTCAGATTTCTGAATCTATTTCATGATCATTTTTAAATCTATTAGGCAAGTAGGTGATTAGCCTCCAGTGCTTGACACACGTCGTCGATTTTTTGGGTCTAAGACATGACGGTTTCCTCACGATGTTTTCCTTCACCGTTCGAGCAAATGTTAAATGCACACACAGAAAGAAAGTGCATTGGTGCTCAGCCGGGAATCGAACCTACGACCTCAAGTATGAGAACCGCACGCTGAAGCCAGTAGGCCAACACTGCTCATATATATAGTAATAATAATAATTAATAAATGATATCTGATATCAATTAAGATGTCATTCGCAACATGGTGTAATGGTTGCAGCTCCTTATAAACGTTGTGTAAAAAAAAAACTTTCCGGAGAATTTATTGCCAGTTTTTCTCTTCCGTTCTACGCCCTTAATTTGAGAACTGTCAGTTAATGTAAAATTACAATCATATAATGTATATTTCTTTTTTTGACGTTTATAAGTGTATACATATTGTGTTACCTATATGAATCAATGATTTTTTACTTTCGGTTAGTAATTCGTCAAAATAACGCCTACAAAAGGGTTGTTCAGTCCAAGGGTCTATAAATGACAGATGTCATAGGGTCCCAATAACATCAAATTCAATGTTAACTTTTCATTTATATCGTAATTTCCCTCCAATTACCAACCATTTATTGGCCGGTAAACTAATTACTGAACAGATCAGAGTATATTTTTGTTTACCCTAATATGACCCCGGAAATTGATTTTGGATCGCTGATGTATTTTGAAAGCATGGGAAATAAGCAAGTACTCGATGTTATTAAGATTGAGAATCCAGTAGTGCTATGACTCCTAATTCAATACTTCTATCTTCTTTTTTATAGTAACGGTCATTAGCAGTGTTTATATACTGGGTTGAACAAGCTCGAATGCTTTTTTTAAATCACTTTTAGTAAGTTAGGTTAAACTTAAATTACTTATTAGTCTTAAGTTAAACTAGACCGTAATGTTCCATGATGTCTTAGTGAAGACATATGTACAAAAATATGTTTTAATCAGAAATGAAATTTGTTTATATGTGCACAATACAGCGTTGGGTGAAGGAAACGTGAAAAATCTTTGCAAGCCAAACCTAAACTCAATTGCGTGTTTAAAGAGATGAAGAATCGAAGGTATGTATTATTTTAACTTATAATTATTTAACATAATTTTAAATTTCAACAGCGTCAGGCACAGGCTGATTAGGCTTTTAATAAAAAGAAATTCATTATATTAATAATGTTTTCATTTTTACTAACGGCTTATAAATCATATCTACTGTAACTATAATTGCAATCAGAGACAATGACCACAGAATAGTGTTTAAAATTTTTGTATTCTATCCTGAAAGTTTTCCATAGAGAATTAATCATTACAACCTTTTAAAGTCTGAGCTTCAGATGTCTGTATGTTCTATCGTTTGTGAATCCAATAAGCAAATAAGCGAGCCTCCTGTGCCTGACACTGTCAACTTTTTGGGAAAAGGCAGGCCTCACGATATTTTCCTTCACCGTTCGAGCGAATGTAACATACATAAGTTGAAAACAAAACAGGAATACATTGCTCTAAAATAGTTATTAAATAGTCTAATACTATTAAAATAAGTTTATATTGTATTTTACTTTTCTGGTCCCTTGTAACATAAGTTAATATATGTCTATACAATTCGAATCAGGAAATTAAAAAGACTCCAATGAATTGACTCTTGAAGCTTAGGTAAAATTCACTTTAAATTCCAATTATCAACTACTTAATAACAAGTACGCATAAATGTGATTATAGAGGTCTATGCGCAAGAGCATCACGTCACAGCAGGGACCCCTGGGGCGCGTGTACTCGATTGCTTAGTTAAATTGTTCAATAAAAATTTTCAAAATAGGAATTCGAATTGAATTAGGGAACAATTATTAGGGTTTTAATGGGTATTATTGATTTTTAGGGTGTGGGGTTGTGATTATTGGTACTGCACGATTATTAAAAAACAGTCTAAAATCGAATGGTGATTCTAATTTTAGGTCAACGAGTTGTGGTACCACTCGGAGGTATTATTATTAATTCATTTATTTATTTATTATGTATTAATCTTAAATAGAAAGCTGTGTGGTGGAAACACCGACTGGATTCAGTTTTTCTGTCCACCAGGACGTCGTACATATTTAAATAATTAACTTATACACATAGGCCAGTGACATATACACTGTAACATTTTTACTATTAAACCATTAAAAAATAACTTGTACTTTTTCTTTTAAACAATAGTAGTGCAAACATGACTACGGGACGCTCAAAAAGGGGAGTTATCGCAGCCGATAGACACTCATTTTTAGTGGGTGCGTTGTCGGCCTTTGAGGGAGTATACTCGTACTTCGAACAATTGGAGGTCATATCTCTTGTAGTCAAGTGCTACATAATTTGGATTACAATAAGTACATGTTTAACATCAGTCACTCCAACAGAGAGAAGGCCTGGACGGTTACAGTCGTTCCTCGCTATCCCTTTTATTCCATTTTTCCAGGTCTCTGATAGGCGTCTATTCTTTTCTTTCCACTGGATTATTACAAGTAAGGGTCTTTTTGACCCGGTCTTCTCAACCGGAGAACTGAACGCTCAATACTATTTTATATTTATTTTCAAGTTAAAAGCTAAATGTATTGAAGGTACATTATATGGGACAGGATTAAATCTTTGGAAGAACTTAAAATTTAGAAGACGCTTTTACGCAAAAGACGCTTTTATTTATGTAGAAGTGGTGTAAAAATATTCTTAGTCAAAGGCAAAACGTAATTTATAATCTATAGCATCTTCTATCTATATTAGCGTATCTTACAATGATTTACTGGACTGGAGAGGTATGTGCTGTGGCGCAGTGGGTGTTTATGAAATAGTACGCTAAGTCAGCATCAGTGTTCTAGTCTAATTTCTATAAGGAACGCTTTGGTTAAATCTGAATCTCGATATATGTATAACATATATATACAAAAATAAATAATAAATATTTACAATACCTTACAGTTTACAATAAAGATACATCCCAGTCATCAATAAACCGAATTGTAAAGATCCTTGCTTCACCAACTTATTGTCGACTTTCCCACTAATTGAAACGTACTTCAAATAAATATACGCCCGTCAGCCGAATGTTTGTCTTATAAAAGAATCCCCTTATATAAATTTGACCGCGTACAAAGCGCGCACGTTCAATCGACATCCCTCGAAGCCTGCAGTAGTTTTTCAAATATGCAATTTACTGATTTAAAAAAACAAAAAGCAACGCGGGTCGGGTCGCCCGGCCGGACCATGGAAAATGGCGTAAAAAAGAAAGTAAAAAAGCATTGAAATTGTAGGCGTAGTAAGTAGTATACGCCATCAACTGTGACCGCCCTCCGTGCTTTTACAATATCGTTTACAAAGATAAGACTGTTATTGAAAATCCACAAATATATACACTAATCGTAAAATACGAGTTTATATTATATGTATATGTGTGAGTGCTTTACTGAGTAGTGATCAGTGTGGGACCACTAAACAAGTAGACAGATAATAATTCTACATTTAACTATTTACGAAACTCGGTTATGTATCGTAACCTACGGATTACAAAATAAATTACCAGCAAATCGATATATTTAAAGTGACTAAAAATTCTTAAAAAAATATTTAAAAAACTCAGGTATCTTTTACTAATAATGGCTTCGTTTGTTACTTCATACTAAATATATATTATAATCTATCAATCGACATATCTTAGAACTGTGCTTTGTAAAACTGTGCTTTATGTGTCTGTTTCGATGTGTATTCCGTTTTGGCTTTTGTGTGTAATGTAATTGTTTGAATATTGTTTAGTGATTAGCTGTAGGAATACTTAAATAAAATAAAGAAAACACTTCTTCAACGGATGTATTTTTCTTTTGATGATTATGTATTATTCTAAATTTAAAATTATTTTACTTAATTTTAAATTTTACCGACTTTTTGCGTGCTTTACAGCGTGCATGGTCACGGTGACAAAGGGGTGTTGAATGTCAAAAAGTATCACAGCTGTAGAAATAGTTATTATCTGTATTTATTTTCCCGGAGTTTATATCGATTTAAAGATGAAGGGGTTTTGCAGAATTGACTTACAGTGTCCTCTATTTTCGCGGATTGTTTGTCTGATTTTCATTTGGATATTATTGGATCCCAAGTGTTTGATTATAAATATATAAAAATAATAATAATAAAGCTTCAATTCGTTGAAAAGGTGTTTTCTTTAAATGCGTAAAAGTTATGTTAATAACAGACAATACAATAATTCTACATTTTGATTAGCTTGAATTTAAGCTTGTGATTAAGATATGTACAGCGGAAGCAAATATTGTCAGACAGCTACGGATAATTATTGATGGGCAAAAAACAATGTCACACCCAAAAATGTACGAAAGAAATAGATGCGATGTAAGGCCCATAACCCAAACGGAGTTTTAGTTTCACTAGATTATAAATAATATTACAAATTAATCTATATACAGAAAAATGAATCCCTGTTTCCCTGGTCACGGCATCACGCGTGAACGGCTGGACCGATTTCGCTAATTCTTTTTTGTTATGTTTGTTATTGTCAGAAGAAGGTTCTTATGAAAGAAAAAATACTTAACCACCATATAAAGTCACCTTGACTTTTGTTACGATAACAAATGTATGTCTTTTATAACTCTATTGAAATACCACATTGCATTTCATCTTTATATATATCTCTACTGTACGTGTGCAGCCTCGCAGCCGTTTGGATGGCGTCTTGAATGATTTAGATTAACAAATCATTCCGGCAGATGGCGCTTCTTCTATACTTTAATACTTTGTTTGATATCCTAATCGCTTGAAATATCATGAAGGACAACGTCTGTCGGATCTGCTAGTATCTGGTTTTTTTATCATGATATTAAAATGGAGCCACCACTTTTATGGTTTACATTACAGTATAGATTTTATAAGCCTTTTTTAACAAGACATCCTAAGGGAAGGAACTAATGAGCATGATCTTAAAATAAATATAATTGATGGAAATTATGACCTAACAAGAAACTACCTTAGAATAGTTTTTAAAGCCACTGTATAATATATAATATAATTATAATATATCAATTTCTTAAATATTACTTAGTATTGTTTAAAAATTTAAAGTTCGTAGCAAGATATTGCTACAGTCTGCTACGTTTACCCGGATGTAAGTCACAATTTAAATACGTTCCAATTTCAAAATTTCATTTAAACAACAAATCAAATCTATTTTGTGTAAATCCCCTGAAATTAACGACAAAACAGTAATTACATAGAATCACTGAAAAAGGTATTACGCGTCGTTTGCGTGAAAAATAAACAAAAGAAAGCGAAAGAATACATATTCGTAAGCCACAATTACAATCGACATTTGCAATTAAAATAATGACAGTCACACCTATAGTACAATTATGTGGAAAATTCTGTTTTATACGAATTAGGGATAATCAAAAAACTTAATGCGTCGTAATGATAGGTAATGATGGTATAGTGCGGTCTCTTGATAATGGTTCTAATCGCCTTGTTTTATAAATCCTCAAGGGATTTGATGTTTTATAAGCACACCTTGAACTATGTGATATCGCGATCTTTATAACCAATGCAGTGTCATTAGAAGTAGGTGCAATGTCTACAATAATGCGGTAGATATTTCAAGTTATATTTCTTTAATGTGAAATTTAGATTGGTGGTGGTCTCTGGCAGAATGACCAGCGCTGTGGAACATTCTGCTCCTCAGCATAATGCTGAGCCATGCTTAACCGAATGGGAAAGGGAAAAAAAATAATATGCCTCTCATCATATCTTTTATTTAATTTTTTCTCTTTGATTACTGCTATATTGTGTGTTTATGTGTGTGTGTTTTGTTTGTAATAAATAATATGTCTATATCTATGTATATTAGTCTTGCGTACCTTTGCATGTTTCAATTGTATTATATTTCAATTGTATTATGTTATAAATTTAAACTAAATTATTTGTCAAATTTGAGCTCCTAGGTATTGATAAAAAAAACATTTGACGAGAAAACTCTTACAAGGCGATCCCATCCCACTGCGTTATATTAAAACAATGCTTACATATAGACAATTTCACCATAGATTCAATAAGATGTAGATGATCGGGCTTCCGTGGCCGATACACGTGAATATTTGAGCATAAAAAATGCCTTACGATTTGCTTGAACTGACATATATTTTAAATTACTAATTCAAAGCTACGTAATTGAACTTTAACTAGTCACATCGCCAGGTTAATAGGTAAATTTATGTGAAATTTATCCTCATATAAAAGCTAAATTCAAACACGAAACATCTTTAACAAACACATCGATATGTAACTAAAGCACAAACTAAGTTATTTCATTATACACTAACTTGCAGTGTCGTAATAGTGTCTGAGTAGAGGGCCGGACTGAGCCATTAAGGAGGGGAAATTAGTGCATTATTGACTGATTTCCCTTTTCAACTAGCTGATAGACGGTTCGCACCGGCTTTTCGATTTAAAACACGGCGCCATGTTTACTACATTAGCGCTCTATTTGTTTTGATAGGAGAATTTATTAATAAGCTTTTTGATTAAGGAATTATAGACAGCAGAATATCGGGTATAACTCGAATATATTTTTAAATTATATTAATAAGAATAATGCCGCTTGTATCAATCGCCTTCTTTTGGAAACCTTAATGAGAAAACACGGCGCCAAAAAGTTCTAAATAACCAAAAATCCTGGTAACGCTTAATTAGAACGTACAAGTTAAACCTACAAAACGTGTAATTACAACCGTTTTGAATTTGGAACAATAGTCAATCGAATGATCCAGCCCCCGCGACAAGTCTCCTACCAACTCCTACACTCCTAGTACCTCCAATTAGTTTTTATGGCGCGCTTCATTACCATCTGTGTTAATTATTATTGTGCTGACGAATGCCTTTCTCACTCGACAACCTAATTAGAGCATGCCTGGTTTTTTCCCTTTCGCTTCCTTGTCAGCAAATATAAGGGGTGTCAAATGTATGCTTTTTATGGGCGCGCGGCGAGTTGTTGGCTGTTATGTTTATTTGTTCTGTCGAGTCGAGCGCGCGAATAAAAAATAAAACTGCATTATCTATGGCTCATGATAGATGCTAAATTATGCGTATAAGAACTTTATAGCCGGAGTGGAGCTATTTTATTATCTGTGCACGAGTTTTCAAAAGAGAATACATATAATTATGAAAAATGATATAGTTCGAAATTCAAAAAGCGTTTTTAAGGCAGTTTTTGCCGCGCACAACCTCTATGTGGAACACAACTGCCCACTGAAATATTTCCGAACTAATTCGACTTAAGGTCTTCAAGAAAAGAGCGTACCGATTCTTAAAAGGCTGCCAACACATGCGAGCCTCCTGGGGGTCTAATCAAGACGGCTTAACAGTAGTGCATGTAGAAAGTCGAAAACTAAATTTGTATGAAAATGACAGCTAGTGTCTACAGTTTGTACCAACTACTAGATCCCCTGCCCGTTTGCCTTCTATTACATAATATTCAAAAGCAACTTTTGCCCGACAATTAACTTTTCAATGTCAAAATAGTCCAGAAGCTAAAGCTTCTAGAAAGCTTTCAATAGGCGTGGAATAGAAATCGATACCCCAGAGAAATCCGCAATATTGAGTACAAAATAAGTCGGCGTTCCTTTGTCTTCACGCCTGTGCCTACGCATCACTTGTCATAACTTTTTTACGCGAATAATAACTTAATTGCGTCCATTGTTAAGAAAAAAGGGTTCCCGCGCATTCAAGTAGTTTTTAATCTTTCGGGCAATATGCGTCTTAATAAGCGAAACCATAAATTCATTCTCTAATTGGTGCGATTAGAAATTTTAATTATTTTATTGATTTCTTTTGTAATTTTATCGGACTCTTTATAGTCGAATTCGTTTTCTGTTTAATAGTTGAAATTGATTGTTGGCGTGTTATTTCTTTGATTTCACCAATTACAAATTTTTCACCGTACATTAAAAACGTTATTAGTAACATGATATTATGAACCATTAGGAACAATTATAGATTATACTTAGTAGTAATATTTTAAAGTTGTGTTTATAATTGATTTGGAATATTAAATTATAATTTTGAGTTTTATCTCTAGTTGCGTTTAGCTATTATAAATAACATTTTCTGAATTAAACTTGTTGCTAGAGTAGAAATAAATCTCTCTAGAGTAGAAATAGATCTCTTCCAGGCAACCCTGGTAAGGAAAATGCAAGAAATGCGTATAATATAAACCAATAATAGAAGTTTGTTATCGTTGTTTGATTAATATTTTTTTAATCTTCAATCCGATTTTTGAATTATTGTACATACCTAATATCGATATTTAATTACCTGTCTAGAGATTCAATTAATTCTCTGATTTAACTTCTTTACTGCGACATATACACAATGAAGTCAGTAGCGTATGCTATCTATATATATATATTATGTTTGTTTAATTGCGTACATAGAAATCACTGCGTTTCACACTAAAAGCAGTTACTAAATATAATTAATCGTTTCAACACTTCCGGTCGAATCACTAACAGTCATTCCGCTCTGAAAATCTAAAAGAATAGCGTTAATAGAACAAACATTATCCCTACAATATCAGTCATGAATAGCTCAGCGATATAATGATCTTAAAATAATGTAATGACGCTGTCGGCCTTTTACTAACCATCGAAATGCGATCCCCAATCAAGCTAATATCATCCTTATTGGTATTATTATAAGATTTATAGCGGATTCAATTTACACTGGACATAGTAACATGAGATCATGGTTGCCATTTGATTTATTCGTTTTAACCGTCTTGACCCACATTCGTCGTATTGCCTTTAATTGTTAATAAGCATAATTAATACGCGTGTTAAATACGGTAAATGTAATATTTATTAGTATGTAATTTCTTAATGAATAGTTTTTTTTATATAAAACTCCAAATGGTAGCGAGCTATACGTATTTGTGTGTTGTTCTCACGAGTATGTAAGTGCGTGCTCCTATTTCAAGATGCCTCCTGCTGATAGAGGTCAAATCTTTGTTTTTAATTTATTTTATTATTCTTTATTACTCGATGTCATATGGAACATGGTGTAATGGTTGCAGCTCCTTACAAACATTGTGTAAAAAACTTGGCGATTAAAAAGAGTGGCGGAGAGTTTATTGCCAGTTCTTCTCTTCCGTTCTACGCCCTTGATTTGAGCACTGGCAGTAAATGTATAAATTAGAATCATTTAAAGTATATTTTGACGTACATTATGTTACCTATATGAATAAATGATTTTTTTATTTTATTTTATTTTTACTGCAGAATGTTATGTTTTTGTACCAAAACCAAATTTTGTTTACAATTTGTGGACATACAAGTGAAAGCTGGCAACGCACACGCAATCCCCCTGTGTAGGCCCAGCCCATAGGGGCTGTTCCATATAAAAAACTAAACACATACAGACAGCATAATCACAAAAAAAATCTGTCCATTTAACTCAACCAGCTTATTTGCCTTGATAATACTTTTGTCTTGGCTTTTGGCTTCGATAATTAATAAGATAATTTCATAATATACAATATATTATGAAAGTATCTTATTTACCACATCTATGCCATTAAAACACAGTCCCGTTGCCACTATACATTTTTAAAGCAAGAAAACTAAGTAAAAATAGAGACAAAAAATCTTAACCAGAGATGGGGGACTCTGCTTTAAGTTTCTGTCATATTGATTTACAGGCCCATACGTTGGTTCTCTACTATACAATATGTAGTTCTCGTTTTTATATAGACCTGAAAATTTCCAGTGAAAAACACCTGGATGTTCTATTATGGAACTAATTAAACAGTATAGTTTGCTTGGTCAAACTAGTATTGAAAATTTAATTTTGTGTTGATTTAGCATTGCTGCAGTAGTGATTCGAACCCACGATCACAGGGATGACGTTTAAGCCTTCACTGCTCTTCTTTCTATGTGATTTACTTGCTTCTACAGAGAAAGCGAATATTGTGAGGATACCGGTCTTGTACTTAAAAATCAATGACACGAAATGATTAAAGAAACGAATGCAATCTGAGCCCATATACAGTTGTATTATTATTTTTTATTGAGCCTATTTACAGTTGTATTATTAATTTTTATTGAGCCCATTTACAGTTGTATTATTAATTTTTATTAAAAGTACACTTTGCTAGCGAGCATATTACAAATTAGAGGATTATATTCAGCATGGTTGGAAACATGCTGGTCCTGCTCTATAGGACGATCATAGAGCCTTGACAAATCATCATCTACTGCAATCATCTAATTTTACTTATTTTTATCTCACACACTGTTTCAATGTTTTTTTTATTACTATTTAATTATTCCACGGTTTTGATATTTCTAAATATGTGAGGAGCATGTATACCTACTACTACTAATACCTAATACAATAATCGAGCTGTATAGTAATTGTATTCTTTGTCTTCACACATAATGATTTAACTAATGTCTACAAATATTGTTAATTCTTTTTTAAAAGAGTAAGTGTGGAGTTTTTTTGCCCATTATTCTCCACACGAAACTACCTTTTGGAAGGGGCAACTAGAATCATCTTTATATTTTATTTACCGTCCAAAAGTGCCATTTTAGGTGGTCTAACTGGAATAAATGACTTGACTTGACTTGTAGCACCATTGGATTATAATTGAATGCTTACGTATATACGTATACACTACTGTTATGACTACTTTAGTGAACCCGCGTCGTTATAATAAAAATACAATTGACCTCGACTATAAGTGCGGAATCTTAAGTACGAAGTCTCGACATCTATTAAGTTTTGTAATAACTAGTAATCATTGCGATAATTAGACACATGATAAGTATGTGGCGTATAATTATTTTTTTAATTAAATCTCGTGTTCACTCACGTCAATTATGTGTTATGACTGACTCTGAAGGAGTATTCTGGCCAGCATCTGAAGGATTTACGTTGTCCTATTAGTTAATATGGTATTCATATATGAAGAAAGTGGAGAGGTCGCCCTTAAACGGGGAGTTAGAAGATATAGCAGTGTCAGGAAGTAAATGGAGAAAGAAAGCCATGGATAGTGATATTGGGAAAAGCTATTCATAAATGAAGAAGGTGGACAGGACGCCCTTAACACGGTGGATATAAGATATACAAGTGTCAGGAAGTAAATGGAGAAAGAAAGTCATGGATAGAGAGAGAGACATTCGGAATAATAATCGGAACTCTCTATCAAAATACTGTAGGAAGTTATTGAGCGACAAGAAAACAATATGTATATTCAACATTTGTAAATATTGTAATTAAACGGGCGATATTATAATTTTATGCCCCTAGTTAAGAAATATGTTGTCTATATTCTATTAAGGGACAGTGGTATAAAATACTCACGATATTGGTATTTGAAAACCTCTCATTCCAACAGTTATCAAGACATATTTATTTCTATGTAAAGGATGCTGCTTTAGGCTTTAGGACGATAATAAATACTTACTGTTTGAAGAACAATTTGAAATACTATTTTATAAGTTACACCGTAGTAGTATTATACTTTAGAACCATATACTATCTGTAATTAGTTTTAAATTTAACTGTATACAATGTTTTATTTTTATAAAAAAAAAATCTGTTACGGCGTAGAAACAGCAATTTTGCAATAATTTTGGCGTTAAACGTAAAGTCTTTGCTATAGATTTTATTGAAAACTAGTGTAGTGAATAAATAAATTCAGGCCTGGTGCGAGCATTATCAACTAATTAAGTATATCAGGTCGCGACGTTGCATATTTCATGGTTCATTGTTCTAACTTCAATGCCGTGTGCCTTCGAGCCTTTTGTGTGGATATTTTGACTCTGGTCAGTGATATGCTTCATATAATGGTATTGAAGTTTATAAAACTTATCTTAGCATTTTAATTTCAGGTGGCTATTAATTTCGCAACGACGACCTCAGAACTCCGTAGACATAATTAAAGATGGGTGGATGGATGGATGGACCTCAAAGGGCTTCAAACACTTCGAGGATACTCTTCTGGATATCACGGGCCAAGTGAGAAGTTTGAACAGGTCAAAACCATTTGAAGTAGTGTAAAGGGAAAGTGGCTTAACAGTGGTAAGTGGAAAAATATTAAAATATGTAGTATACCAGAAGAGAGTGTCTTCCATTTATTAGAGACTGTAAGAAGTTAAATATTCCTTTTCGTAAATTGGCTAAGTTTTACATTACTTATCAGTTAGGCATTATATCTAATGATGTCTTTGTGCAAAGTCAATTTATAAATAAAATGATAGTAAAAACCGAATAGGGCTGCTGCTATATTATATATAAAAATGTAAGCGTAGTTGTTTCGCAAACTATCACGCCTTTATCACTACATAGTATAAAACAAAGTCGCTTTCTCTGTCCCTATGTCCCTTTGTATGCTTAAATCTTTGAAACTACGCAACGGATTTTGATGCGGTTTTTTTAATAGATAGAGTGATTCAAGAGAAAGGTTTATATGTATAATAACATCCATTAAATAGTGGAGAAGTACTGTTATTTTTGAAGTTTCTAATGTGATGTCGTAAATAATTACATTTTTTCCGCTTACATTGCAAACGCAGGGTTTAGCCCTACGAGTTTTATCAAAATAATGTACTAAGTATTGTACACATTGAAAAGGTCAACAGAAAAGTCTGTGATGGTATATGTCTATCTCTTATGGATAACCCACAATAACTTTTTTTTGTCATTTACTTTTTACGACAAATAATGGCTAATTTTCGAAGCGATTTTAACCAATACAGCACTAATCCTTAAGCAATTAAATACCTTGAATAAATTGTTCATTTAATATAGATCTATACAGCCCATTACAGCTTATTTAGCAGCGATCGAACGCGTATATTATCGGAGCTTTCCAGCGACGGAATTAACAATACATAATAAAAACCTGCTTTTCATCAGCATTGCACCCGTGCGAAGCTGGGGCGGGTCACTAGTCTTATATAAATAAATGAATTTATGTTCGTGAGTCTCACTAAAATCGAGAATGGCTGGATTTGTCTAAGTTTGCTCTTGAAATATCTGTGAAAGTTCGGGGAAGGTTTAAACGGTAGGAAACATCAATAATAGATAAAGAAAAACACTAAAAACGACCCTTGAATTTTCCAATAAAATATGTCCCACATTTGAGGTCTTTTGTCGTTTTAGAAATAAAAAGTGGTCACTAGGTCGCATATTTATAGATGACTTCTGAAATTTTTGTTTCATAGCCTCAGCTAGTCCTCAGACCGAGCTCTGATCTCTTTGGTCTTTATTAAAAGAATTGTATTAAGATAATACTTCTATGTTACTAAACGATACGAAGTTTACTGGGTCTCCTAGTTGTACAATAAAGAGGAAATCGGGTCAATTGAAAATACTTTTCATTATCATTTCCAAAAATGTATTCAGAAAAAAAAAGAACATATTAAATATAATTCGAAAATAAGTTCTAGGATCAACTTTTTATTTTTCTTCGAAATTGCTGTTATTAATATGTCAATAGAAATCGCGTTGGCCGCGGTATTGACATTTAGCTATATGTCATTCACTAATTTCACAATACAGTGTACAAACTTTGACTTAACACTTGTTAAAAGTGTCTATGACTATAGCTTATAAAACCATTAATATCACTAACATGATATTTTCGGTATTGGGTTGAAATAAAAAAAACTTTGTTAAATGCCTATCAGTTGCGGATTACTAGTAAAATCTAAAATTGGTAAAAATATTTTTATTTTTTGTAACATTAATGTTCACCATAAGTGTCGTGTATTTCAGATTTATGTAGTTATTTATAGCCTTATATCAGAATACAAAATATATACATTATAGCTATTGTTTTAGTTAATCTTCGATAACTGATTCAGTGCGCCCACGACACCCAATTTTCCTCCATTTTTCCTTATTATATTATTACAGATTAATCGCTTATAAAAATACTGTAGATGAAGCATTATACATGATGTAGTGAACTTTAACTTTATTTCAACTAGTCAGCTAAATCGCTTTGGATCCTTCCCTTAATTTTGAACGTACCATACTAAAACTTGACATTCCATAAAGCAAAAAGTATACATTTAAAAGAACTGGTCTCCTCAGCAGCGTAGAAAGAATGTGATTTAAACAAAGAGGCCGCAATACTATAATAACGACGCTATAATAATGACCCTAATAGCAAATGAACCTTAATAATTCTTAGTATACACACACATTAACGCAAGCCTAATTATACATCATTACTAATTGTACAACGACTAAAGAAGTATTCGTCTATTAATGACAAAAGCAATTAGGCTGCACGCACACACGCAAACAACTTGCGGCGGTGTATATGTGTGCTGAATAATATTCTTTTTAATTCTAAACTTGAATGAAATTTGAATTTAGATTTATATTGAGTATAAAACAAGTAGATATTATAGCCCACAACTGTAGTAGAATTTAGTTTATGTCACCTAAAGTCGTAAATAACGAATTACGCATAATTTATCATTATTTAGTATAAATGAATGTACTACATCGTATTACGACCTAATACCTGCAAAGGGAGACTAACATTTAGAAATATCCATTAAAGCTATCATTAGAACCCTACTGGTACCAAAGCACGCGGTTATAGCCTTTATTACACACACATAAAAACTTAAGTAGCATATCGAGTATTACGTAAGTAATAGATATTTAGCTTTGTGGTCATGTAAGGGGGTTTAGACACGACAATTCGGTTCAAACAAATAATTTTGATCGTATTATTGCATAACATTTATAGTACGAATGATTACACATAACGAATACAGTACCTGGCAAATATTTACCGCTACACACCTGATCCGTACCTAATCCGCATTGTAAAGCAAAAATTAATACCAATAAAATTAGAACTTTTATAATATTTTATAAAATTTATTTTGTCATATATTTTAGTATAGATATCTTGTAACATATTATACAGTAGACAATGCATTATGTGGTGTACTTCTTATTTTATTTTTGATTTATTAATTTCATAATACTACAGCGAACAAAAGTTATATATACAAGCAATAATACTAAATATATAGCCAGAGATGGAAACAGGTTAAAACAGTAACAAAATGGTGCAAAACATTAAAAAATATTCATTACTTTTCACTAAGATATCTTAATGTATCTGTGTTGTGTGATGGTGTATTTATGATTAAAACAGTTGGCAAGTATGTAATGAGCCTAAATTGTCACAGTGTGTGTTTGTGTGTTGGCATGAGCGCTCATTAGTCCAATGCTTAATGGTCCTAAGCATGCGGGCGAGATCACCAAGCGATCACTTATTTCATTGCAACTTGGTCTTAATTAGATCAAATATATTAAATCAAAATACAAAGTAACTTAAATTATGCAACATAATGGAATATAACTTATGAAACAACAAAGTTGCTATTTTTTATAGCATGGGCCAACGGGCAGAAAGCTTACCTGATTTTGATTCCATAGACCCCTCGTTTTAGTATAGAAATACTTCAGTAGGTGGGAAAAAAATGCAAGTGTTTTCGTGTATTTTATTATTTTGATCTATTCCTACACCTTTAACAAAAAGTCTTATTAAGTCTTCTAACTATTTCATCTCTTTCAAAATGTCTATGCTGTAATGAATAAAGATAGATTGATCATATTTTTTAAATAGTTATAGGATTTTGAAATTACGAATAAATATAGTAACGGGCAGTCAAAAGTCTAGAATATTAACAATTTTGATGTATTCTACTCCATTATCAAGAAGTTCGTCAAAAGGCCTATGTTGTATTGAATAAAAAACAGATTGATCGTCTTTTATATACAGTTTTAGGATTTTGAAGTTACGAATTAATATAGTAACGGACAGTTAAAAGACTAGAGCATTAACTGTTTTGATGTTTTTTACTCAATTAACAAAAAGTCTAGTTGCAGTCTAACTAAGAACTTTTTCATCTCTTTCTAAATGTCCATCAAAATGTCTTTTAAAGACGAATTGATAATATTTTATTTTGTAAAGTTTTAGGTTTTTGGAGTTGCGATTAAATAACCAAAAATATATCAATTCATAGCATGTAACATACGTAGCTAATCAACGAGAATTTTCCGTATCTCAATCATGCGAAATGCCACAGTCACGGGCGGCAATCGGAAAAATATAATTACCAACATAATCCTCAGCAAATTGGATTAAAAATGAAAAAAAAAAGAGGAAAGTGTTTTAGGGTGCGTCATTATTTTTTGCCGGGAAAGGGATCGCGAGCTAATTACGACAGATGGATCGTAGAATGTAATAACGCTAATTAATCGATCGACGTATCGTGTTTTTATTCGAGATGGTGTTCGAGTGTTGTTCGAATTCAAGTTAACACACTTCCCCGGTCTATACAATTTAATGGATAAAGAACGAGTCTATAGAACGATATATTCAAGAGCTTTTGTCTTATTCGGAATTCACTTTTATTTTTCATGTTTGTGTTCATTATTGGGTATGCATTTGAAATTAGCAGGGCCTATTGGTTCTGTAGTATTGGGTTCCATCTCCGGCTGTGCACCATAGACTTTCTGTCTATGTGTGCCTCTAACACTTACTGGCGGGAAGGGAAACTGTTACTAACCTTTTTCGGCTATATTTAATTAACGAAATAGATATATATATATATAGAGATGCACTCTTGTTTTGATGATATTTATATCGCTTTAGATTTTTATTATAGTGATTCTATTTGCATATGTGAGACAAACTCGAGTCAAATCAAAAATATATAGTATAAACACATAAAAGCCAACATTAACAATATATTATTCTTATATGTATATAAGGGCTGATTCGTTTAACATATGAATGATCAGTTTCCAAATTTCTAAGCAGGCCTTGTGAGAATGGTCCAGAAAGCCTAGATTCCAAATTGTTTCTTTAAATACAGCCAATACTTATCGGGTCAAAATCTTAATAGACAGCATCAAAATCTCTGGAATTACAAAAAGACAACTAAATTCGGCGTTTCAAAATGAGTTAAGATTATTACGTTAATTCTGAAGCGAGCTAAAGCCAAATGATCGGCTAGTTTCTATGAAAGACACCGGGTGGGGTGTTCGTACGGAGCCACTTAATTCCACCCTTCATTATAATCACCCACACATTCACTGTTTAGTGTATTTAATTTGAAAATGCTAAGTAGTTCCCTTGTTCTACCGTTGTGTGCGTTGTTTGTCTGTGTGTAATTACCGGGGGTGGTCTAACCCTTCGTACAGTTGGTTCAAATGATTGCGATCGTAATTTTGTGATTACTAATATTTTCATGTTTTAATGTGTGGGTTTTATCGATTTTAAAGAAGTGTGCGCGATGTTGTTCAAGGTCGTAAATATGATATTGGAATGTCTGTATCGTATATCACGATTTGATTTTTGTAATATTAGTTTGTTGAATGACACTTCACTTCAATATAGGTTGTACTTTCCAAGCTAAAAAACTCTAAGAAGATAACAATATTATTTAAATATAAGACAAATTATCAACATTGATTGTATTCATCTAGGAAATTTCGAGGACGATTTGATGACGAAGCCGGTGCCAAGCTGAAGGAAAATAATCGTTTAAATAATATACGTGATATTATTTATTACTAGAACGCGCAAGTATTGGTTTGGTTTCCAAATTAACAATGTAAGTACATGATATATGAATCGGCTAAATTTATATGTTGAGGTTACTTTAGCTTTATTATTTCAACAATACATCGGTGAGGATAAAGTTTTGAAAGTTGGGACGGTGCATTCTTAAATAATTTGTTAAACTCTGAGAGGACATTAGCGATTCACAACACTTGCAAAGGAGTAATGACTCGTCTGTCCATATAATCATAGTACGACCATTACTTCTACCCCTTAGGTGACCACACGTTACGAATAAACAGGAGAAATCAGTTTAGCGACAACACTTTGTAAAAACGAAAGAATCGGCTTAGGGTCTTTCAATAGAAAAACAAATTCTTAAAAAGTCGGCAACGCACTTGCGAGTTATCTGTCAATGTGAGTGTCCATATGTTGTCACCCGCCTGACTGTTTTCTCCTATAAAAATATGATTTTGACTAAAAGATTGGTTTTAGTTGTGTTTACAAGAGAGTTGTATTGATTTTATAAATACAAAAATGCGCATGAGTATAAGATATTAAATCGAAAGATTATTGAGTCATAAAAAACGTCAAAATCCGCGACATATAGCTTTAATTAAAACAGATACAACATACCACAATATAACAAAAACATAGTCACAACACAGGGGGAGGCACTGAACGACATTAATTTCACGAAATGAACCTCATTTACATTTAAATAAGGACGCCTTAGCCAGGATAAGTTGTGAAACTAGTGGCCCGGGGCACTCTTTACCCAAGAAGTATGCCATTAATATAATTCAATTCGAATATGTATCGAGGAATCGAAGTACTTCGCAATTAAAAATGGCCTTCAGCGATATACATTTGAATTTAAAGATTCTGGAGATTCTGTTTCAAGATACGTGTTCGAAATTCAATTTTCGAATCATTTTTCAAATCAAACTAAAAAGGCACCAAATATGGTTGATGCTTTTAGGGATTTATAAAATAAACTTTAAAGAAATTAAAGCATTTTAATGTAATAACTAACCAGTCAGTTATATTAATTTTACAAAGAAATCGAAAAACCAAATCTCAAATGACTAAACAAATATCGAATATGTATGTGCATGTTATCATATTTATAACAAAAACATACATATCTATATATGTATTCTTATATTAGGGAAATGTAAATGTTAAGGTACATATTGATTAACAGGAACCATATATTTTTGTACAGCATTTTGTCATGGCATTTAGCAGAAGAAGGAAAGTTAATAAATGTTTTTACTTGAAAAAAAAATGACTAGGCAGCTAGTGTATACAAGTGTACAGTATTTAACAGCTGAACTTAACACTATTACTTATATATATTAGCTTCACTTTAAAATATAGCATTGTAATTCACGAACCGTAAGATTAATTTTAGTTTTTTTTTTAAATTAAGTTTGGTAACTTTAAACTCATTAGTGTTATTTGAAATTTTATTTTTGTAATCCGTTTTACCCTTAGTATTTCTTTTTTTAGTTATTTTCCTTACTAGCCTAGAAGCCTTATCTAATTTACTTGTTTTTATTAATAATTTAACGAAGTTTAAATAGACAGCAAAATAATTAAACTCAACAATATAAACCAAACGTAAATAATCTCGAAACTTCTCTCAAACTTTTAACGGCCAAATTGGACCGCGAAAGAGGTCCATCTATAACAAAATTAAAAATTTCCAATTTGAATTTTAATTGCGCACGATTATAACCGAATCACGGGTACCTAAGCCTTATTTTTTCGTTAAATAATTCATTTGATCCGCCTTTAACTAGCTACGTCGAATTTAGGGGTATAACTTTAATCCTTATAAATTTCCTTTTTACACAAAGCAATATAAGTAATTAGCATAATTTCGTTGAGTAAATGAAATATGGTAATTAGGGGGGGGTTAACCCCTTAATGGGGAAAGAAAGGGGTGGGGTGGACCCTTCAGGCGCATCCTCATTGATACTCGTCACCCAATGTAGTAATTATAATTAAATTATACATCTGTGTTAGATTTGCAAACTAGCAAATCAGAGGTCTGAACCATTTTGTATTCGAACTTATAGAGGATTTACGATAATAAATTAGTTCATAGTTTTAACTAAATTACCTGCTTCTTACCATCACAGCGTAAAACAATTTATTAGAAAAATATGGTAGTACAATAGATGAGAGTTTTAGTTTTACTCGATAAGCCACAAAAAGAGGAATATGCGAACGTTTCTTAAGCCCAAAAATCCTTGTAAAATAAACCACTAATAAAGTGATTATAAGAGAAGTTCAAGTTAATACCAAAAACCACAGGTTAATTTCCGTACAATTTTATACATCGTTAAGCAGGACGAATTCAACACCTATTTTTAAGCGAAACAATCGAAACGCGTATATTTATACCGGAAAAAGCCCACTCAATACAACTCCAATTAAAATCTAAGTGCTAATAAAATCCGAAAGGAATCGAACCGACGAACGCTCTTCGTGAAATGCCTCCGCGATAAAAGGTCTTCGAAAACAATACACAACCCTTGCCTATGTTGGAAAGGGATGGTAAGATCCAAGATTGCCACGCCTGAAAGAGACAGCAACCATTTGGAATTAATTAATTATAATTAAGTTTTAAGTTGACGCGCCGGTTACGAAACGTAGACTTTCGTTTAGATTTGCTTGTGGGTGTGAAATAGTTTGTGTGTGTGTAATATCGATTCTAACTATGGCCAGAGATAATGAGCTAGGGTGGATTGTAATAAGTTTTGAGGTCGATTGAAACACTAACCGACTAAATATCACGCTTTTATTTGTTGCATCTTTATTTGGTCGCTTAATCGATCACTATTATTAAATATTTAACGAAATAGCGCTATAACAAATCGCGCACCACTCTTTATGGAAGCCAAGAAAAGACTTGGGCCAACAGAAGAATCACACCTTAAAGGCCAGTTGCAAGCAAGTGTTGCAGGTGTGGATGGGCGACGGTAAGCACTGATCTCTGAGTACCCGCTTGCTTGTTTACGTCCAGTAAGGACCAAAGTTTCAAGAACTTAACCGCTTTCTCTTCTACCATCTAATTTTACACGTACTTACATTAAGTGTTGTACAATCACGCTGTTCGCTGTGGATGCCATTTGAAACCCTTGCATCAAATTATTACTATTTTTAAACCCTTTTTTCTTTCGTAATTACATTAAAATACCAGCAAATAAACTGGATTTAAAGAAATATAGTATGTCATTATTGACATAATTTATTTAGGCTGAAACAAAGTCTCCGGCGCAACTATAAACGGTGATTTCAGAAGAACTTTAATATCCAGTCCGATGTAGATGATCCAAAGGATTTATCATAGTTCCATGTGAAATCACGCGGGAAGTAAGTGTTTTAAAAAAGCGACAGTAAGAATCGGCCGTAATTTCTATCTTTAAAGCTAATTTGTTTACTCAATGAAAAACTTGAACGAGTTAGGAAATGTTGTGTTAACCTGAATTTTTGGCAGCTTAATTTGAGAACTTTTTGTTCTTAAAAAGAAAGCTTATGTTTACCGAGCTTACATGAGCTTAACTGTATTTGCTCATTGTTATAAAATTACTTAGTTTGAATGCATTCTTTAGTTTTATCATAACGTATACTATCTAGAAAGTCTGTTTTAATAATAATTAAGCATAATCATCTTTACATTCTAATGTAGGTACTTATAGATTGCTATAGATAGATCGAAAGAAAATGCTTAGGACACTGACGTGACATTGCATTTATGTGCAGTATTATTATTTTATTATTAAGCCTTTATTGCTGACACCAGTATAATATACAACACTTATTTAAGTTACAATATGTAATTTATGTGCAGTAACTTAACTGTAAATAAAATTTGTTTATACATATTCTGTATTTGCGATTTATGTTTCCGTTATTAATAAATAAATTATTGATTGAACGGTTACATTATCTT
This sequence comes from Pieris mannii, assembly GCA_028984075.1. Taxonomy (NCBI): domain Eukaryota; kingdom Metazoa; phylum Arthropoda; class Insecta; order Lepidoptera; family Pieridae; genus Pieris; species Pieris mannii. The sequence continues at coordinate 10,518,629 of CM054789.1, read as the reverse complement.
TAATTATATACTTCTACTGTATGGTGTGTTTTTTGTGTGTTCAAGTAGAGTTGTGTATGATTTTATAATTTACATTTTTAGATATTTTTTTGTATGTAAGACATGTGTACAGGTCGACGTGTGTCGGATCCGCTAGTATACTATATAATCATTAAATATATTGCAATATATTATTTTATTATATTACGGCAAATTATAATTAAATCATTTATTAACTAAACGAGTGTAGTCAAAAACGATGTCTTACATCCATTAACTTGAATTCGCCGTTCGAATTTTAAAAAGCACAGATAAGAACAATGATTGTATCACGAAGTAAATATTTTCCTATTCTGATATCCAGTCACAATTATTAATGTTAAAAATTAACAATAGACAACCATAATTGCATAGACAATTCCTAATTTAAAACCTTTTGAATTTAATCTTTGCATCAAGGCCAACACTCAATTGAAATGTCCACAGACTCGACACAAATCACAAAACTCGCATCGATTCATTTAATGCATTATCGCTTCGAACCAAATACATCTTCGTACGTAAAGGTTATCTAGAATTGATATTAAGCCTTGCATGTCTCCAGTCCAGTTCCTCATCCAAAATCGATAGTTCCCCCCGGGTCACCCCCTGTTGTTATAGTGAGGCCGCTCCTAATTCGTACCCCGCACGTATGCCGATCTTTGTCGTCTGACCCGCAGGTGAAATGTATGGATGTGGCGTTTGTCATTTATCCGCAAATATACTTACACATATTAAGCATTCTTTATACATAACTGGCATATTTGTTATAGAGAAGAAATATGTATAATATATTAAAAAATAAGAGAATAAAGAAAACACTTTTTAACGGATTGAAGCTATGTATTATTATAAACGTCTAATTATTTATATAATTTTAAAATTTTCCGACGTTTCGCGTGCTGTACAGCGTGCGTGGTCACGGTGACTGTAGACAAACAAATAAATACAGATAATATATATTTTTCTGCAGCTGTGATACTTTCTGACATTCAACACCTTTTGTCTTCAAAAAGTAGGTAGTGAAAAATTAAAATTATGTAAAATAATTATAAGTTTATAAAATTCATAGCTTCAATCCCTTAAAAAAGTGTTTTCTTTTAATGTGTAAAAGTTATGTTAATAAAAGACAATATTAAATAAGAGAATAGTTTCGAGTAATAATTAACACACTTCTTAGCGTCCATGTCGTCTAACATGATTGATATTCTATTTATCTCTGCAGCTGAGATTGGTCCGTTTTAGTTGTAGTGATAGCTTCTTCATCGAGTAAAAAATTTGAACGCATTCTCTGTTTTAAAAAAATAAATATGTACTTATATATTATAATGCTGTGTGTACTGAAGTTGATATTTTTCACAATAATATTTGTAAATTTAAAAAGATAGTTCATGGTGAATACTTGCAACCTTAAATACTAATTTGAATTAATTAATGTATATATATATATATGTGTGTTCTTTTCTTCTTTTTTTGTCATTCAATTTAATATGTGTATGTTGTTTGGTTGATATTTAGTGTAAAATGCTGTGTACAGATATAATTGGATATCAGATTTTCAAATGTTGTTTAGTGTATAATAACTGTATGTATGTAATCAATCTGTTTTCTGTTTTTGTACCTAAATGTAAAAATAAATAAATAAAATTATCTTTAAAGATTCTAAATAACATAACACCATTATTAGATTTACACAAATGAGATTTTATTTGATTTATCGATAATGGGTGACTTAAGTTTTGGTCGAATCCTGGAAGACGGGGAGTAAACATGCCGTTGATATCCCGGTAAAATGCAAGAACAATCCAGAAGCCTCTTAAGTGGGTATTGCTTACCCAGTCTCTGAATAGCAGAGATTCTGGTGTGGGTCGAGTTTCAAATACCTCCGTTACTTTTGGCGCAAGTGCAAATACATGTCGGATAAAAAAAAACGGTGACTATACGTCAAAATCCAAATTGTTTACGAGTTAAAATCAATTAATATGATGGTTTAAAATAAAACTGTTGTCAGTTAATGGCGTAGTATGATCCGATCCAGTAGGCTTTGATTATGGTATCAAATAAATGTTTTTAACACATATTTATTTGCATGTTTTAAATGAATGCGTTTGAATCTAAACTTGTTTAAACCACTGTGTAGATATATAAATGAATATTATTTTCCTGCACAGTTGATATTTATTTTACAAATAGCCTAAGTAGGTACTCAGAGATAATACAACATTATTTTGGTTACAGAGCAGTTTTCGAGTTTGTTTGTGACAATAATTCAAAAGACGAAACTTTACCTAGTACAGTTTCATTATTTTTTTCGTGGGGAAATGCGTTACGCATACCCTCCCGCGGCACGGTTGCCTGGTGGAGAAGGGTTATGTGGGACTCGCCACTGTGCATACCCACTAAAACCCCACGGCACCACCTACAATCGCCCGAAACAGGATACGGTAACAGCTTAGCGTGTGTTTTTTTTTTGTACTGTTTGACTGCCTTAATGTCCTATAACCCCTAGATGGGGCAAAGGCGTCCACAGTGAGTCTCCGTTATAGCGTTTGGTATTGAGCCTCGTATTTCAATTGTCCAATTAAGTCTAGATAATTCTTCTATATTATTTCTCTGACTATTTAATTTCATAATTGCATCTATAACATTCATCTAGTTTAAAACACGGTGACGTGAAACGATTCCCTAATTTCCACTCCATAAAATCCACTTCAAAATCGACGTCTAAAAATTGCAGCTATTTAAAAAGAGAACGAAAAACGTCCGAAATTATCCCGAATGAAAAGAGACCGCAGAGCAGTTGCGGTGTAAGTGCAAAAGGATTAAAACGCAAGAAGTGTCTAACGCGAGAAGGTAAAAAGATAAGCTTTAAGAGGAAATGTAGAGGATTCCTGATTCGGTTTAATTTTAATCTATTTTGCATTTGAAATACCTGTAAAGAGGTGAAAATGTTTTGTGAATACAATATCGTACTAAACTGAACACGGATGTTGTTTTGAATTTCGAATGATTTTAAATCATTAGAGCCATTCGAAATTCAAAACTACTGTTTTGGGAATATGTTGTCTATCTGTTCAGCAGTAGACGTCAACTGGTTGAAATAGACTACACCAGAACTGCTATTGGGATCTATTTGTATGAGTTCGATTTTCGTTTTTGAAAATTGTATTTCAGTCCTAAAATATGTACCTACAATTTAGTTTTTCGTGATAATCACAGGAAGTGACGTACGTTTGAGTGTTTTTATTTAGGATCTACGTCGCTGCGTTATAAATATATTACATATTTATATGAAGCAGTATTGTATGTGAAACTGGACATAGACAACATAAATAGAAGCCTATCTTTAATAGAAATGAACTTTGATAGGTAGTGAAAGAAAGTTCATATCAAACGGGTGAACAGGAAATGATGCGAATTATTAAACAAGGTCGCGGCTTTTGACGCGACTCGCGACCACTGACAATAACACATAGGGTTGCCGCTTTAATTTAAACAATCGATCATGTGTATAGTTTAATGAACCACTGCTGTATATTCTTCTTTCATAGAGTATAATTTTTAAGGCATAAAATCATATGTGATAATTATGTAGATTAAAGAACCGATGTTAGTTAAATATAAATTATGAATAAACGCCACGTATTGTTATCCAGAATATTAGAAGTAATAAAGTGCGATATTATTTGCAATTGTAACATTTTAGTGTTCATAAACACTCATCTATTAAACGAAGTGAAAGAACTCATAAAACCTAATAACAACCATAAAGAACAATCATAAGGTGCCGTTATCAAATTAGCAATGGCTAAAATAGTTAACAAAAGTAATAAAGTCGTTAACTGCATAAATTTAACTGGCAACTGGCAACCCTAGAGACGGCAATGAAAAGTCGGTTAAGCTAATGTTATCGAGGAATAAAAATGTATAATAAAATACAAACACACCGCGTGAGGAAACAATTTGCCGCAGGAGAATGGAAGATTTCGTGCCGACAAATTGAAAACGAGCAAAAAACATACTTAGACCGCTTTAATACGTTTTAGAATGAAGTGACGGCGTTGCGCAGAAAATTCTTTGAATTCCCCGAAATTGGTGAACCAACGTGAACTTTAAGTAGTGGAGATAAAGTTGATTTTGAAATGTACGCCGCTTCAGGAAGAAAAGAGAGTTTTCCGGCCAGTCGTGACATTTGTGTTAAGCGAGGCCGAGGGAGAACTGCCATTCATAAAGACACATATCAATGCTCGAAGATTAGAAGCTACAATTGTGTGTAATACTCGTAAAGTCCAATAAAGTTTTGGTAATTTCAATAAATCCAAATTAATATATCGGATAGTGCAGCAATCACCGAAACAGTCGAAAAGAAGTTGACATAAATTTGCAAATGGAAGAGTGTAAAGTCTAATCTGGCAAGGACGCGTCCACGGTGGCACCTGTTGCTCTAGGTCACGTGACTTTTTTGCTCCAAGGACGCGCGCCTCCTTCGCTCATTCATGGGCGGGTGTCCCCCCGCTCCTTACGGGGGTTAGAGATTTTTTGCTCCCCTACGTGTACCCGAGGGCTTTCACCTACGTACGGTTTCGAGGTCACGGCGGGATATTGCGAGGTTTTGCCCGTCGTTTTGGCGTGCCTCAACTTTGTTTAGGAGTTCCCTCTTACTGGGCTAGCAGTGATTGCTTCGGGCCATTGACATGTTGCCTTTACGTGTTTTACAAGGTGAAATGTTCTCTTTGCGTGAAACACACGTTTCGGCGCTCGAAAATCACATCTGTTGTGACACAATCTTACTTAAGTACTTTTTTATACGTTGTTTTCTTTCATACAATAAATTGACCCAGTAATTACTTAAGACAACAATAAACATAAATAAAAGAGTTCTTATCAATGCTATTTAATTCTTTTTTCGAATACATTAAACGTTATTATAGACTTAACCGGATTCTAATTAAACCCTGTCCCTGATAGTGCACCGTGGAGCTGTAGACTGCGTAATTTACATTAATCCAATAATTGCATGGAGGTTTCCTAGTTAGAAATTCAAATGAGATGATGTACAGTGGGGGGTGGTCTTGGGGGGGGAGTCGAGGAAACGTTGCGGCTAACATCGCCCGATTATCTGATTCGTACACGCTTCGTGCAGATCTTTGCTGACAAAAATTGCATTGGATAGGACATTTAGATAAATTAAGTTTATAGTTGGAACTTTTCTAAAAGTATGGATTACTCGTTAGCATTTCTTAATGTCGTGATTTAAAATATATAGTTATGTGTGTTATGTAAAGACTGTAAAAAACTGGTATGTTTTAAATTATTATTTATTTTCTTGGATTGTAAATAACAGTTATTATTCTGATACATTAGATTAGATAGTAAAAGGTGTTTTATTGTGGACAACAGTTAAATAACATTAATTCCACTTCAATGAATCCAAAATGTAGATAAGTTTAAAACGGTAAACGTCATTTTATTTTTATTACTCATAAAAGTAACTTTTAAGCATTCGACTGGATATGTATTACTTATTGAATTCCACTCGTTGAAATTTGTCTCTTTTGAGCTAAACTTTATTAGGCTTCGTTTGTCAATTGCTTATTATCCTATATCCCCTATCTGGGGCAGAGGGCATCCAGAGCTTCCCCATCGCGTTCCCTCTTGAGCCAAGTACTTAATTCAAGGTCAAAGCCTGTATCTACCTCTGCAATGCCGTTTTATTAATTATTAAGAGTTTTAAAGACATTTACGAGCGGTATTCTGTATTACCAGCAGTGTGTCTAATGTTTATTTTAATTGTAGTATCGTTTTTCCAATTCATTTTATAAATGTAAATCTTTTCTATAAATTAACATTAAAAACTTCTATAATTAAACAATCTACATTTATATTGAAGCAAAAAGTCAGAGCAAATCGTATCGCAATTAAAATGTATAGAACCCAATGATTGACCGTCTAACCGAAACGCAAGGAAAGGGGTGGAATGAGCGGGCGGACCCGACGCCTTAGTAATTTCCGAAATCGCTTGTCGACAATCAGAATAGTGCTGCGTTGCTCGAATCCGAATAATTAGATCTCGATTTGCATCTAATTGTGACCAGTATTTCAATTGTCGTTTTGTTGAGAAGGTGAATCTTTTAATACAATTAAATGCTCAAAAGTTTGTGTTTATCTCTGTACTTAAATGGTTCTATTTTTATACAAAATTGAAAGTTGAATGCATTATCAACTTTCTAAAAATCCATATTAAGATTAAAGAATTGATCTTGATATAACGCTTATATTGTTACAAAATAATTTAATCAGTGGAATTATAACCTTTTTCGTTCTATCTATAACTATCTAATAGGCAAGTAGGTGATCAGCCTTCTGTGCCTGACGCACGCCGTTGACTATTTGGGTCTAATGCAAGGCGGTTTCCTGACGATGTTTTTCTTCACCGTTCGAGGGAATGTTAAATGCGCACATAGAAAGAAAGTCCATTGGTGCACAGCCGGGGATCGAACCTACGAAATCAGGGAATTTTATGTTTAGGACTTAGTTCATTCTTCCGCGTTGAATATTAAGAATTCTTCATAACATAGTAAGAAGAAAAGTGAAAAACTTGTGTTATTATTACAATGAAACTCAGTAATACTTCGTAATTTATTAGAAATGTGTTCATAAATCATGTGTGCTGGAAAATGATTAGCTTATAGAAAATAATGAGAACAATCTAAACAGGAGTTCAGACCGTCGACTCCAGGCCAATCAGAAATATAATTAGATTGAGGCCAACGCCTAATTGTGATATTCTCAAGTTGCTTGCCCCTAGATGAGAACTGGGCGCATTGCTAAATCAATAGATCTATACTGTTCAAACTATAATTATAATACTTGATCAATACACTTTTGTTGTTAGATATAAAGTAGAAATCATCTGTATCGATTGTGTATTTATTATTGGCAAGTAGGATTCGAAATTCAAATCCTTTTATTTTAAATTTCGAAAACCAATCGAGCCATGAAATCCACAAAAGGTACCAAACCTACGGACAGTCCGTCATAATTCAGAACTTCAAAAGTAATACCATCAAGTCGGTGTTAACTTAATTTGAGTCACTTTAACAAGTCCAATTAAAGGAATTTGTGTTTCTCTTATCTTCAATATAACATTGAGCATAATTTCAAATTATATTTCAAACTTTCCGATAATGAAGGGTGTTGGGAGAGGGTTACTGCGGGGAGCACTTCGCTTATTTCATTAGTTACATAAATTCTCCTATTGAGGATGGCTGGCAGAAAGGGGACGGTTTACCCTTATTACGAGAGTCTCCTTATCAATACAATTATTAATATAATAATATTATTATTGTAATAATTTCCGAGCGAAGTGGAGAGAGTCGTAGCTTAACTTTGCCAGCAATAAAGGGTGGTGAGAGATAATGGAATGGAAAACAGTTTGAAGTTTTATTGGAAAATTGGTGCCGACTAATTGGTAGCATTATCGATCTGTTGGCGACTCAAGGAGCGAACGACTAAACACTATTTTAATTACATTACTCGACTACTTGGAAACGTTCATTACATTTTTGAATTTAACAAAGCAACTGTTTCAAATCGCGGCAATATTAAAACTATTAAATTCATGAACCCGGGCTTAGTTGTTCAAATATTGGGATAATATAATATGGATAGCGTATCGCCCTCATCTAATGAAGCCTCACATATAGAAATTGAAACTAGGTTGAGGTAATCCCTACCCCGGAGATTCATAAGTATACCCATAATTCCTAAGGGCCACGTCTCATTATAACACTAATACAAGACTCATCCCGAAGTTACGGTGAATACATTAAAGGGTTCAATCCTTACTGATGAGACATCGTTCGGGTGGGGGCGCCTCCCGGGCGGGGGTTGCTTCGGGCACTGGCCTGGCTAGGGGGAAATAAGGCATTATAGGAGATAGCGTTCATTTACATTGTCCAATAACTCCAAGTAGCGTCCGAGCGAATATTAGTTTATGGCATGCTATATGTATAGCAATACGATTCCCCAAATAAGTCTTCAATTTAAAAGGGAGGGAATAATTTGCCTAATTCGATTTTGTTTTAATTAACGGGCTGGCAATTTCAATGCGGGGAAAAATTGTCTCCAAAGGGTTGAAAAAAGTTTTAATTTGCGAGATTTGTTTAAGTCAGTTTCGGAATATTGGTTAATAAGACAGAGTTGTGAACGCACTGACGGAAATATACGACGCTCGTAACGCAGTGTGGCATGCAGGGGACGTTGCACGTAGGGCTGGCAAAACAGATTAATTTGGATCAACCATATTATTGCATGGCAAACATGACTTAATGTCAAATCAAAATTCAAGATACTGAGATAGTTGATTCCCTGTATTTGTATAGTACTTCATATATTGGCTATTTAGAGCTTGATTATATAGATTTTGTATATCATTACAGATTTATAATCTATGTATAAAATATTGAAAGGACTAAGGGGAACAAGGAGAAAAGGGGGCCCCAAAAACGTGGAAGAATTAGTTTGCAGGAAGCAAATGGAGGAAGAAAGGGAAAAGCAGAAGAGGCCGTTACTCGTGAAGGGGTTCCCATCAATGGTACTGAATGAAGGAGCTATGATATTAGGATAAAAAGAAAAAATAATATAACAAATCTAAGCTGTCTTCTTTTGTAATGATTTGAAATAAAACGGTATTTTATTATTAATTTGTGTAATTGTAATAATGATAGAAGTATTTTTGTACACAGCTTTTGTTTCAAGAATTCTAAATACCCTTGAAACAATAGCTTAGTTACCTTTTGTATCGATCTATTTAGAAATTTCATTTCGGTAGATTATTATTTAGATTTAAGACAATAAAGTATAAAAATCTTAACTAAATACTTGCGTTAAGGATCTAATAATTGTAAAAAATGTCTCAAATGACGAAAAATGTGAAAAAACTGTGGTTAACAAAATGTTGGCAACCCTACAAAAAGCAAACGTAAACAGTATCAAGATATACAACACAGTCTTCACTCGTACAAAGGCCCCATTCTAGTCCAGTGTGGGCACTATCCTAATTATTGAGGCTGGCAGCAAGACTTGGAAATCCATTGTTTGGGAAAGGTAATATTATTACAAGCAATACTCGGATTATTCCCCTAAAGACTGAATGCAGAATATATGCCAAGATTGGATATGGACACCATAATTTATCGTATTTAGCCATTTAATGAATACATAGCCGCGAACAACTAGCAACCAGCTGAAGTCTGAACCAATTCCTTTTAAAAAAATCGTCCATTTAATTGAAGATTTTTCCAATGTGTGTGTATCAGTCTAATAAACGAATTAAAAAAAAATCGGTTGTCTGTAAAGTCGGTTTACTGACGATTGTTGAACGTGACAACGTCATTAGAAAATACTGAAGGAATGGTTGCATTTTTCCAAAGAAAATTTTAATTGTATTTGTTTGATAGATATTTTGTATGTATATAGAGGAGGAGGTAAATGGAAATCACAATTGAATTAATCAAGTCACATTTATTTGTACGCATAAATGCAATTATGTCAATATTTAACGAATAAACGCTGCTGGACGCGGAGTCAGATTGTGCCTCTCTGTCGCCTCTCGCTTGCACTTCCAGCCTTAAATGGAACGCCTCAGAGCGCGGTAACGCCGCATGCGTCATGTTTTTTCGTGCGTGCAGCCGGCTCCATCGTATTATAAGACGTTGTCACGTCTAAAATTCAAAAAGCGAATGTAGTGCATTACGAAAAGGTCGAATTAAAATGTATATTATAACGCGGTGTTACTACACAAATAATATCGTAATTCTTTTGTTCGCATTAAAACATAGTTAATATCTCATTTGAAATATAATTTCCGTCATAATGTAATTGAACGTAAACACATAGAATCAAGTTGTTATAAATCTTGTTTTAATTATCTAGTTATCTATGTACAGATTAATGAGGCTAATTTAATGCAAATTTTCTATGATTGCAGTAACAATAATTGTATCATTATTGTATGAAGCTGTGGAAACTTGACAAGCTGTGTTAATTAATAATACAATTAAGTTCTTTTTCCTTAAGTGTATGTAAATAATGATTTTTGATGATACATCGAATGGTCTTTGCTTTTAAGTCAAAATTTTCGCAAAAGTTATTCAGAGTAATACCTGTAGCTGAGTTTCATCATGGGACGTCAAGGCAGAATACGAAATTTCACCCGTATCACCTTGACGTCTGTGGTTCCTCAACGGAGCGTTTTTTAACGTAGTTTTGCCACGCATCATCACTATGTGGCACGAGCTGCCCAATGAAGTATTTCAAAACTAATTCGACTTAGGCTCCTTTAAGAGCGTAGCAATTTTTAAAAGGCCGGCAACGCACTCTCGAGCCCTTTAGCATTGAGAGTGACCATGGGCGGCAGTATTGACCTGATCTGTTCCTCCATTTGTACCCATGAAATAAATAAAAATGGAAAAACTCTCCTCATAACATAACTTAAGCCATCGATAGTCCACTCTAAAGTATCTTCTTCACACATGACAAGTATGTATGTTTTTGTCTAACTTCAAACAGTTGAAACTAAATGTCACTTCCGTCAATAGACTTAATTATTGTTTAATATGATAGTCGACCTCAAACTGGCGCCGAACACGTAGACAATTGATTTTTTTTGCAATAATTAACTGTTAGTTAATTAATTAATTAACCAACAGTTATGTCTAGCTATTATTTATATTTCACAACAGTTAAGACGTATTTAAATGAAGAAGAAATGGTTTTCTTAATGTTAAATTTCTGTTTTTTTTTTATAGATCTGAGGACAAACTGGTAGAAGGCTTACCTGATGTGAAGCGATACCGTCGCCCATGGACACTCTCAATGCCAGAGGGCTCGTGAGTGTCTTGCCGGCCTTTTAAGAAGAAGGTTATTCAAACACACCAGCTTTCACTATTAGTGGCAACGTTATGATCATTAATGTGGTAAAACAAGAAGAGAGAAGAATGAGAAATAAGAATATAAGAACAAGAAGAATTGGTTAGTTACGTCTTTCCTAGGGCATCCCTATTAGAATTAGTCCAAGATTATAACAAAACAGATCGTAAATATAACCTAGGATGTCCTCTAAGCATAAATTCATACGTGGCCGCACGCACGCATCGTACCGTCAAATAAACTGGCAGTTTAATCAAAGCCATTAGACGAGTGAGCCAAACACCGCCAACCAACATAATTTGAGCCGTGAAAATTACCTCAATACACCCTCCGCGTTTATGTTTAACGACGTTAGTGCAGCCTACGGAGGTCTATCTAAACTGGTGGGTGGCTGTAGCTTATGCCTTTAACGCCTTGCTGGATGTTGACCAACGCCAGGAGGCGGGAGGCCATGCGTTCTTAATAAAGATGGCGGAAACAACATGGCCGTTTTGGCGCGAAATTTGGATAGCAAGTAATGAGGACGTGTTCTGGGTCATCTTGGGAAATTTGATTGGCCTATATTTCATTTAATCGGGTGAAACATTCAAGAAGTTAGCCGATGTTTTGGGGATCGAATCTTCTAGGTAACATCATAAAAAAAACTGTTTAGGACTTTAGACAAAATACTTATTAGGTGATCGTGTATAAAATACTTGTTTTACACACACATATATCTTCACACGCACACGTATCTTCTATACTTAACAAAATTAGTTAAACGTTTTTATTATATTTGTCTTTGGTACCTCATTATTTTTCTTTTATAAACTTATTTACGTATCGATGATGCATTGTATTAGAAGCAAGAAACAGAAATCGTATTCCGTAACCTTTGACATATGGGCTGCCATGACAATGTCATTATCACCTCGAAAACAAAAAGCTGAGTCAAGGTTAACTCGCTTTCGATAAATACGTATTATGCAGAAACTGCAGCATTTTTCGCCCACTCTAAAGTGAAATTGCTTCAGGTACACAAAAGCCACTATCGTAACAGTTACTAACTACTCGTCTTGCCACAACCACGACAGCGTTTATCAAGGCAGACATCGAATACATTAGACTGGCCGATACAGCCTGTAATAAGCGCCCTCCTTAATTTATTCACGAGAATAATCTTATTACATTTACATATTAATCAACGGATTTTAATTATACACCCCATCCTTTATTTTCGCTTCGATGGAAGAGGCGACACTTTCGTTGATCTTTGATCTTATAATTTTTAGATTATTTTAATTGACCAATGTTTAAATTTTTTGACTATACTATAGTTGAAGAGTTTAAATTGACTGTAAATTTTCAGGTATATATTCGTACAATACGCTAGGACTGAATAAGATTGGGTGAAGACGTGAGGAGTGACTAGTCATATGTTGATATATATTATGTCAAGAAGTTTTTACCGTCGTTTTAAAATTTATTATTTAAGTAGGAATCTCATATATTAGAACTTTTTAACTACGGTAAATAAATAAATAAATCAGTGGCGCTACAACCTCTTTAGGTCTTGGCCTCAGATTTCTGAATCTGTTTCATGATCATTTTTAAATCTTTAACTACGGTAAGGCTGAATTATTTTGCATTTTAAGATAAAATAAATTGTTTTCTTAGCTGCCTCAATCTGGTAAAGAAAAGTGTTTTTTTTTAATTCAAATTTGATAATCTCTAGAATATTTTTATATATATACATATATATTTACTTCATATATAAAAATACATAAAAAGCTAAAAACTTCAAATCTATCGTGCCAGCAGTTATCAGCTACAACATAAAGAGAAAGACTGCATCTCTGTAAGCACGATAAAAATATTTAATTGTTATGTTTAGGTTTTGATAAACAAAATTTTTTATTACTTGCGAATAGTTAACAAGTAAGCAAGCTTAGTTATCGTAAAATTAAAAAAACATCATCGTATGCTCCAATATACTGACATCATTTAAGAAATTAGGAACTATATACCACTGTTCTGGACTGCTTACCTGAAACAAAAAGATAATAGATGAGTAATGAAAAATAGGAGAATAGCGTCTTTATTCATTCGTTCAAATGATGTGAAGTTTTCGGTGTAAGACGATTAAATCTATATCTACGTCTATAGTAGTATAAATATGCTACGTCTAAGTAGTCAACTTTTTTAATGTAATAGGAGGCCGTGATTTACATGCTTAATGCGCACTCACATAGCGAGCAGGCTCGCAAGTGCGTTGTCAGCCTTTTAAGAATTGGTACGCTCTTTTTTTTGAAGGACCGTAAGTGTTAATTGGTTCGGAAATACTGGTGGGCAGCTGGTTCCTGATAATGGTGGTGCGCGATAAAAATTGCCTTAAGAAATGGGGTAATGCGATTGGTATTTAGTAGTCTGCCGTGACGTCTGATGTTAAACCTCAGCTGCAGGTATTAGTCCGAATAACTACTCTGAACACTCTCGATGGTAAATGCAAAGATGCAAAAAGACCCCTTATCTCTACGCAACTCTTAAGAAATCCTATCATACAAAATCTTAGATATGGTCATCTCAGATTTTGTATCAATCAGGACAAGAAAAGCACAATTGTTTTAAACAACGATAAAAATGTTTTAAATATATAGCAGTCAATATTTTATTATTTCCGTGAGATGGTAGTCCCATTATGATACGATTTTAAAGTAGTGGGCGGAGTTAACAAGATATAAGATCCTTGAATTACGGCTACCACTTTTGCCTGGAGGCAAATAAAGAATATTATTTATATGGGTTGATTTGAAGCATTTTAGTTAGAGAAACATATTTATTAAAAATTATAACTGTTATTAAAAATAGTCTGACGGTCGTATTCAGCAAGTACGGTTCTGGAGCGGACTATCTGTTTCCACCAGTTTTTTCCAGCGTATTTCTTATGACAATTCACAGTTTTGAGGACGATGAGTCTTTCACTAAATCGGTATATCTGGTTGGTGAACGGCCACGTGATCTTTTGCTTTCTGTGTGTTTGTTCTCATCGCCTCTGTGCAATGTATTGCTGAAATACAATACAATTCGCTGTAGGCACATGGTGACAGGGGAGTCCGTATACAGAGTTAGTTTAGGATCGATGTATTGATACGTTTCGCAGTCCACAATATTCTACGAGATAGAATGCGAGATGAAATGCTACGTTTCTATCCCATACAGAAAAAAACGACATAGCGACTTCAAAATCTACTCCGAGATTAATTAAATGAAATAAATTTAAGGCCGGCTACGCACTTGCATTACCATACATCAGGTGAGTTCGTTTGCCTCCTATTACTATAATAAAACTTCATCTTAAATCAAAGCACCAAAATTACATCAGCCTATCCGAACTTGTGATGAAAAATTTACATGAATTGTAAAGATTTATAATAAACCGCATGTTTTAATAAACGTAAAAACAAATTGAAATCCAATTGGTAACCTTAAGAAATTTAATGAATTGTATAAATCAAGTCCTGAGCTGAAAATTGATATGGCTTCACCAGAAAAGATAATCTTAAAATTAATTAAAATTGCATAAGTACTGGTCGTAACGATCACTGATTGGCCCTTATTTAGTTTATTAAGATCTGTTTACTTTTTCTTGTTAATCATTAATCTTTTGAAACAAGTTTAATCAAGCCTTTCAAAAATATAATTATATCTTGTGAATATTCTTAGAAATTTATTTAAAGTGATTTCACAATATCTTCATGGCTTAGTACTTCATATTATGTTTTGAACTTTATAGGAGTGCTTACTTCACTTGGCGTCATTGCTGTTATAAAAATTTCTCAGCTACAGCTACTGGCTACTGTATTTAAAAAAAAAACTAATTAGATTTTGTTCGCGATCGTTCGCTAAGACAGCGAAAGCGTTGTTTTCGTGTTACGGGAAGCCAAAAAAAAAATATTATTAAAAAGTTTAATTTATTTGTATTATTTATTATATTATATACAACAGATGTCATAATTGTTAGCATCTGGCTTCTAGGGGGCTGTTTAAGAATTGTAACTAAATGTTTGTCTTAAAATCATACTACATAACATTTTACATAAACGTTAATTAGAAACATTCTTATATACAGCGTCTATGACTAATGGTCACTTTTACCATTGTGTAACCAGCCGATCTCTTTATGAGCTCAAAATAATTATAATTTGCACAACCAACTCGACATTTAGTATTGAATGATTAGTGATAAATTATAGCTTACTCTTAATTAACTAGAAACCAGTTATAATGTACCATCAGCAAATTAAGCTTACAAGTTTAAAGAGTGGCGTGTCTTTGATTTTGTATTTGTCTATTCTTTAGTATGAGTTGGGTGCTTTGAATAAGCATTGTCTTAGGGCCTGTTTAACAATGTATGGATAAAGTGTCAAATAGCTATGCAACACATAAATTATTTGAAAGATAAAAGTTCCGAATAAGATACTTCGCATTTCATGACAAATAGCGCTATCTGACAGCCGTAAACGCAAAAATACTGTTTATCCTACCAATACGTAATAAATACCTTATTTGGAACTTATACGGACATTGTGAAATAGACCCTTAGTCTTGTAACATTTCATATTACAATACTTTTCAGCTTCGTCGGGCTGGACTTTTATTTTAATGTTATGAAAATGTGGTTTATAATAGTGAGAGATTTTTTTAAATCTATTTATGTTTATACGTTACAAACATGCTACTGAAAAAAAATTATCTTTAACGAAATTAGTTGAAAATATATAAAACTCAATAGAACAATTTACATTACGGCGTTTATATTGTGAGACGAAATTTATCACCCTTTTTGCTGACAGTACATTAAATTAGTTCAATGAAAACATTAAACGTTAACAATATTATAGAGAGGTAATGCTTATCTACATACATAAAAGTGTTCTCATAAAAATCTTATATCCACTTCATAAATATTGCGTCAATTTGGTAAACGTTATTCACAAGTTGCAGAAAGAAAATATATAACGAGTCGTAGCCTCAATAATTATAATAAATCTAATGAGCTTATATGAGCTTTGGCTCGTAAAAGCAAAGGCTACTTAGATTAGTAGTAGGGTGTAAATAAGCGCGATTATCAGCCAAGGTCGAGCTTTCGAAGCGATGATGTTCAGCTTTTTTATGAGCGCAATTAACACACCATAAGAAGTATAAGATAATATTTAGTTAAACTTGAACCAAATTCGTTAATTAAAATCGCACGCGAGTGCGTTGCCAGCCAATTTCAGTAGGTACGCTATTTTCTCGGACCCTTTAACTATCAGGCAAAGAAGTTTAATTTATGAACCTAAATTAAATCAACGCTTCTCGATAATATGTATTAACTATACCATACATTTAATTCAATTTGTTCAAGAAATAAAAAAGCTATTTTGTTTATAATCTATAACATAAATACGTTGAATTAAGACAGAAAACAGATCATATAAACCTGTTTCGTAATTAAAGGACAAAGAACGACGTATCTGGCTTATCACGGGCCAATATCGAACTGAAATAAATTAATCAAAAATGCGGAATAAACGGTACAAAAATCAGGTTTCGAATTAAATAAATTAAAAGGTATAATCGGCAATATCTCATTACAGAGAACATGTCGAAAAAAGGAAAGTATTAAAAAAGTTAATTAAATAAAAAGCGAATACCCCGACAGCGGGTTGCGCCGGCGCACGCGATCCCACTTTGCATATTGATTAGATTCGATTCAATTGTGCAATAAATTCAGAATTATTATGATACTAGCGACACTACTAGTGTGAGATCTCACATAAAATAATAGAAAATGTTTTGTATAAATTTCTATCTAATATATCCGAAATTGGCGTATTTTTAATGTAATAAAATAAATAAAAACTGTAATTTAAATATATTTAATTCGCGTGATGCGTTTGACAAAGTTTCGCGCACCACTTTTTATAGAACAGGGGGTAAGACGCTCACCTAATGTTCAGTGATACAGTCGCCCATGGACAATTTCAATACTAGAGGGCTCGTGAGTGCGTTGCCGGCTATTTAAGAATTGATAACCGTTTCCTTAGTGTATACGTACTTGCCTACAGTCTTTCTGCTACTTCTAACAAAATAAAACAAAATCCAATCCTTACTTGGCAAGTCCACACATTTCTATTTGGCAATATATGATATTGTTTACATTATTTTATGACTTCATTGGTTGAAGTTAACTATTCAACAGTTTACCTTGACTTACTATCGATGATACGATATTTACAATAAAATTGTGATAAGAATTACCTTGGACAGATTCAGTAACTCAATGGAGACTCTCCCGTTTTAAAATGATGTGTTTTACATTATTTGCTATCGTTTTGGAATGATTTGTTTATTATTTGTTATTGTTTTTTTCCTACATAAACATGTATTTGCATTGTGTATTAGCAGATGCTTGGCAGACCTACACGATTTCTACAATACAAATACTTGTGAGTAGTGTATGATGCGGTTTACTCGATTGTGAGGAAGTTGCTGATTTAGTCTGGCGTCTTCTTTAGTTCTGGTTACATTATCAAATATTCTTTAGTATATGATTGTCTGTACAAAGTACACAAGTGAAACTTCTTTGTAAATTAATTATTACTAAGGTAAAGGCTCCAAGAGATGATCATGTACCAGTAGATCGATCGATCTCCCTTTCTTACTCTCTCTAAATCACTGTCACCCTTTTCTGCGACAAAAACGCTGCATCTACGTGACGATCCTTAAAAAAATTTCAATTCAAAAATTAAATAAAGTCGATAAATATGACAAAACTATTGTTTTTTGCACATATTTAGCAAAGGCATAAATGAATGGCCTATATCCGTCAAGGTTCAGAAACAAAACTTTATTGATATTTATTCCAGTCAAAAATGTATGGGATTTTGAATATTGGGAGTCGTAGTTTCGATTCTGAATCATTAAGAGTCTCCTAGCCTATCACTCAATATATCTATTATACATACTATTCATTTGTTTTTGAACTATTTTTGTGTAAAGACTTATTTAGAAACTTTCTAACGGAGCCTTTATTATGATATCATAAACTGGTACAGGCTTCATTAAACGTTATGTTGCAAAATCTTAGGATATATTTAATCTCATTTAGTGACAGGAAACCTCGGACCGATTATAGTCTAAGAGCGTGGGTATTATTTTACTACACTGTTAAATAAAACATTTGAGAAAGTTTCTTTTCAATAACTAGTTTTCATCAAAAAATTAAAATGTTTTATTTTACGTTATACTGCTTTGGCGCGTTAGGGAAAATGATGAATTTTTTGTTAATGATTTTTTTTCTACAAACGTAGAATAAGCGAACGATATAATTTTTTATACGCCAAAGAAGTATAACTACTCTAACACGTGTGCCTAAAAAGTGTAAGAACACACTTTTTATATTTCCATAAAAAAGTGGCAAGAAACAAGTGGCAGTAAAAAGGCGAAAGAAAACTTTACAAATATGTATAATATTTGTAAAGTTTTCTTTCGCCTCATTCTACGCTTGAAAAAAACGACACTAACAATAGAAATAATTAAACTGTTGGCTATAGCTATCTGCAATGTGTCGGTTTTTTGTGACGGTGTTAAAATTACTCTCATAATTTTTCTCTAACGCGCCAAAAGAGTATAACTTTAAAATAACCTAACCGATTTAAAATACAGACTTTGTTGATGTTTTGAGAATTGGCTGTAAATGTAAATTTCAGAGCATAATTTTTTACTGACGTTCAAAAGTTCACACGATTTGATTTGAATATACTTAACGTTTAGCTGTGAATACTTAAACACTAACGCAAATTGTGAAGTCATAATTTCTCATTTGACTTGCGAATGCGTGGTCTCCTAGCCTAGCGAGCAACAATCTTACTTTAATTGCATCTAACATAAATTATGGGCGACTTATTACAACGCTCCCATTTCAATACACGCCGCTCGGTGGTATTCTGACCATTTTGTGTCAAATTGAGATATTTCTTCAACTAATTAATTACGTAATGTATTTATTTAATATTTTATTTAGTATGAGTCGACCAGTTCAAATCATCACATCTGACATGTGTTTATTATTAATTCGAACTTTTTTCTTGAACTACAGATTTGGACAGTTTTAGAGAAATACTAAAGTTCAGATAAATTTGTATTAATCATCGATTGACGAAATATTTATTCCCCATTTTTGGAAGAATACAATTCTGAATCTTGTGTGCTGAACTCAACTTCCAGTTACAAACAATATTTATATATTAAGAAATACATGGTAATAGTAGAAATCATTTTATGGTAATACAATATAGATATTTGTAAATTTCTTCTAAGTTAATGACAGCCTTCTTCTAAAACATGGACTGAAGATTATGTGCATATGGTAACCATAGTAATAAATACGGTAGCAGATCTTTAGTCCAAGTTTTTTAAGACCGTGAAAGTCAAACATTTATCATAGAAATTACAAAGCACTAACAAGGGCCTATAATAAATCATATTTTTATAAACCAGTACAAGTACTTCCAAGCCTGTTTCATCGTAAAACTCGATCGTTTAATATTCTTCCAGAATAGTTCGCAAATTATTCAATGGCTTATTATCATAAAATTAACTATAATAAATCATAGCGGTACCAATTAAGCTGGCTCGATATAGCTTGCTTAGGAACGCGGAAAAATTATATTAAGTAGCCAATTATGTACTTGTATGAGTTTATCGTGTAATCAGCTATTTTGCAACTGGTTTATGTTTAAGCTTAGAATGCTTCATTAGCGGGCTGGAAGCAGTATTTATTATGGTATTAAAATTTGTGTTAAGAAGCCCAGTGGGTAATAGGTTGAAGATATAGAATATGGCAACACTAGTTTGTATTTATAGCCCTATTAACACAGCAGCTATTCTAAAAAAAATTACGTTTATTTTGGAACATAAGAACATCTAGGTATCACTTATTCCACGTCAATCAATTCGAACCTGTAGGCATCCCTATTCATCGGCAAAGAAGACAGAGGGTGTAGGCCGAGAGAAAAAGCCGGCGTAAAAAACTCTTGGTGCTCTTTTAAAAAAGCAAATCATCAAACAATATTTAAAACAAATATATCAAATTAATTAGAAGTAGCATTCATATGTTATGATCTTTTTAAGTCACCTATATAGTAATAATAAAAATTAAAACAAATGTAAAGTCTGCAGACCTTCCTTGCAGAAAGGTAAGAAAATTGTAACGAGTCTAGGACGTCAATGGGATCATCATGTACATCCATTTTAGTGGGTATGTATCCGGCTTTTGAGGGAGGAGTATGCTCTCTTTTTTCATGCTCCTTCAAGAACAGCGTATCAATTCTCAAAAGGCCGGCAATGCACTAGTGAACCTTCTGGCTGTGTGAGTGCCCATAGGCGATGGTATCACATCAGGTGACTCCCCTGCCTTTTTGCCTATTACATAAATAAAAGTCACATGCGTTATTTTGAACATTTCTTGCTGGGTACAAATCACCCTAGCAAGTTTCTGCTAAAACTCAATGTGTTTTGGCTGAAAGACTGACAAATGTAAAATAAATATACACGAAATGTCCCTGGATACGATGGCAGGGGAGTAGAGTTAATAATAAAAAAATATATACACCCTTATTTTGCACCAAATAGTGGATCATTTTCACTATCTAGCTAACACAATATTTTTGCAAGAAAACTCAGATAGTGATATCCTGTAACCAGAACCCACTAATGATCTAATTACAATGATTAATGAGCTACATTTATATCCCGGGAACTGCCCAACCCAAGGTTATTTGATACTAGTTCATTTAAAAAAGTTTACAAGAAAATAATGTTATTAATAAGTTATTTATCTAAGGAAGATTTCTAATGAAATATTAATAAATATAATATAAATAATAATAATAATAATAGCCTTTTTATTTCCTGTTTTACAATAGTTGGTAGTTGTCTATTACATTTCATAAAAAAAATGATTTGGTTTGTAGGTTAGCTTAGATTATGATGGTAATATCTGTATATCTTATATCTTTAAAAGAGCAATTCTTGTAAATATATATATATATATATATATATATAATTGGAATCTCGGAATCGGCTCCAACGATTTTGATGAAATTAAGTATACGGGGGGTTTCGGGGGCGATAAATCGATCTAGCTAGGAATCATTTAGAAAATGTGATTTTATTCGTGTTTTTTCAACTTAAACATAGAATTGCTTGTTTAAAGATGTTAGTCAAATAAAAACTTAAATATGAATTTAATTATCTTTATTCGATAATTATATTCATAGGTATTTTATCATTTTATTAGTATGTAATTCGTACTTAAATATAATTTCCAAAAAACTCAACTTATAAAAAAAAATCCCGAGCAAGGCTTGGTCATCCAGGTACTTATTTATTTATGAATGTTTGCGTAAAGGCCTCGTGTGCGGGCCTCTGGAGTGCAAGTTTTTGGCAGCTGAAATTTTCAGATCATCTTTCCAGCTGTCTAAGGGTCTCCCTTTCAGCCTCGTGCCTGGTAGTTCTTTCCATTGGGTTACTCGTTTGGTCCACTTTCTGCTAGACATTCTAACATTGCCAGCCCAAAGCTATTTCAGTTTTTGAGCAAAAATTAAACCGTTTGTAACTTTAGTAACAAGTAAAATTTGGTAAATATTTTTTTTTATCTCTTAAGTCATTATGATGTTGATTAGAGGAAAAGCGGACTCAAGCCTCAGGTTTCAGCTAACCTCGAAAGCTAAACAGCTAAACGTGACGAAACTGGAGAAATTATAGATATATCAATAAAGATTCAATATATTTAGAGAATAATGATCTGTATAAATAGAGCCCAACCCGTGTCCTATGCCCCATTACGAGCATATATACAGTGTTTAGTATTGTCTTTTATTAACATAACTTTTATACATTTAAAGAAAAACACGTTTTTAACGGATTGAAGCGATGATTACAGCGTGCGTGGTCACGGGGACTAAAAATATACAGTGTTTATAAAATGTACAGATCGTCTTACAACATAGGGCGCAAGACTTCAGATAAATCGAGTGTTTAGTTCAAATGGGCAGGGGCATATTGTTAGAGCGTTTTCGAATGTGTTTCTTAAATGTTACAAATTGGAAAGAAAGCCTTTGTTAGTAAGGCATAATGTTACATTATAATTATTTGGATCGATGGAGTTTATTCGTTAAATATTTATATCTTTTTTCTTGAATTCTTGATATAAATGATAAAATATTTCTTTGAAATGATATCTTTAACTAATTACTTTCCATTTTAAACTTTTAATTATAGTGCAGGGTGCAGAAAATCGTTTTGCCTTGAGGCACAATAATTACTAAAACTTAAGTTGATTCATTCATTTTTTCCTGTTGCATTTTTGAGTTTGACCCATTTAATTGTAAGTTATTTTAGAATTGATATCTTCTCGGATTTTTATTGGATAACACGTTCTGCCACCTCTTTTTCAAATTCTTCGCGTTTATAACGGTACAAGCGGTACTTATTTGGAGCTGGATATATTCTGTAGTGGGTAGGTAATTTTAAAGAGCATTGTTAATATAATCCGGTGTTATGCTTGTATTTTTTTCAGCTTAACAAAAATTTTATATACTTCTTATAAGGTTTTATAATATTTATGTTGTCGATATAGTAATATGTATGATATGGTAAACGTCAATCGTAAATAAAAAGTATATAAAATTGTGTATCGCTTTAATCGTATTTTACAAAATCATACATATGTTGTTAGTAACAATATATTTTCGTTATTAGACTGGATTTCCGTTAATACGTTCAAACAACAACAGTGCTACAATCATTTGTTTTCACATGTTTGTTCATTTGTTTTTTCTAATAGGCAAGTATGTGATAAGCCTTCTGTGCCTGACACACTGTCAATTGTTTGAGTAAAGGGTTTTCTAACGATATTTTCCTTCACTGTATGCGTGAATGTTAAATAACTTAACTAAAAACTAACTAACTAACTAAATAACGTAACCGTGTTTGTTTAGTTATTTACTTGAGATGCTATTTAGTCATGGGTCATTACTTGAGATGCTGTGTAAAAAACTAAATTATTAATAAAACATTACACAAATGTATTCATAACATTCGTTATGAATATTATATTAATATTAACGTAACCTAGTTTAGAATACTGTAATAAAATAAAGATGTTAAATATAATTTATCCCAAGTCTCGTGTTATCGTTGTCTTTGTGATTAGAGTCGTCGCCGGTAAATAATCATCTTAGCAATATTTATTACTCCGGCTGCTAATTATTGAGGAATTTTGATACTTGAATTATTGCTTTTTGTGTAATTATTTAAGTGAAACGTCTAAGCGGTAGAGAAAGTGTAACGGTTTCTGTGTACATTATTTGTTTTAATTAATGTTATATGCGGTTTATGTAGTTCATTTGAATAGTAGAATTATTCAGAATTGGCATTGGAAATTTTAATTTCGTCCCTTCAATAGGATGCAATTTTAAGGAATGGTCGGGTATCTTTCAATTGACTGAGATAAATGGACATTAATGAGTTATCATTAAAATATTCGGTTTTAAATTATTTTTATTAACAGTTTTTCAGTTTTGAATGTTATTACGGTTTAAAAGCTTATAAAATTAAAATTTCAAATGATTTGACTTCGTCGATTCATTATTTATAATTAACACAAGCCTTTGTGCCGAACGAACAAAGTTATGAATAAAAATTTCTATATTGGTAAACATAATAAGACCGAATCAACGGCGAGGGCCCTCGACGGATCGCAAGCGAAATTCGGGAAAAATCTCCAAACCCGGCGTTTTTTATTTTACACAGAATTTAATTTCCGGCGTTCACGTGTCACGAGCCTCAAAAACTATTGCGCATCGCTCAGACGGTAATACAAAGCAATCTAAATTGGAAAATAGGCAACGCGCAGTGTGTGCTTACCAAAAACGACCATTCAGAATGCGACGCGATTAAAAAAAGAAGTCCGATGCCGATCGCGCGGGGGACGCCTCCACACGCCCCCCTTTTCCCTATTTTTTTCTTTTTTCGGGAGGTGGCCGAAGCACGGGTGCATACAGCCAGTGCCCACCTTTGTTTCGCATAAACAAATTAATTTCGGCTGATGTTTTTGATGCCCAATATTCTGATACTTAGCGTTGCTTAATCGAGAAGTTCTTTGAAAATAAGACTTAGAAATAGAGGACACCGTGAGTCATTTCTGCAAAACCCCTTCATCTTTTGGTCGATATCAACTCCGGGGAATTAAATACAGATAATATAACTTTCTCTACAGGTGTGGTACTTTTTGATGTCTTCAGTCACCTTGACCACGCACGCTGTATAGCACGCGAAACGTCGGGAAAATTTTAAAATTATGTAAAATAATTTTAAAATAATACATAGTTTCAATCCGTTAAAAAGTGTTTTCTTTAAAGAAGACGTATTCATCTAAGATTAATCTGTAACGTGATCTTAGATTTCAAAGAACGAGAACGCAGTGAACTGTAATAAGCCGCGCGACTCACTTGAGCCACTATACAACATGGGAAGCTCTATTTTTGTTTAAAATGGGGAAAATGAAGCATTCTCCATTATGCACATTGAAATAGGCGCGAGACATTCAACAGCACAAAGGGCAAAGTGAACACGCCACTACATTTGATAGAATCAGGTGATAATCAGGCACTTGCGCGTACAGAGGGAGCCCCCACTCATTAAGGGGGTGGGTGAGGACAATGCATGTTTGTACTGCTTTTTGTCCATTTTTTTCATTATTTCATTTCATTTCACCCACCACCCACACGTCCGCGCTCGCGATTGCGCCTCCGCTTTTTTATAATTCGTTACCTTTTTTATCGGTCGCTCCATTTTCAGAGGATGGGCTGGTCGCGGACGCAAACCGGCGGGTCAAATGCGTTTCGGACGCGTTTATCCCCATGTATTTTATCAATATTAAATAACAAGAAATTTAATGTTGAAACGATTTCTAAAAATTCCAACAATTAAAATAAAAAATCAACAAAAATATACGAAACTAAATATCCTTATTTGTTGAGATGAAGCCTTTACCAACTGTTTGAAATTATGTCATATTGGAATGTATTTAATAATGGCTGGCCTTAAAAAAGCGCTGTTGTTAGGAAGTAGCGTTCAAAATCGCTAGTCTGCAAAACCCGTTATATCTGATCGCATCTAAGTTGCATTAAAATGCATAATAACTCTTTTGTTGGGTGCAGTGATAGGTGACCGGTGTCCAGTCGCATGAAGACATTCGCAATAATTGAGAAATTTTTACTCTTTTTTACATATTGGCATTTTCTGTGATGTTCTTTTCCCTCCACAGATTACATCTATGTATCACACATAGATTTAGATAGTGGTCTAGAGACTTGGTTAATATGAAGATGTTTTTGCCGATTAAATTTTGTCTTAATGACCAATGCAATTGTAATTCCTTGAATTTTATAATAACCAGTAATACAGTCGTCTTAATAGTTATTTTAATTTAACAGTAGTAATACTCTCATATCTACATAAGTATATCCCAACCTTTAAGCCTTCTAATGTTAGTGATGGAAAAGTCTCTGGACACTATGGTCCCCTGTCATAGATCGGTGGTAGACCGTAAAAAAATACAAAAATTTTAACTATAAATAATTGTTTAATAAAGAGACTTAAATGTAACTTTAGTAAAAAAATTACTAGGAAATTATTAACGAAACACAGTTAGTAAATTTTCAAATGAAAAACTGAAATTCAAATTTTACATAATTTTAATAAACTTTCAAAGATCCCCCTGTGGGATGTAGGACTAACTTCGGGAATATACTTGTCTATGGCCGCTAAGCTATAGACAAGACTAGGGTTTGGTGTAACAACTTTGGAAAATAATAATATTGAAATTACTTATGGTATATTATAAACAAAATGTAAATAACGAATTAGAATCAGCCATTAAACGAGTTTTCCATTAATTTGAATGCGGCGGTCAACGATTGAGAACAAAAGATACAGAGACTTCATATTTTTTTGCCTCCAATACAGAATGAATGTATGAAACTGATTGTATGATATGTATTTAAATAAAAGTGCCTAATAACTTTATTTACAGTCTGTATTAAGGGGAAGACACTTTGTTCTTGTGATGTGTTGTTTCACACTTAAGACTGATGCACTAACACTAATTCAAATAGTTTTGTCCTTTTCAATCTTCTGACTAGGCCCGTTGTGTCGAAAAGTTGAATATAATTCAGAATATTATGAATAAAATATATGTAGTTAATAAAGAACATTCTTGATTTGAATGCATAAATTATAAGAAAACTTAAGTGAATATTTTTATAATTATTTTTGAAACTCAACAGCCTCTCTAAGTATTCCCTGTCCGCGTTTTGTATAAGTGTATTGAAAAAAAGATTTGAACTGGTCGTAATGTGCGTGATTGCGCATTTTGATTCGATGTTGTATCTCGACATTTCGTTTGTACTTTGCTTAACATTTGAATTTGCATTTTTAATTATTAAACATACATACATACCTAACATACTGTCCCCTTGCATACTTATTATTTTTTTTTATTATAAACGCTCTTTAGTCTTCACCCTGCGACTCCCATTCCCGAGGTCGTAGGTTTGATATCCGGCTACTCAAGGGACTTTCTTTCTTTGTGCGAATTTAATATTCGCTCCAACTCAAAACGAAACTCACTTACGTAAGACCTAAAAAGTCGACTGTGTAAGGCACAGGTTGTTGACCACCTATCTATCTATCTGTTTCATGATACGTTCTTGTTGTTGTTTATGATATGCCTTCTGTGCTTGATACACGCCGACTTTTTGGGTCTAATACAAAACGGTTACCTCACGATGTTATTCACCGTTCGAGCGAATGTTATATGCGAACATAGATAGTCCATTGTTGCACAGCCGGGAATCGAACCTACAGAAATGGGAGTCGCACAATGATGCCACTATTCAAAACTGATATATAACACTAATACTATTTATGTTAATAGAAAATTAAAGAACAAATCTCAAATGAATACTATCCTAGTCTAGACGAAATAAAATTAATGACCTTTCCAATGAAAGTGAAATAATAATACTACAATACGCTCTATGTCCGTACATAATTTTTTATCTGACTATTATAAAATCTATCTATTTTATAGAGACAGCGAAATTACTGATTAGTCTTTGTGGCTTAGTGGTTAATAAATATGATGGTCTGTTCCCGGTGAAAACAAAAGACTTCAAATGGAAAATTACTGCTGTTAATATTCAAGATTTTGCTATAAAATCGTTCAAAGGTTAATTCTCGTTTTCGCTAAAATGTCTCGATGCGATAATGCAAAGATAATTAAAACTAAATTCGGCATTAGACTCGGAGAATCACGTGCTAATTGCGCAGGGCTGGCGACGCGAGCTTGACAAACGACTTTGATCAATCACGTCCTCCGTGGGCAGCCCCGGCCGCGGCTGCGACGCGATTTATTTGTGCCAACCCTACCTCGAGGCGTTTGTCACATACTGTCGATGTTTATGATTTGCATTTGAATGAGCTTCATGTTTAAATTAGTAGCACATATCTGATAGGAAATGTTCAAGGGTTCTACGAAGTGCTACGGCTACATGAAAAATAATCTGAAGAAAGATTACTAGTGCTACGTCGCTAATGTTGAAGAACGATTACGATGATGTACGAAATGTGGTTCAGACGAAATTTAATTAGAGTTTTGTAATCTCTCTTTCAATTAACGATTTCATTTTAAACTTAGACTATCTTTCAAATCTAATCTGTTCTATATCAAACTAAAAAGTCTGCAGTGAGCTAACGAGTTCGAAAAAGCATCTAGCACCAATGTAATATGAATGCGTTGAAATTTACAAAAGTATAAATCGCGAAAAATCCAGCGAACTTGGAATATATTTTTATTAAAATATAATGTAATTAATTTTAAAGATACTTCGGGCTTCCGAGCGTTTGAAAAGAAACAAATTGATACAGCCATCGAATAGGATTCCTGAAAAAAATACCGACCGGTTAATGAAAAAACTACGCAGTCAATATTTGATGAGAGCCAATTTAAATGTTCGTCCACTTGTAGACATCGCATAGTTCGGCCTGTATCGCGTATGTGGGGGGGCAACACCCGCCGAATTTCCGAAAAAAGAAAAACGAAGAAAAATAAACATGGCTGCCTCCGTGTACGCGGGAAAAAATGCAGATATAATGCCAGTAATAATAATAATAATAGGCGATCGGTCCACTGCGCTGCTCCACCCGCCCCCACACAATTTTCATTCAAATGTGCTTGCGTTTTTTTAAACTATTTTTATATTTCGATATTTTTTCGGCGTACACTACGCGAATGTTGGACGATCGTGTCGGGATTCCCGCGCTTTTCAGATTATCTATTTAGAATGTCAAAATGTTTTCAAATAAACTTCATACGCGAACACGCGTATT
The DNA here is from genome assembly GCA_028984075.1 of Pieris mannii. Classification (NCBI taxonomy): domain Eukaryota; kingdom Metazoa; phylum Arthropoda; class Insecta; order Lepidoptera; family Pieridae; genus Pieris; species Pieris mannii. The sequence continues at coordinate 10,490,198 of CM054789.1, read as the reverse complement.
GTTTTTATACTCGCAATATTTAAAATGAACCGTCTAAAATGTAGCGATACACCTGAATGAGCAGTCTTTTATATTTAATACTCTGTGGTTGGTATGCCAACATATTTAGAATTGTTATTCAAATAAATTTAACTGTCAACTATATTATATTATTATTATCTGTAGTCGGCCAACTTGGTCACAGGAGTTAAGCGTATGGCTTTCTTATACTGATAAGTTTTGTTCTAAGATATTATATATTACGTTGAAATTATTCAGTAATATTAAAATATATTGTTGAAAAAAAATTTACAATCACAGTTAACCTTCAAACCCAAGACGTACAACTTTTTTTTAACTACAGCTAACAGAATAATATTTGATTTTAAACAAATACAGTTAAGCAGAGAATGTAAAAGTATCTAATCTCTAGAAATATTTCGTAGAGGCTATTGAAACAGTACATCGTAATTTTAAATTAATATTTTACATTTTCATATCAGCCTTATGGCTGTATAGTACTTGTTATTAAGCACCAAATTCACACATCCAGTGAGTTACGAAGTAGGCTTTACATTTTCCGCTTTCCCACGGTTTTAACACGTCTTAAAGCACCATTGGAGTTATAAACTTTTGCTGCGAACAAAATGAAAAACTCCCGAACATAACTGTTAATATTGGTTTTTCAATTGTTGCGGTAATGATGAGTTTTAGTATAGTTGATGTCGGGAATTTGTATAACATAGTATTTAAATAAAATTGTCATTGTTTTTTAATTCATCATAGTATGTTTAGGGTTGTCGGTTTATTACATTAAATATAATATATACCAATGGCGCCATACACATTAGGCCTGGGACTCAGATTTCTGTATCTGCTTCTTGATCATTTCTAATGATCTACTGTGCCTGATACCAACCGTCGACTTTTTGGTGTTAGGCATACTCTGTGGTCCTTCACCGTACAAGCGGTGTTATACATAGACAGAAAGACGATTGGTGCTGGGAATCGAACCTACGACCCCACGAAAGAGTCGCACATTGAAACTATTAGTCCAACACATTAAGTAAAAATATTAAAAGGATATTTTTTATATAAGCGGAATTTTATTTTATTATAATTCCCAACTGAAGCATTTGTTGGTACTATTTTGACATGATTCATTTTAAATATAGACGAACTCTCGTTGCATGAATACTAGAATGATATGTGTATAACAAAAATGTTAACGGGGTAGTTCTAAAAAAGTAGGGTCACTCCGCCACTGGAAAACGTACGACAATACGACATGACATTCAATTTAAACTCGGACGGAGTACGCGTTCAATAATTAACATAATGTACTTTTTCTACTTTTTGCACATCTCGTTTGACACTCCATCACTCATGGAAATTCCATTTTCAATGCTATGAGGGTAGGGGTGGGGTGCAGCGGTCTTTGCATCGCGCGATGGACATGGCGGTTTTTGGGTGGTGAAGGGTGGTCGAAAAAAAGATTGTTAAAAAGGCTGCCCCCCGCGACGGCAGTGTGTGAGTGCGTGCGGGTAAAAAAGCGCTCACTAATCGATACTATAGATTCTGAGGCAAGTAGGTTGCGCCGGTGGCACGCCGATTGGTCGGAGGATCGTTTCGGAATTTTTTTCGAGGCCTCTAACGAAGCGGTCGATGTTTAGTCTTTCGAAATCGGACCTTTTGAGCGGGGCGCGGATGTGTCGTCTTTTTACGCCAGCCCGGACCTAACTCGTTGGTCAACACTTGAAAATTAAGCGCGCTTATTCGCACTTAACTTTGTCCTTTCTGCTTCAAATTCTACGGTCACGGGTAAAGACAAAAAACGTCGACTTTGAATGGCATACTTGGCTCTAATGCGTCGTTTTGCAATCTTCGTATTTACTTTATTTTTGTGGTGCAGCCTAGAGTTGAGTTTTTGCTAATATACTGTTAAATAAACGAGGCTAAACTAAACTCAGTCGTTTTATACATGATTTTACACAGTGATTTTTAATAGCTAGGCTTTTGAAGAGTAATTTTTTTGTAGTTAAATTCTTTTATCGGCGTTGGAAAAAAAATTACCGTCACATTTTTCCGTTACGCGCCATCTTTTTCTTCTACCACAATTGATTCGAAGAAATTCAATGCCATTAATAAAAACGACAATAAACTGTGACAGTAATAATTCTATTACAATTAATGACATTCTGTAATAATCGTGGTATAACTAATGTAAAATGAAATAATAGTATACTATGACAATATGTTTTTTAAACTTAATCTAATTTAACCAATTTCTGTAAAGTTGCATACAATAGATCAATTATCACAAAATAAGGTCATAAAGAAGTTTCACTTCTTACGTGTGTACTCTAGTATACGCACAGATTTTTTATTTATTTCTTAAACTCAGAGGTTTTAATGGAGAGAAAAAAAAATCTTGATTGAAAATTAGATAATCAGACCGAATCACAATTGTTTTACTGGAAATCGCAACCAATAATTCATGTGCATTAATACGATAGTGCTCGAATAGATATACGAGTAATAAATACTTACTCGTATATCTTGTTAGAAATTTAAAATTCAGGATCAGGTGTAAATATTAGCAACTATAATTTTTAGTACTTGTCAAACTTGAGAGTGTCTATGGACGGCGGTATCACTTAACATCAGGTGAGCCTCCTGCTCGTTTATGTTCTATAAAAAAAACTTGTTCTTTTATTTCGAAAAAATCCATACGTAAGAAAATTCATTCGGTGTGATCCTAATATAAACTATTAGTACGACCCCAAGACAAAGGCATGCAGCTTATTATAACATTTCACAATAGAGTGTTGTAAGGGCGGCGACACAAAAGTATAAGTAGATAGTGTTGAGTATTGGGTTAAGTGTACCTCATTCTTGAGGTTGATGGGCTCTTGCTGAGGCCGGGAGGGAGAGGTCCGCCCCCCCTCTGCACTTTCCAACATATCAGCCTCGCATCCCGATTCGTCTGAAAGAAAAATAAAACATTTAACCAGTTTTAAGAGTGAAATATTTATTATCCGCCCACGATTTGACTTCACGAGGTCAGAAAATGTGACAAATGTTAACGAATTATAACAGGTATATTAGCTAACTATGGAAACATAAACACCTAAGCCTAGAAAGGCTGTATAATTGTACAACTGTATAAAAATCCGTGCGGTTGTTTGATTGCATTTATATAGACTACATATTCATTTGTGAGAATACTTTACTATTATTCGTTACCTTTCACAGATGTGAGAAAATGATTAGTGTTATAAACGTAAGCTAGATGGCAGGACTGGTATCTGGTATATTCCTTTAGGGGTGACAAAGAATCTTTAAAAGTTTATTTATAGGTCAACTAAAACTTACTTTTAAGAATTAAAAATCTTGCTTACAACGTAAAAGCATACAATTACAACCTTTTTAGGTCTGAACTTCAGATTCCTGTATCTGTTTTTCGATCATATATCAGTGGTGATCGGCCATCTGTGCCTGTCACACGCCGTCGAATTTTTGGGTCTAAGACAAGCCGGTTTACAAACGATATCTTCCTTTCCCGTTCGAGCGCATGCTAATTGCGTATATAGAGAGTGAATTTGTGCACACTTGGGGATCGAATCTACGTCTTCAGGGATGAGAGCATGCTGAAGCCACTAGAATCTGCTCTAACGTAAAAGTAAACAAACTTTAACAGTTATATGTTTAATAGAAATAGGAGAACGAAGAACTGGCAGCTACCTCGTACAAAGAATTAGTCTAGCTATTCAAAGGGGGAACGCTGCCAGTACCTTCGGAACCTTGCCCAAAGGGATTCCTTTTAATAATATTTTTTAATTATTAAATTTTAAGCTTAGTTATTAAGTATATTTTTTATATATTATGTTTCGAATATATATAAATAAAAATGAGTTAATATGACAAAGAAAACTTAGCTTACAAAAAATAAACATAATATATTTAAAAGATTAAAGAAATAATCTAATTATGTAATAAAAATCCGACGAAACTGCGCTAAGATAATAGGACAAAATATATCTATATACCTGTTAATTCCCTACGTTAGCGGGGTAAGCATTTTATATCAGTTATCTTCTTAGTACTAGTTAGTTTAAGTTATTATTATTTTTTTATTTTTAGTTTGTGGCTTGTTTAATTCTTTCACTAGCTAGATTGCTTATGTTCTAATATATTTGACGTGTTTGTGTGTCACATTTGTGATATTTCTTATATAATTTTAGGCATGTAGTCATTATTTTAGACCTTATAAATAAATAGCATTTTATTAGCTTGCTCTTTGTGCCTTAAAAAGTATGAAGTGTTTGACATATTTGAGACGTTTAAATCTATACTATACTAAATTAGACCTGCAAGCATTTAACTGAAGCAAAATCACAGCCGCTCCTTTAATAAAAAAGAGAACGCGTAATTATTATATTATATCCAGAAATCATTCCAAACTCGTGATTATGGAGGCTACCAGAACTACGATTTTTATATTTAGTTCAAAAGGGGAACGCTGCCAGTATCTTCGGAACCTTGCCTAAAGGGACTGCTTTTAATAATATATTTTAATTATTAAATTTTAAGGTTCATTGTAAGTTAGTATTATTGTTCTGTGATAAGTTGATATACAATTTAGAAATCCTTCAAATCAAAACAATTCAATTCTGGGCCTAAGCTCATTAATTACGGAGGGAATAACCGGTATTTTTTTTTTGCGATACCCATATTTTTATCCTATTATATTTTACATAGATGTTTTTGTTAAACTGGTTTAAAAAATAATTTTAAGCCAAGAAAGACTACATAATACAAACAAAAATGTTCCATCATTTACGAAAGGAAAATTAATAAAACATTAAATACACTCGACTCAGTTACGCCTTATTCGGCTGTATATATCCAGTTTAACGTCATATATGACCCGAATAACTATTTAATTATCCTTATTTACCGGATAGAAGTAATTGAAAAGTAAATGTAGTTGAATAAATAAAAAAAAAATTTAATATTATTAAACTATCAAAGCATATGTTACAGAAAACGTCATAAGGATTTGAGTCGTCATGTTTCATAAACAAACTACAGTTAATAGTCAAGGCGTATTAAAGAACTCATATCCGCACGTAAACGAAAAGCTAACAACACGTATAAACTTGCGAGACAAACACCAAAGCCACAAAAGAACGAAGCCTGTGCCTGACCTACCCCAACGCGTACCAACAAATAGGTCAAGATCCGGCGGAGTCGGCATTCGGAAGGAAAATTCCCTCTTTATTTACCTGTGGGAGGCAAACGCTTTGAAAATCAACGCGGGTTTCGTGTGGGCTTTGCTTTGTTGGGATGCCTCGGATGCCTTTCATTCTTTGTTAAAGATGTTAGTGTTTTTTTATCGAACTTTCGCTGAATTTTTCACTTGCATTTTCCTCGAATTTTCTGCTTGGATTATTTATATAACGTTTGAGATGTTTGTCCTAAATGTTTAGCACGTTTATTAATAGTATTAACGCATGCATAAATTTTTAACCAGGATATGTATAAATTAAAAAATCACAAATTATATGAAATATGTATATAAGGAAATCATAATATATGACATTTTAAAGCAAATAATTATGAAGCGGTTCATAAATATGATTATTTATTTTATACTGTAGCAATGGCTTAGTGGTTTAAGCGTCTCTCAACTCGCTTGCTCGACGCAATTAAATAAAGACAAGGTATAGCAACCGGCATGTCTTTCAATAACGGTTGACATGTGTCATAATAGGCTTACCTGCGTGCCTTCAAAAATATTATTAACTTATTATTCTCACTCATATTATATTGATTATTATTATTATTATCCCTTATTAATACTTAAAGCGTTTTGACATGCTAAGAGACTATCTGATTATTTAAGGTGATTAAGCGGACTAGTCAGCTAGAAAATAAATTCTAAACATAATCCCGAAGATAAAGCATTGTTTTTCCATACGTATCCGTACAAATCCATGCAAATGTAATCTAATGAACATTTCTCGTAAACGCGAATACTAGGAACGAATTAGAGTGTAGTAGATAATGCGAGCTTTTATGATACTTAGAAGCTTTCCTTGGAAATATTTGTTTATCAACTTGTATAGATTTATCGGTTTCTCGTATTGTATTGACCGAAATTTCGATTGGAATGTTAGGGCGCTTCGAGCTTTGGTATTATTACAAATGGATACTATAATTTGGATCGGGATTTACGATATAGTTTTTGACGGTAATTCCAGCAAACTTGAGGTTTTTGTCGGTAATTCCCTCTGGCATTGAGTGTCCATGGGCGGTAACACTTAACATCTGGTGAGCCTCCTGCCTGTTTGACCCCTGTTAAAAATATAAAAAAAAACTTCATTCAAATTCTTACAGAATTATCTCTAGACCTTATGGTCTCATAAATCTAATCCGATGTTGTGCTTTTGTTTTTTTATATGTATATACGCATCTGACAAGCTTTCTATTGTAACCTAATACAAACAGTGGTTTTCAAACGTATACCATGATTTAGATTGTATTCAAATTCAAAATAATTTATTCATATTAAAGGTAACACAATTTATACGAACGCTTCTACTACGAACGCCAAAAACAGAATTGTATATGAAATGCTTCTTATCTCACATTTACTGCCAGTCCTCAAATCAAGGGCGTAGAACGGAAGGGAAGAACTGGCAATAAACTCTCCGCCACTTTTTATTATCGCCAAGTTTTTGTTTTACACAATTATTTAAAAAAAAAAAAAACATACGGAAATTATAGGTTCCATAAAGCTGCCAAGAATCCCGTATATATTTCATTTTGAATATGAAATTAAAAAATATTAGAGCGTACTATTTCTTAAAAGGCCGGCAACGTACTTGCGAGCCCTTTGGCAATGTGAATGTACCTATAGGCGGCGGTATCACTTCACATGAGATGAGCCTCCTGCCCGTTTTATTGTTATATAAAAAACAAAGAAACGGGTTTAAATAGAATACTGTAAATCTTTTTAATATTCTTATAAGTCAATTTCATTTCTCTTTATCATATATTACATTAATGTAATAAATAAAACGATTGAATTAATAAATACTAGTCCGAAATGTTCAACTACTTCCTTTAGAAAAACAATACATAAATAATTGTTACTAAAAGTTTCACAGTTCAAACTGCGTAACAAAATGAATCAAATGACACAGTGATCTGCACGCATAAGATACATCTGGATAACTCGATAACCCAATGTCCTATAAACGTATCGAATGCAACAAAAACAAACAACAAAACGCTCTATCTTACCACTCCAATCAACTCTAACTCCGGCAAGCAAAACTGAGCCTTAACGACCTTACAAACTAAGACACTACCAATCATTGTTCTGCAAATAGCTGCCCGGCCTAAGCAATACGAACTGATGCCAAAACGTAGCGGCCGTCGAATATGATTGCTCCTAATGCGCCGGGTGATAGGGGGGTGAGGCTAGGCCGGTGGGGGGAGGGGTTGCGTCGCGCCGTGTTTCTGACCGAGCAGTAAGTCTGGCTTAATCCTATCGGAAACGCGGGCCCCCATTGAAGATCGGCAAGGACTCGATATGCCATATGATCTGAGGATATATCTGACGATATTTACATACTTTGATATCTTTTTTATTCTGTCGTTAACATAGTCGTTTCCGGCACAGTTATTGTAGGTACATATGGTCATTGGCTATGGGGCTTCTAATATGGGATCTCCTTTAAAACATAGCATTACGTAGGTTGTTTTTATTACGAAAACCTCGCAAACCTAGAATGCAATTCTATGCAGTAATAATGGGTTCTATATGAAAGATAAACAAAGACGAAAATCTTAAAGCCAAAACTAGTTATGCCTAGATCTATCCAGCGATACCCACCCCCTGCACGACTCTAGGCGGCCTGTGAGGGGGACATTACAAATTAATAGCACAAAGACCGACCGCAGATCGCCGCTGCGAAAATTTACAGGCTCCAGACACTTATAGTGCACTGCAGACGATAAAGGCTGGCTTTACGTACTCGAATACGTAAGGCGTAGGCGTATTTTGGCAGTACGCTATAGCTATAATTATAAATTTCTAATAAACATTGTTCTTGGTGCAGAGTCGAGATTAAATTTTAAATAAGGTAAGGCGCTTGGAAGATGTATCGAGCGTTGAGACGATGGAAATAACTTTGATATTTTGACCGATGCACGCAAAAGGGAGTTCGTAATTCTCATTGGGGGTTAGTTTTCTTGTTTTTTTCTTGCCTTTTTAACGAGTATCTAAGTTCTAAATTTAAATAACTCCAATATCTCCTAAACCTTTACAAGAACCCAATGTCTAACCAATAGACGGTGAACTTTCTTATTTGGTTTTACAATTCTAACTATTTTATAATTAAAAATATGAAAAATAATTCAGTGGCGCTACAACCTTTTTAGGTCTAGGCTCATGTAGGTTCTCATGCGCAAAAGCATTTCCACCTCGAATTAAAAAAAAAAAGAAAAAAGGCATGCAGGTAACATAATGTACACTTATGAACGTCAAAAAAGAAATATACATTGAATGCTTCAAATTTGACATTTACTGCCAGTTCTCAAATCAAAGGCGTAGAACGGTAGAGATGAACTGGCAATAAACTCTCCACCACTCATTTTAATCGCCAAGTTTTTTTCCTTTTACACAACATTTGTAAGGAGCACATTACTGTATCTGTTTCATAATTTGTCAATCTAATAGGCAAGTAGGTGATCCAATCTGCCTGACACACGCCGTGGACATATGGGTCTAGGGCAAGACAGTTTCCTCACGATATGATTTCCTTCTTCGTTCTAGCGAATGTTAAAAGCGCAAATGTATCTTTCAGCCGCAGCAGTTCACTCTAAAATAGGCATCATAACGACTTAATGTTGTAACTCCCTAATCATAACTCTATTGAATAAACACAATAAAATATTACCGTCAGCCCACAATACATTTATTCAAAACAATACTCAGTATCTTTTTCTTTTTTTATACACATGCATTCCTGTTAGTTATTTTCTATTCTCGACTAATCAAAATCTATGCAGCTCTATTTTAATATCAAAAACATTGGTACTAGAGTTTGATTGCTTTTCCAATCGATTCCAAATACTAAGCGATGCTCTCCATTTACGTTTTGTCCTTTACAAAAAAATACACTGTATATAAAAAATATACTGTTTTATTGTCGTACAGGTGCTGTTAATAGTTAAAACTGCTATATCTGCTAAGATCGTGAATTCGTGAGGCTTCTACGGGGAAGTACCCAGTAATAGACGCAAATGCGAAATAAAAACCAACCGCACGCGACGGGGAATAACCCGTTCCATTCAATACGCACATGAGTTGATTGATATCAAAGATTCCAACATAAGGTTTAAGGTGATTTTTTTAAATTTAAAATATCGGCTATAGTTTTCAGTGGGGACTGCAAACCCTGCAGTCCAAAAAGCCCTTAAGTAGATGCCCCCCTGCTCGTAGCTCTGTTGGATATGCTCCGTGTCACGAATTTTAGATATGACATGGCAACGTCTGTAAACATTTGTTTTGAAAGTTGTCAGTAATTACGTGCAAAAAGATTAATAGTTTAAGTTGGTGTTTATTATAATGATATATATTTGAGTATTCCTGAGTTTATAGCAATAGCTAAATATTAACCAAACATCGTTAAAATAATAATGTTAATATATTTAATATTTCATTGATTCAACGTTATAAAAACATAAATTTGAATAATAACTAAAACAGTCTTTGAACTAAATTACTAATAATATATGTATTCTCTTTTTATTAACATAGCTTTTACACATTTAAAGAAAACATTTTTTTATCGGATTGAAGCTATGTATTATAGACTTAGCTTCAATCCGATAAAATTATGTTAAATCTATATGTATTATAGACTTATAGATTTAACATAATTTTAAATTTTTCCGACGTTTCGTGTGCTTTACAGCATGCGTGGTCACGGTGACAGTATGATTCATAATTATACATAGCTTCAATCCGGTAAAAAGTGTTTTTTTAAATAATATCTGTTCATGAATGAATGATGATGTTTTGATGAAAAGAGACAATATTATAGTTATAAAGATTCATATTGAATGTAGTTCTCTTAGTTAAGTTAAAAAAACAAAAATAGGAGTTAGTTTAGTAAAATGCTAAGTGAGGGGTGCGATTAAAAATAACAATAAATAACCGAGCGTGCATGTTAAAATTGTCGAGAGTGGACGAAATAAGTCAACCGGTAGTATCTGCTCTATACTTACCCTTGAAAAAGGGTTTCATTTCGATACACTTATACAATCCAAGTATGGTGATGAAGACAAAGCAACAAAATAAATCGTGTCAGCGAAATTAATTTTAATAATTATACACACTTCGAAATTATCACCGAAAACATAGATCGCTTTAGTATCGTTAAATAGTTACTTATGTTACAAATACTTAGTTTTAGCTCAGACTTACTTAAAGTAGTCTTAAGTTAAGGTTAGATCATAATATATCACTGAAGTGACAATGTATTTATATTATCAGTGTATCAAGTATGACAGAACAATAAATTAGTCTTACGTGTAAACACTTTACGGGCAATTTCAAATAATACAAGAGATTGGTATTTTAGATTGCTTAGAGTTTTAGCCCTTGTGTTCAATATCATTGTGAGGCATTTAACGAATGCCCTCTACAGTAAGCGGACAAATTGCTTCTAAAACAACAAAAGCCGACCGGAAAAATTCACAATCGCACCGAATCATTAATCTCAGAAACAAATGGAAATCGGCCGACATCTGCTATACTGGCCCACGAAAAAAATGGCCGCCATAGTCGACAGTTGTCACGTTATTCTCGACGGGATTAATTAGAAATGCGATTAAAAGCAAACAAAACAGGGAATGGTGAACTTAAATTAATGAAAAATTACCACCCCGCGAGCACTCGTCAACTCTTTTTTTTCGGGGTCGCTCCCGCGCATTAAGCGGCTTTAATTTGAATTCAAAATTAGAATTACGCGCGCCTTCTAATTATATTTTTCGGCACTCGATTTTTGATAAGGTTATTGTGATTTTTGTTAATTGAACGCGTTTGTTGAGGATTGGAAAACAGTGAATAAAAATGTAATAATGAGGCACGCGTCGCAATATAATTTTAGAACAATGGTGTTCGTATAAGTGATCGGGAACACCCGCGGAAGGGCAGTTGTGAGGGCTTTTGTGCGGCAAGAGCGCGACAAGTGCTCTTTACGCGCCTCCAGGAATCTACGGGGATTTTTTTGTAATGCAAACGTACGAATTATCCACCCATTAGCTATGTATATTCACTACACTTGTTCCGTGTTTTATTTACTTGTTAGAGTATAAGTAACACAAACATTTTCAAGAATTGGCGACCTAGGGCTGAAAATTGTTGTATTTCTGATTTTTTCTATAGATCAGGGGGCAAACGGGTAGAGCTCATCTGATGTTAAGTGATACCGCCGCCCATAGACACTCTCAATGCCAGAGGGCTCGCGAGTGCGTTGCCGGCCTTTTAAGAATTTTTCAGAATTTTTATTATATTATTGTAAACCATAAATGTTGTGCACACTTGTCATTGATGTATTGTGTTTTTGTATATTTTATAAAAGTGTTTCATTTGTGTGCCTCTTTAAAATAAAATATATAATAAACAAATTTTCTCTACGTTATGACTCTAAGATAAGTTAATTTAAATACGTCGAGTCTAGATGCTTAAATTAGCCTAGCTCTTTGAAGTATTATAGCCAAAACAAAAGTTAACTGCGTACATCAAGGGAACAATTGCAAGGAAACGCAGCGACGAAAGTACTATATAATTTACAGTCAAATTATATGACGCACTCTGAATACAACAGAATTAGTTTAACCAATAACTCAAATCGTTAATGTACTCTGGCTTTTGAACGTTTAAACGGCTAAATCAGTTAAGAGGTGTTTCTAATAAGTGATTTTTTAAGCGATATAATCAATGTACTAATGTAAAGCCCACATAGATGCCAATGTACCTATAAACAGTATTACATACAATGATAAGTGGAATTAAATCTACGTAGTAGCGATTTATGCGAGCTTATTTAACAATACGCCTTAAAGAGGTGTTCTGTAAGGCCAAAAGGATTCATAGATACCAAGGATTAAAAATGATCATAATTTTTTTTAATTTATTTTATTTATTCTTAACAAAAAAATCACTCCTGCCTTAACAGGTGACCCTAAATTGACACGAGAGAACAATAATACACTTTACAGACGGAACACACAAAGAAAAACATATGAAATTACAATATAAAAATACAAGAATAACTTTAACCTCGAATAAAAAGAAAAAGTCCTAACTGTAGGAAGTAATAAATATATTTGTATGTATTTATTTTATTTGATTATTTATTCACACTTCGTTGCAAAGAAACACAAATAACACAATACATAAAAATTACAAGGGATGCAACAGGCGGCCTTATCGCTAACAAGCGATATCTTCCAGGCAACCCTAGTAAGAAAAGAAAACAATAAATAAAAATGATGAGTGCAAGAACTGCATAACCAGAAGTTAAATAAAATGTAAGTACATTTTATTTAACTTATATCTGAAATAAAATCCTTTTGTTTTATTTTAAAATGCGGGTAGAGTAAGTTTATAAGTAACAATAAGGTAATGTTTTGTCTTACTAAAGTATTGAACAGTAAGGGCATAGTAATATTTAATCTAAATTATTTTAAGATTTATCAGTACAATCAAATTATACTATATATATTTATATGTCACTATTGTTATGTTTTTGTGAAATCAGGTACATTTTTAGATTTTTGAACTGATAATTTAAAATTATTGTCAAAGGCAGATAAGTTTTCTTTGAAAGTTCAGAATTCTAGTGGGTATTGCTCACCCTCTTTGTATAGCAGAGAAGACGCCTGGAGTGAGTCGAGACCCACATACTTTGCCCTCGGTAATGTGGGGCTTGCGTATATGCCATTTCCACCTCGGAGATAAAAAAAATTAGTTAACATAGCCATAAACATCCATTTATAAAGCTTAATCAGGTGTCACTAAGAGCTTTTACGTCACGCTACGGACAGTTATTACAAATAGCGTGTTTCAATTTGTGTATATCAACAGACTATAAAACAGTTTTTAACTTCCCTATTTCTTAGTCACGCGGGTGTATTTTTTATGATTGAATATAAAGCTTATAAGGACAATATTGGATTGTTCGTTTAAAACAAATTACTATTATTATATAGCTCTCTCTCAATAAAATAGTAACAAATAAATTAAACATGACACAATCAAACATACAGAATGAAAGTCGAACGGTGACTCACCCCAAGCCGTCAACAGTTAAAACTAGCGTGATTAAAACACAAAATTAACCCCGTGCACATTTACAAATATCGGTCAATTAACGGCCGAGTGAGATAACAATTGAAAACGGTTTCGCTTTCACCGATGGCCAGTTAACGTGCGCTAAATATAATAATAGATCAGCGGATACATCAATGCTCCATGCTTTCGCACTGCCACTTTCAATTTTCGAACGCAACCGCGCACAGATAAAATAACGTTTGTATGCTCTGTGGAAACGTGTTGCCATGTATTTACCTGACAATTTGAAGCGTGAAGTTCTTTACAGATTATCGAATACGCATTATAGATTAACATTAAAATGATTTGACTGTGTTGGCAATTAATGGGTTTGGATATTAATGACCTATATATTGTATAAAGTTAGTCTCGCTAAAACTCGAGAAAGGCAAGATGGATCGGGCTTATTTTCATGTTGAAGTTCTTGGGTTCATGGAAGGTTCAAATGCTGAGATACATGTGTCAAGTACAAATAATTTAATTTTCCAATATAATTCGTTTTAGCTTCGAAATACGTTGTTTTTTTATAAAAAATGTCACTTAGTTGTCAAATATTTTAAGGTTCTTAAATTTGTCTGCTGAAGAAGTCAGAAATAGAAGGTCACTGGATCAGCTAGTGCTGAAATTGCTTTAAGAAGTGGTGTGGCACTGGCAAATACAAATTTAAATCAGTTCAACAGGTATGACAATTTCAATACCTTTGATGTATCGTTGGATGTATGTAAAACTTGATTTCTATTAATAGTTCGCGATATACGTCACGCCATGGGTCAAGAAAACCCTTACTTAGAATGGCCCAATGATAAGAAGAAAGAGGACGTACCACCAGATACTTGGAAACATGGATTAAAAGGGATAGCGGGGCAGAATTGGACAATTGTCGCGAGAAATAGAGACAAGTGGACGAATTTGGAGGAAGCTTTCACTCGGAGGTTGAGTACTAGTGTAAAACAAAATAACATGGAATGTTCTCGCATAAAGGCTATATTTATATATTTTCTATTAAACATTACGCCATTTTGGATTATCATAACAATAATTGAAATCCTTACCAACACTTAAAATTTCTCCCATTGGAAAGGCATTGTTTAAAATGCAATTAATATTTTAAGCAACAATACGGCAATTAAAGTTTATAATGTAGAAAATCGTGCTCCGGCGCTCCAAGCCGAAGATTTAACGATTTTATACATCTGTACGAGCACAATCATAAAAATTGCCCATCCATAAAGGTTTATAATAATGCATTTATATCTATATTTATACGACTTTAAACTTTATTAATTTACATTAAAGTCTAGTTTTAAATGAATTCCGCGATTCATTAGTAATACGAATAAGGGTTGGCAAATCCAACTTCTATTGTTAATAGTCACGCGTCGCGTTATAATTATATTTGTTATTAATGCTTTAGAATAATTCGAATGAATAGAATCTTAAAAATTCAAAGCCATTCAATGCTTTGATAGATATTTTCAGGTGCGACTAAATGAAACTTTAGATTTTTTTAATAATACTTACAAGATAGTACAAATTGAATATTAAGTTTAGGTTTATAAAATATTATAGAAATACGTGCTTTTCTTAATTTATGAAACGGGCAATAAAAACGTACATTTTTTTGATGTGCCAGGGGGACTGTCACTATGCCACAGGGTTCGCGTTGTCGGCCTTTAGAAATTGGTACAGTCAATTCTTGAAGAGCCTAAGTCGAATTAGTTCGGAAATGCATGGGTGGACACCTGACATAGTTGGTGTACGGCAAAACTTACAAGGTGATAGATTAAGGTCTACACCAAGAATGAACACTGGCTTTAGTTTCATATTCCCGCCATTAATAAATTTTCACACAATACATAATACCGAATAGTCATTCAAAAATTTAGTATAAAAGATCTGGGCGTTCCGAGAGCGCCTTAACCAGTAAAAGAAAGCAAACATGTGTTGTTTGAATACCGTTCTTGTAGACTTGACAGATTCCAAAGTCAAGCTGTCAGAAGCAGTCATAACGTGAGTACGTATGCACTTAAGAATTTGGAAAAACTATTATAAGAGTAACCTGATTACCCAGATCAAGCAACTCAAGTGAAAATGGGTAGGTCATAAACTCCGTAGAGATTCCAATTATATCCCCAAGCAGGCGCTTGATTTGAAGCAAAGAAACCGAAAGCGTGGCCATTCCAAGCAAACCTGGCGACGTAAAATTCAGATGAGGCAAAGAGAACCGGAAAGACTTGGAGCGTTGTAAAATACGAGGCTCTAAAACGTGATGGACACTCACTGTGGACGCCCTCTGCCCCATCCAAGGGTTATAGGACATTAAGACATGTTCATAAGGTTGAGATTATTACATTATACCATACATTGTTTATTTAATAGCACAGGAGTCATACTTGTGTGAATAGAGAGCATTCAAGTAACTGAAAAATAACTGTCAAATTAAACGTGACAAACACAGATAATACAACGAAAAAGAACGCCGAAGTGGCACAGTGCTACTCCATAAAGTGTCAATAACAGTTCGTGTTCTCAAATTATCTTTAATGCGCTGTTATTTTGAGTTTTAATGCGCCCGCTATAAAAAGATAATCACAAAAATAATTGAAACGAAATAATAAAGAGTGTGGAGGAGGGGGGACGATTAATGACAGGGTGGCAGTCGCATTACGACCTAAATAATCAACATAATTACGCTTTTTAGCCCGCGTTCCCCTTTTTACCCTGAGTACTAGAGATTGTCTGTTTGAAGCTTTTTTCCACTAGCTTAAAGTTCGCTTTCAATATGATTACGCGGCGGAAAACGTGGAAAATTTGTCCACGTAAAGAAATGTGTAGAACGTAAATACATTACTAGTTCTGTGTATTATACCCAATTTATTCTGCAAAGAATATATATATATTTAAATATATATATACCCTGAGTATATAATAATGATAAAGCTACTTCAACTATACTGTAGAATTCACAAATCAAATGGGTAATAATCTGATTTTTCTTTTCGTAGAATTCCGACATTTTATAAGTATTGCTACTAAAAAAGTTTTTAATCGAAAAGGGGACAAATTTGACCCATTAGAGGGCAATAAAACATTAAATATAGGTATTTATATGAAAAAAAAAACCTTCAAAAGGGAAAATTTAAATATTTACTGATTAAATTGATCTAATACATAAATAACGACGACTGTTTAGACTCAGATGTTTAGAAAAATGTGCCCGAACAAAGAGGTTTGCCATCTACGACATGTCAAAAAATGATAGCTGTCAGAATTCTACGGAATTAAAAATCAGTGCATAATTTGTTATTTCTATTACTACGTGTTCCGTATTATGGACCTCCTTTAGATACTGGACGTCTTCGGAACTTTTAAAATTCTGATTCTATTATTTGCTGGTTCCATCCATTTCTGTCGTGATTACATACCCCGATATATTGACTCGAACTAAACCAAATAGGGCTCACAATAGTTAGTTGCAGTGTTAAAAAGTATAGGAAAAATAAGAGAGATTAGGCTGAAATGAAACACTTTGCCTTTAAGTAAAATCACAAATATATAACATGATTGTATATTTTGTAGCGAAATCGAGGAAATCCAGATGTTTTTATAGGCAAACGAAAGCTTTCGATGTTAAGCGACATCGCCGCCCACAGATAGCTCGCAAATACATGGCGGGATTTAAAGATCTGTTACTCTGTTTAGTAGATAGCTGGTTACATAACTTAACATTTAAAAAGAGTGCGTAAAAAAGTACGCATGTCAGAAGTGAAACTTTTTTGTAAATTAATTATTACTAAGGTAATACAAAAGCTCCAGTTGATGATCAGTGTTTTTGTATATACTCCATATATTTGTATATTTATATATATTCACACTGTTTAAGTTCTAAAGATATAATAAATAAATAAAAAGTATACGTTGACTGCACAAGACGTTATGCGACAGAATTGCCTAAGTTCTAATATGTAAATACTAAACGAATACATCAATAGCGAGTATTATTTCTCAATCTCCCTTTCTCACTCTCTCTCATTCGGTCACAATCGCTCTCACCCTTTTCTTTGACAAAAACGCTGCACATCTTCGTGACGTTTCATCCGTAAAAAAATTAAAGAAGCCTAAAGAAGTTTAACTTCAGAGAACAAGTAAAATTGACTTTTTTCGTCATAATGTCTTAAGGCGGTAGATTTTAATAAATTGTTTTAATGCTAATTGCTATGGATTTTAATGTATGTAGATTAAAATGAAGATAAATACTCGATCTGCAGGGGTCAGTGAAGAATCGGTATATAATTAAAGATAATGAGACGCCATTCAGACGTCCGTCTGCCCTTAGACACGAATAAGATCGTATGGAGAAGGTATAGAATTTTATATAAAACGGAAGAATTATGCGACAAATAATGTGTGATAATGATAATGTTGAAATTAAATACATAAGATATACACACTAAACTGTAAATTCTGCGAACATATAAAGATATCGAAACTGTCGGAGATAGCATTTAGTAAAAAGATAGAGCGTACCAAATCTTAAAAGGTAGGCTACGCACTTGCGAGCCTTCTGGTAATTGTTTTTATGTTATAGGAGGCAAACGAGTTTCATCTGATGTTAAGTGATATCGCCATCCATGGAAATTCACATTCCCAGAAGCCTCGCAGGTGCGTTGCAAGCCATTTAAGACACGATACTAGTTTCTTGAAGGACCCAAATTCGAATGGTTTGGAAATACTTTGTATATTATATAGTAATAAAAATATTATTTTTATTGGTGTTGAACGAAAGTGATAAAAATAATAATGGCATGGTGCAAACATGCCGCCTCCATAATTTGAAGATCAGTTACCACGGTAAGACAGACGTCTTAAAATGGACGGGTTTAATTCGGTTTAATTTTGTATCAACTCCCAACTGTCATTTGAAAGAGGCTCATATAAATAAGTGTATAAAATAAAGTATCTCTAACATAATGACAATATTGCAAACATGATATGTAATAGATAGGTCTAAATTATATAGGCATTTTACCGGAATAAAACATGTTTAATAATCTACATGATAGTTATTTTTTTCGTAAATATGTGAGCATCATGTATTTACATAATAATATAGTTACTTGCTGAATTTTAAGTAGTTTTTTTCATGTTTCGTAGGTTGCTGGTACATGTAATTATCAAGTAAATGTATGTAAAATATTGTATATTTTACTTTCAATAGTATGGTCCTAATTTAAATAAATGATTTGAATTTTTCTTTACAAAGTATTCAATAACATAAAGTGTCAAAATTCTGCGGGTAGATGTTAACAATTTTGCGGGTAGTCTCCGTAAGTTTGAAATGTACGTCTTATGCCTTAATAAATTTATGTGGTTAAAATTAAGGTTATGACACCAATAGGTCGACCTAGGTACCGCTGGGTCGAAAGAGAAGCGGATGATCTCCTGCAGCTGAAAGCCAGCAATTAACAGGACACAGGAAAGGAAGGTAGTTTCTCATTTTCCAGACACAGTCGAATGAATGAAGTAGGTAAGACTCTAGCGACAAAAATTGGTAGGGCTTGACATGCTTGACAGACCTATATGACTTGTTCCATACAAAGAGTCCCCTCGTAGTACTGAGATATTTATTGCGAGCTACTGTTGAGGATGTTGCATGGATCTGATTAGCGCTCTTAAGTTGGTGTCTTTATCACAGGTGTATCCTTCTTCTTCCACCCAAACACACATTTCGTAATTCAATTTCCATTCAAGAAAAGAGCGTACTACACGCAGAAGTTAACTAGGCACCTCGCCGAGAGTCATTATAGCGAAATCAGGCGCCAAGTTGATTTGTGCGTATAGTACCTTATAAGGCCGTCAATTTATAAAGTATTACTCTGGCCTTGTCCATGGGCGGTGGTATTAGTTAACATCAGGTGAGGCTCCTAGTTTAAAAAAAAATTACCCTTCTTATTTCGAATTCAACAATTACCGAAATGAATAAACGAAACAGCAAGTTATAATTAAAATAATTTACTTAATGGCCTCAGTCATTAGCAATTTTATTCCAAATCGTCTGTTTTTTCTACGAATTTACCATTTTTCACGAGTGGCAACATTTTTTTCGTTGATTTTTATCTATCGCAATCATTTGTGCTTTACGGCTACATAATTTGTAATTTTATTTTTTCATATTTTTAAGTAATTTTCTACAGAAGTTGTCAAATGAGTTCGTTGACAGTTGTAGTCATCGCTGATTAATATTAAATATTATGTTGAGTCAGATGGGTTATGTACAACCGAACTTGAGTAGTTGGCTTCAGCGTGCTACTCTCATCCCTGAAGTCGTAGGTTCGAACCCCGGCTGTGCATCAATGGACGTTCTGTCCATGTGCGCATTTAACATTCGATCGAACAGTCAGAAAAACATCATGAAGAAACAAGACCAACACTGGTAATTTCTCAGTTCTCAGTTCTCAGTAATCGTATCAAAAACAAATTCAGCAATAATTATATCAAACCACAAATGTTAATGAATATATAATCACGCAATGTAACGGAATTTAGTTTTTAATATATATTAACGGTGACGTCATTTGACCCTAATGCGCTATTAATAACATAATTAGCTATGTTATCAAGTTATAAACACCTTACTTCTAATTAAGGACATATGGAAATATAATTTGATGTTTCTGTAATGTATGTTGGATTATCACGTAATTGCTTTACCAAAATTACCAAACAGACACAGAAATCTATGGTGGAATAAAACAACTGTTTGCGGGGTAAACGTCACTTCATTTTTTTTAGATAAATGAGTTTTTATATAAATTGCACGATTTTATATAAAAACTCATTTATATAACTATATACTATACTATGGCTCTTTCTGTCCAATTGTGTTTTCGCTATGATGAAAAGAGACAGACTTACTCAACAAACGCCAAATCACTCGTAAAACACAGAAGATTATCTGATCTACAAGTTCTACAACACTGTGTGTTAGGAAGTAATAATTATATAGATATATAAAGACAAATATTTTAATTAGGTTTTTTACAAATAATGTATGTTAAATTAAAATAATCAAAATAAAAAAAAAATATGAAGCTATAGATTTTATAAAGCTGCGTTAAATGAAAACGTTTTTTCCAAAGTGTAAAGATCTGACATGTGCAATATAATTTATCTAACAGGGTAAACACAGGGTACTTTAACTTAATGTTAAAAAACATTTTCGCCAGCTGATTAAAATCAAAACAGTAAAAGTTCGTGACCTTGCGAGGTTAATGACCCCACATTTTGTCGCGTAGTTCATTTCATTGAACTAAAGTTTGTTTTTCTCAAAACACTTTAAAATTGGAATTAAATAAAGTGTAAAGGAAGTAGAGTATTCTTCAATACTTTCGTCTCTTTTGATCACAGGGTAAACACGATTTGCAAGAAAGAGATATGACGTTATAAGTAATCCTACAGTTGCACATATCTATATTATAAAATATACAGAGCAAATACAAACCAATCAAAATATACGAAACAAAAGACAACCGAAAAAATCTTAACCAAAAAGAAAAAACTTAATTGTTTGTACAGCTAAATTAAGTTTAAATAAAGTTTTCTCTCTCTCTCTTTTATTTTAAAAATAAAGTCTTCCCGCTTCTTTAAATATTTTCTCACACCTTCCTTGGTAAAGTTGGTGAAGTGAAGTACATCTCCATAATTTGTGTTGTAGTTAATTAACTAAAAGCCAAAACACGATATCAAACAATGGTTTTGTAGCATACGGGGATTTTTTTAAATTATATTTTAAGAAATTAACTACATCAAATCAGCACCAGAGCAGTGTTAGCCTGGTGGCTTCAGCGTGCGACTTTCGTATCTGAGGTCGTAAGTTCGATCCCCAGCTATGCACCAATGGAGTTTCTATCTATGTGCGCATTTAACATTTGCACGAACGGTGAAAGAAAACATCGTGAGGAAACCGACATGTCTTAGACCCAAAAAGTCGACGACGTGTGTCAGGCACTGGAGGCTGATCACCTACATGCCTATTAGATTTAAAAATGATCATGAAACAGATTCAGAAATCTGAGGCCAAGACCGAAAGAGGTTGTAGCACCGCTGATTTATTATTTAACTACATCAAACCTTGCTATTTTGATATCGCTACTTATTTCATCACAATAAACTTTAAATTAATACTGTTGATTAAAACAAATGACGCAATGTATTAGAATATGGAAAATCACGTGTAAGACCTTGCGGTAACTTAATTAGTATTTAAGTATTGATAATAATTTTGCTTTATTACAATTTAATACCGACCATAAAATATTTGAGTGCATTAATACAAGGTTATTATCGTTAAAATAAAGAAACGAATTCAAAGAATTATCAATTATAAAAGATATACGAAAGAAACATTTTTAGCAACAATCAAACTAACCAAAATTAAGCCCTACTTATACCTACCTACACTTACAGGGGCTGTCCCTGCAAGTATAGGTGTAGGTATATAGTATTAACTACACATAACAAATTGGAAACCAGACGGGACTTACAGTTGGCCTGCTACGTACTGAAAGTCTCGAGGAGGATAGTGTGTAACGCGACGACGAAGGCCTAGGTTATTTGCGATACCAAAGGCAAGAACCAGTCTGTTGCACAGGTCCCCGTTATCCAGGACGTTGCGCTTACTAAATGCTATCTTCGATACTATAGACATATTTGTATGTTCGCAGAGTGAATTCACAGTAGCGATATTGTGTAAATTATGTGTCTAATTTTTATGTACATTATTATATTTTTATTAAATGTTTCTCCACATTGTCGTATTAGCATAGGCTGTAAAGATAATGTGTGTATTTCTGAAATAAATAAATAAAAATGTATACAGTTAGATAATAATTAGTATTTTAAAAATGTTTATTTTGAGTTATAGTTTGAATTACCTACATCAAATTGGCCGTGCAATGCTCAGAGGCGGGAAACTTATCGTGAACACAGAGGGCAAAAATCACGTGGCCGTTCATTTAGTGAAAGGCTCAACGTTCTCAAAACACAGACTAAGAGAGGCGCTGTACAGAAACCGGTGGAAACAGATTGTCCTTTCCCAGCTTCCTTACTAACTACGAAGCCTGGCATGAGCAAGAGAGAGCATACAGAAGAATGAACTGAATGAAGCTAGAGATAGAACAAGTTACAACTAAATTCGAAATCCAGCTAGAATCCTTCCTGAAATATATCTATTTACTGAATCTCATTTAGCTATGGACAAACTATCCTAACTAATGTTTTATTTAAGTTTTCTTTATAGCAAAGGCGCGCGAAAATCTGAATGAGGTTCTACTTTGAAGCCTGCAAATTACAACGAAAGACGAGGTTGTTCGACGTATATTTTTTATGGTCAACACATACATATAATGCCTTGTGTATATAATGTCGTATGATTCTGTCATTACACATATAATCGTATAATAATGGAACGTATTAAGACATATTTATTTTGTTTTATTTTTTATCGCTTTTCTCAACTTGCTTTCTTTTTGTTGCCTGGAAGAGATCGCTCAAAGGTCACCTGTTGCATAATTTCAATTAAATATGTTCTTTTATTATATATGTTTATGGACGACCAGGACTGTAAAATTTGTATATCAAAAGCCTTAAAATTTTAGATCATTGTGAACCTTCTGTCGTATTACTAAAGTCTCAATTCTCTTGCTGGTTATTCGTTGACGCTACCATTTAGATTAAAACCCTAAATCAATACAAGGTTAAATTTTGTAGCAAATAATTAACGTAATTGTTTCCGTCAATGCTTGTACTATACAATTGTTAAAATGTAATTCTTGTTAAAGTTATTCAACCTACTTTAATATAAAATTATTTTTTTTTGGAGTATCACCTAACGTTAAGTGACAATTCGTGCGCTCATTTCTTAAAGGAGTAAGTCGAATCTGTTCTGAAATGCTTCAGTTAGATTCCACATAGTAGTGGCGCGGCAAAAACTGGATAAAATAAGGCTCAGTTGTGGAACGACGGACGTCGAGGAGATATGGGCAAAATTCTGGATGCTCGTTTCGTGTCTATAACAAGACTCCTTCCTTGGTTTGAGTTAGGAAATTATTTAAATAACCCTAAAGGGTGACACACCATTTTTTTATAAGAACTAACCTAACAAATTTCTTAAACCTAAATTATTTATAAATTTATATAACACGTTTGTCATCTTATAACTATTATATATTTAGCAGAAAACCTATTGTGAGCCGTTATTTATGTGTTTCCGTTATTATATTATGCGTATACGCACACCTAGATACAAGCTCCCCAAAAAACGCACTTTCTGCGCCCAACGCTTTTTCTCGTTCATCATTAAACACTTAAAATTCTTTTTTCCATCGATTCAAAACTTTATATTTCACTGACTATCTTAATCCTATCAACCTGGCCTATGCTGAAACGGAAAGTATAATAACTGTACAACAGTCGTTTTATTATCAGTGTTATGTAGAGTTTACTAGGTCAAGTACACATAAAATCAGTAATATGTCAAATAAAAGTGGCTAGCTTCCGAAGACAGGAAATGCTAGTGGCGGCAAGTGCACTTTTTCTTTCACACCCCACTACCTTTTTTATTATGTACAGTTTTGTCTCTGATTCAGTAATAGTCCAGTCGCGCTACAACCTTTTCCAATCTTGGCCTCATTCCTAGTACCCTGTAACTTCTAATAAGCAGTTTTAACTGTACTTTATGTAATATACCATGCCTCCTGCTGATAGAGGACAAATTTTTATTTTTAATTTATTTTATTATTCTTTATTACTCAAGATGTTACATGGAACATGGTGTTATGGTTGCAGCTCCTTACAAACATTGTGTAAAAAAAACTTGGCGATTAAAGAGTGGCGAAGAGTTTATTGCCAGTTCTTCTCTTCCGTTCTACGCCCTTTCATTTTTCTTCTTTTTTGACGTTCATAAGTGTACATTATGTTACCTATATGAATGAATTATTTTTGACTTGACTTGACTATATTTATTTATAGGCAAACGGGCAGGAGGCTCACCTGATATTAAGTGATACCACCGCCTCAACTCAATTCATGAGCTCGTGAATGCGTTGCCAGTCTTTATGTAGTTCTCTAAATAAACTTAGTACTACAATGTAAAGTTCAGCATTATTATCTCCTTCACGAGCCAGCCACAATGAAGAGTCCGTTGCTGTTCGAAGACATAACCTTGAGTTCCACTTAGCCATTATTAAGCATACTATATGTATGTTATCATAATCCAAAGCACTTCAATTTTATCATAGAGTATTCCGATGACCAATAGCCGCACTAATTAACCACTTAATTAGTTAACTCTAGACAAATTACGCAATGTATATGGCGCTGCTTATAAAAAAATACACTGACGCTACAACCTTTTTAGGGCTGAGACTCAGATTTGTGTGTCTGTGACTCTTTTCAAAAACCAATTTTGACCTTACTCTAAGGCGTTTTTTATGTGGAACCAGCTGAAGTATTTCCGAATCAGTTCGACTAAGCATACAAGAAAAGAGCGTACGAATTTTTAAAAGGCCGGCAGCGCATTCTGGGTTTGTGCATTGTGAGTTCCTTCCGTTTGCTCCTTGTTCTTTATAAAAAACGTTTTCTCACGATGTTTTCTTTCAATGATTTAGTAATATATTTGATGTTTTTATACTAATAAATATCTCTTAAGGTTCAGAATTGCCTGAATATATAGCCTTTACTAAACCGGTGTACACATACAATTATTATGTCGTGTATAAATTATTAGTCATAATAACAACATATGTGAATTTTATCTTAAACGTACATCGCTTTTACGACTCCATGTAGCTTAAAAAACTATTAATTTTATGTTTGTTTGTTCGTAAGATGCAAGTATTTATGATTTAAAAACAATTGTTAATGGGTAACCGTGATTTAGTTTAATAGTTTTGATAATGGCCAGACATTTAATTTTTATGTATTATTTCGGCTAATCTATACTAATACTTATAATCAGATTTTATTTTCCTGTCTTCTTTTATCTAACTTTCATATTACTAAAGGCCTGATTTTGCTTTAAATATATTTATTTATATATATACAAATTAACACTGTCCTGACAGAATAAAAAACAAATAAGAAATTAGTTCCAAAAAATATACACATATTAAATAACTACTATGTATAAAAGTAAACATACTTCGTAAGGATCACAACAGTTTATCATTAATTACATGTAATACAATAAAGGATACCACTGATAAAATACTTCAAACGTTAATAATATTAAGTATGCCAATATTATCTAATTAATCGAAGAAACTATTTACTATCTCTGAAACATAATTAAATTAATATCAAAGGTAATCCTAGCTTACGTTCGTGGTATCAACTATTCAAGAGTCTAAATTCAAAAACAACTTCGAAGAACTATATCCTCTAAGAGTTAATAGTGTTTTTACATGGACGCATTAAACGAGAATCGGAAGAGTTGATCGCAAACAAGTGATTACGGACTCCGAGAATCACTCATAAATAATCTAAAGCCGCTGTGTTTAGTTTGGAAGCTTCTATCCCAGTAATTATACAATAATTCATACTTTAATAAATACTAATAAATCGCCTCCCGCGCCGAAGCATTATCCATTATTACAATGTAATTACAGCCGATAAATTACCAAATAATACATCAATCAGATGTGTTAATTTTGTTGTTTCTTTGGTATTTTTATCGAGCAGGCAATTTTATTAAAATTATAATGGCGGCACCGCTTAAATTGGGGTAGCTTCGGGCTAAGTTCGAGTTTAATTATACGTAATGCTTAATGATATATCCTTATAATAAGCTACCTGATTCACGGTGGGTATAAATCAAACATTTCATTAAATTTCGAAACGTTTACAACCCTTCATTTCGTTCGTATAGGTTTTGTTGGCGAACACGTCCCACTTTTTAGAATAGGATTCTTGTGACTTTGATGAATGTTATCGATTCGTTGGGCGCATAATTATCGTTTTGCTGAATTTTTCCCTGTTTACGTGTTGTAATTAATCGAGAAATTAAATTCAGGCGATGTTTAAGTTGAGACAGGATGATTAGGTTGCATGTATATGGCGAAGAGATTGCTGATTTGTACGTAATTATATGAGCGATTTAGGGTTTGCTTTCGTTAGTGTTTTTTATCTGTATGCCAGTAGTATCTTACTGAGCAGTTTATGTTAAACTTATTTTTAATGAGTTTTGTTTTAATAACTTATAGAATCAAAGAATTACATTGTTAGGTATTCCTTATATGTTTTACAATTATATTTCAACTAAATGTATTTGTAAAAATAAAACTGAAAAAAAAATGAGTTTTATCTATTATAAGGTTTTTTAAATATTAGATACTTAGATCAATATCGTGGCATTGTCTGGGCAGCAGTTTATAAGAAAATGTACAAGGACAGCATAACACAACTAAATTGCGAACTAAGAAAGAAGAAAAGTTTTTTGAAGTGAAACTTCTTTAGGCGTATGAGAGTTACATTTTTACGGATACATCACGAGGATGTGCAGCGTTTTAGTCGAAGAAAAGGAAGACTGATTGAGAGAGTGAGAGAAGGAGATCAAGAAAAAATACACACTATTGGTTAAAGTATTCGTTCACATTAATTACATATTATTGGAACTTTAGATGTGCAATCCCGTCGCATAACGCAGATTATTTATTTATTTATTATATCTTTAGAGTGTGTTCACGTGTACAGTGTGAATATATATATATAGATATATAGATACACAAATTCTTGGTGTGATCATAAACGGGTACATTATCATCTATTTGGGCTTTTACTAGTAATAATTAATTATATAATAAAACAAAGAAGTATTAATTAAAATTATTTTTGTAACACTTTTGACTCGTGTACTTTGTACGTACGCACTTTTTTTAATTTGTTGTGTTTATCTAAAATTACTATTTTATTTATTGTGCTAGCAATTCTACCAGAATAGTATAAATATAACAATGAAGTCTCAATCTCGGATTAGAAAAAATAAAATAGGTAATATCTATCTATCTATCTTTTTTAATCAGTAAAAAGGAGTTTTTGGTTTGAAATGTTGCTAACCAATTGTTTAGTACCAGGGTAGCATAACACCCCAAGCGTCAATTGGCACAGGTACTTGTCACAATAAGTACGAGAAAATTTTGAAACGTCGCGCCGCCCCGGGCCCCTTACCTCACCCTAAATGTGCGGGTGTCAAGTATTCCGCGAATAATTAAAAGAATGTGAATATGTCATCTCAGCGCGCGGTAATTGCTTTGTTGAGTAAATGTAGTTTAAAGTGTTCTTCTTAAGTCCACAATTTGTTTCTGCATGACAATTAATTTTCCGGTGTAATTAATGAATTTTTCATGTATTTAAGTTCATCAATTTGAATTTCATACACTCGTAAAAATTGTTGTAGATGTGAAATTGTAAAGATAATCTCGAATAAAGTAGCAACTTTGATTTTTATAATGCTATTTTCTTATAATTAATTGTAATAAATCTGTGCTGCTGTGGTGAAACGTGGAAAGTCACTAAAAGACATCTCGCACCAACTTCAAGTCTTCATCAACCGCTGTCTTCGCCGTATCCTATCTACTGGGATGATCACTTACGACTAACTTTGGCAGCGTGCTAGGAAACCCTGATTAGCCAGCAGTGAATACGGATAAGCCATACACTCCGATGTCATTCAAGATTAGATGCCCAACTAGGAGCTCGATTGGAACTCGCAAATGAAAGCTGCAGCATGGCCGTCGTACAGTTATAGATGAGGCAAA
This sequence comes from Pieris mannii, assembly GCA_028984075.1. NCBI lineage: Eukaryota > Metazoa > Arthropoda > Insecta > Lepidoptera > Pieridae > Pieris > Pieris mannii. The sequence goes on along the minus strand of CM054789.1, from coordinate 10,461,989 downwards.
GAGAGACGGAAAGACTTGGATAGAGGTGAAATAAGCTGAACGCTATGGAGACTCACTGTGGACGCCCTCTGCCCCATCTAGGAGTATTGGAACATTAAGCCAATTATAACTAATGAATTTTATATTATATATTACCCAAAGTATCTATTACACCCAGTGCAGTTACATACTGAATTTAATCAGTACAAAAAGTACAGTCGCGTACTAAATTGTTAATGAGCCCCCATATTTATAGTCAAGGAGCTTCCCATGTTTTGATTCGTAATTATCTAATGAGCCGGAAACCTGTACTTGTGGTAATAAAATAATTTAACTCACAATTCAAAAGAATTAAGCAATCATTACAAGTATTCATATCCTTCTATTTAGGAAGTAATGCGCATGCGCATGTCTTAATTTAACTTGCAAGTATAATTTTCATTAATGGAATATAATCGTATGACCTTAAAAGATTATTGTTCAATATTGTTTTTTTTATGTTATTACCAAATCCGCAAGTATATTGTAGAAACTAGATTTAGGTTCAATTTTTGTCACCATCTTTATTATGGTAGGTACCCTTTAGTCTACATTTTCTTATAAAGTGCAGTGTTAACCAGGAACCCGTAAATGACTTAAACGAAATAATCATGCTTTAGACCTGCTTGTCTTTCAAAGAAAATCAAAGAAACAGACACAACCAGCGCCCGTACTCTGTAACTTCCAATAGAGATGCAATTACGATGTTTTCAAGCACTCATGTCACCTTGGTACAAAAGCTAATTAATAAGATCTGAACCCAGTCGGACCCTGGAAATCACAGAGTACCCAGCTAACCCATATGGGGTTCTTAGTTTGAATAACGGATAAGTTACTTACCGGAGCCACTGGCGAACAGGAAGTCCCTTTGGAGGGAGGACGTTTTCAAATAAGGGTAAAACAGCTTGCCGCCGTACTTTTACCGGATCGCCGCACTGTTGATAGAAATATACAGGATTAAAGATTTTACCCAAATATTTAATATATGTCGTAGATTGTATGCTAAAATATTTATTTATTAACTCTTCGGTACATGACAATAAAAAAATTTAACATAATTAAATGAATAGGAGGGCAATCGAGTGGTCTCAATTCAATTCAATTCATAAATCATTTATTCATGTAGGTAACATAATGTACACTTATGAACTTGAAAAAAAGAAATGCATTAAATACTTCTAATTTTACATTTACTGCCAGTTCTCAAATCAAGGGCGTAGAACGGAAGAGAAGAACTGGCAATAAACTTTCCGCCGCCCTTTTTTACGACAATTTTTTTTTTCTCTACCAGGCAACCACAACAAGTGGGAAATGAATAAAACGTATTTAATAACATTATTATTAAGAAAAAATAGGCACAACAAATAAACTAAACTGATACAGGATACATGAAAAGAAAAGGAAAAAGTGCATCATTATAATTTAATTTAAGATCAGTTTCACGTCAGTTAGTACGAAAGTTAGGTAAACGATGTGGACAGGTAATGTTTGTACAGAGGAATATCAATCAAATATATATATTTACGAATTTTACCTGCATAGTAATAATAAAAAAATGTGATCCGTTACGGGACGCCTGGCAGATGTGAAACATCGAAATTATTCTGTGAAGTAATATGCAGAAAAGAACAGATTGTGATAGGAACTAAATATGTCATAATGATAAAATAAAATATTACGATTTTGTTTTCCAGATAACGATGACTATTTATTGAACAAACATTTATTTCATATACCATCATATAGCGTGGCGATGCGTCGCCACGGCATGCGTCGCCACGCCAGAAATCGGTTTTACGTGCGGCTATAGATGTTTCACATCAAAAAAAAATCAGTGGCGCTAAAACCTCTTTAGGTCTTGGCCTCAGATTTCTGAATCTGTTTCATGATCATTTTTAAATCTAATAGGCAAGTCGGTGATCAGTCTCTAGTGCCTGACACACGCTACTTTTTGGGTCTAAGACATGTCGGTTTCCTCACGATGTTTTCCTTCACCGTTCGAGGAAATGTTAAATACGCACATAGAAAGAAACTCCATTGTTGCACAGCCGGGGAGCGAACCTACGACCTCAGATGTGAGAGTCGCACGCTGAAGCCACTAGGCCAGCACTGCTAGTAATAATAAAAGTATGTATTAAAATTTAATAAAGATACAGTGGCAGTGTACCTTTACTTTTTTTTCCTCGCTGTATTGCGCCTACTTATTCGTCTTAGCTAAATTTTAATTAATTAAAAATCCCGTATCTGAAAAGTCAGCTAATAGTTTATGCTTTTGTGTATAATAAGAAGTCGGTATGTACCTACGCAATAAATACAATATGACGAATGGATTTTGGTACTTTCATCAATCATAGATCCTGCGGAGGTTATATATTTCCTTTTCTACTGTTAGCTTTCTCTAATCAATGGCTTTCCTATGAATAATAAAACACTTTTTTTACTATAGAATGTTAATTTATTTCATACTTAAAAAATACCAATGCGGTCATAAGGTTTCCGAAAAGTAATGTAATAAATCATAAATACAAGGAAGGTAGAACTGAATACAACAGATGAAAAGAGATTTTCAATAATAGAACAAAAATCACAAGTATAGTAATGTTAGCCTTCGTTTAGGATAAAGCGACGCGAGGACCGGGTCGCGGGGGGGCGCGGGACCTGCGCGATTTTTCACTCAAGACCACGTGTTAGCCACGTGCGTGCGAACTTTTCGCCAAAGTTTTCCCTCGCTTCTTCCGCCTTCCGCTATACTTTGAATTTCGAATACGAGCTCGTAACGAAAAATTGACTTTTCTGCTTTGCTCCTACTATGTATGATACGTAAATGATATAAATAGATAACAAGACAGAACAGGTTTCTAAATTTAAATTATATCACAGCTTATGTTTTAGGTAATAGGAGGCAAAGAGGCAGAAGAACACCTGATGTTATGTGATACCGCCGCCCATGGAAACACATTTCCAGAAGCCTCGCAAGTGCGTTGCCGGCCTTTAAAATGTATAACCATATTTAATTAGTGTAACCCGAGTAAGATAATTTTAACTAATGTTAAGGATCTCTAGACTAAAAAGTATACATTCAAAAGACTAATTATTGCCGAGACAGAACAATTAATGAGACCTGTTTCTGTCTATTAAACCAGGAATATCCGTGTCTAAATACAAAAACGTAATTAACACGGAAACAATTCTAATATTACTAATAGATGGTCCAAAAATTCAAAATTCATGCATAATATTTTAAACGATTAGTTCCATATTACGATCATTATTATTGATTGATACGATCCGTGACTGACGTTAATAAAATCTTCTGATTTCACCGCAGTTCCCTTGCTTTTGAGTAATAATTAAAACTTTCTCAACACGATATATCACTGAGTAATCGACTAAAGTCTAGAATATTCTTAATTGAGCTAATGAGAAGTAATTACAATTTTTATTACGGCCATAATGATTACGATGCCTTAAAATAATAAAAGCAATTAGACAATGGTTGGTGCTAGCTTTGCTATATTTGTCTCTGTTGCTCTTAGCTTTTTATGGATTCGTGATGAGGGATGGGTGATGGTCTGATTAAATGTAATTGTTCGGTTATAAAACTGGATGTCAGACGGTGTTCTGTTTGTCGTAAAGTGTTCTCATTTTCCTATTCCTTACCTCTGAGGGATTGGTGTTCAATGGTTCAAATTTATTAGTTTACTTAGTTATGGGTACAGTTTATTATCGTGTGATGTGTTGAGTAAAAAAAAACATTTTAAGGTTTCACTGCTGTTAGATATTGTCTATGAAATAAGCCATATAAAAAAATTAACTTATTCAAATATAATCTTGTTTTAGATATAATTTATATAATACTAGGCAGTCTATACTAGCAGGCTATACTACTTCTTAGCAATATCTACCAGGCAACTATGACTACTATAGAAGTATATTTAAACCAATTTCTGACTGGCTTACAAGTTAATTGTGTATAATTTATGTCTTGATTTTTGAGCAATAAAGACAATTGAAATGTGTGATTCATGATCATATGAATCATGTTGATTGGGCCAATGAATTTAATGATGTAATGATATGGAAATAGTATCATTAATTATTGTGAGACAATTCAAATTTTGCAGATATCCCCATATATATTCGAACATTTATGTAAATTATTTGGAATTGGAATTTAAGTTATTCATTAACAATTTCCTAGTATTTTCTTTCTGAAAGGGAAATATAATTATTGGTATTATTTATGTTTATATAATTTGATGATGTTTTAAAATTTTTAGTTATGTATGTTGAATGGGGATTCACTTTTAATTAAGAGATCCTTTGAGGAGAGCATAAGAATTATAGTAAAGCTAAGCTGGGGCATGGTACAACATTTTTTGGGAAATACTGGTTTCGATTGTAGCAATAGCTATTTTTAAACTTACATACTAATCTATACTGAGTAATATGTAGATAGTGATACGAAAATTTTAAACTTTATACATATATTTTTTTAATAAGTATTTTCTACGTAGATAACATAGTTGAGTATAAAATACATATAATAGTTCATATGTATTTAGATTTACATATATAGATGTTTTATTTGGTTCTGGTCGAGGCATATGTACGAATTTATTATATATCATTTTAAGACTATACAGAGTTAATTATAATTAATTACATCTTGTAATTTAGAAATTAATACCGTTACATTATTTCAGCAAAATACATGTTTTAATGAAATATTATTTCTTAAATTTATGTTTAATGATAAACCTAATAAATGTACACATTACCTTATCACCCTTTAAAATAAATTCTCATTATTACGTCATACATAAAACAGGTTTATAATTAAAGAGCTACAATTAAAATATCTGAATGGCTGTAACGTGCCCGTATGCCACGTGTATATGGTACCGAAACCTTTACGAATTATAATATATCAGTTTTCACGTGAAAATATAATATATGTACAAAAAAATACCTACGGAAAAACGTTATACACGTCGTATCCGAACCAATCAGCTGTTTGGCGGTCCCTAGCTCCGCCCCGTCAACTTTTCCAACGTGTCGCTAACAATATTAACTTTTTACGTCAACTTTTTCATACGTAAGAACCGTATTATTAATGATATCACAGTATGATCAGTATAAGACAGACCACTGATCACAAATTATTGCTCGGTTTTTGAATATGGAATGTGTAGTGTGCCAGTGTTATTTTTTCTTTTTTTAAACTAAACTCTTTGCTAAGTTTATGCCACCTTTTTACGTTTATAATATATATTATTTTTTTAATTTAAATTAAATATCTATCTGTATCTTAAATGTAACTGTGGATATGCAATTAATATTTACTTTTGCGAGATGTTTTTTTAGCTTACTAATTTTCGTAATCTGACGAGGTTAAAATTTCAATTTGAAACATAAATCTTTACAAAACAATGGAATCTAATAGCAGTAACACGATACTTACAATATCCAACTGATATAGATGCAAAAGTATAAGATTGTTTTCGTAACAGTAACGCTGTTAATTAGCCGGCGTTCGCTGATTCATCACTTAATAACGTCTCAATAGCCCGCACAGCCAAACAATTAGCACAACCACATAAAATCCTCCTTCGTTACAATATTATGCAACAACACATAAAATAGTTCAATATCCGAGCGCACAAAAAAGTTCGCTAACAGCTGTCAAAAGACGCGCGAAATATTTTTTTCAGTGGCTGTCAAACGAGGCACAGACAAACACGAATGCGGCCGTCCACGTCAGTACGCTGACGTTCACTAGTCGCGCCTCGGCGTAAGTCGAGAAGAAGGCAGCGGTCTCGGCCAACACGCCTTTCGTTCGTCTCTTTCTCGCGCGGCAATGCCCGCCCGTAGCATTTTTACGGTTTAACCAACTCAATTCAATTCAACTCAACTCAATTGTCGTGTCGCGAATGCCTTCGTACTGGACGATAGAGGGAGACGTGTGCCTATCAGCATATTCCAAAAATTTCATAGTAATTTAAAAAAATATAGGAAAATTTTATAAAATGTTGAATTGATTGACGTTCGATGCGTTCAAGAATGTATGCGTATGGAAATCGGCATAGAGCCTTAATCTTGGTTTAAGACGTAACAATGGCAACGGATAGGCTATTCCCCTCGCGCCACTATCGTCCGGTACGCTTTCCGTGCGGGTGGGAAAGAGAAATCCGAGCGGCGATAGGCGTTACCAACATTGTCCGCTCTTACTGGGTGTGTAAAGTTTTAGGCCGAAACATGTAAAAATGCATCTTGAAAAAAAGTTATGTATTAAAAAAAGAAGTTTAGTGCGCGGTGGGGGGACATTAACGATAGCGGGTGGTGAGTTTTTTCGCACACTATATTTTGGGGGGAATACGTAACTGGACAATGCATTATCGGAGTTCGGTAGCGATTCAGACGCATCACCTTAGTAAGCCATTTCCACTACAAAACAGTGATCGAATATAGGCTTTAGGACGTCATTTCTCAAATAAATTACTTTAAAATCGATAAATATAAACTTTAAAACTATAGGCATCTTTATATAACATCGCCAAGTACTTACTACATTAATAATTTTCAAAGCTACATTTTTTATGACAACTGTCAAATTCTGAGCAAGTGGCAAGGTATCTAACTTAATGTAAAGAAACACAATATCAAACTTAAAACTGTTATTACAAAAACCCTTCTTCCAAAGATTTAGAAAATAATTGAAAATCGCAATAAGTTTTAATTTTTTTTTTATTTTATGGTAATAGTTATAACTTTATGACAGTTTCAAAATCGTAATAAGTTTTTAGTGTTTCACGTTGACCTGCGTTTTTAAGTAGGTATGTGAAGAATTACAAAACATTTTTGTAAATGTCAAGTTAAGTGGAGATGACGTTTTCTTTTTAATCAAATAATAAGAATAATAATCTGTGGTAGGCTTAAGGTCTGTTAAAAATGTCAATTGTTTATTGCCAAAGTTAGAATCATAATCTGTGCAAATACTTTAGATTTTTTTTTTAAACTTTTGAATTGATATCGAAATAATAAATGATGTAGCATTATGCTTATTACGAATTCCATATTACTAAATATGTGCAATTATTTATGATTATTTGAAGCATTTCAAGTAAGTCTCTGAACTAAGAGAGGTGTTGGGCTAACGGTTATGTCCTTACGTACGCATTTCACACCTCTCGTTAAGGGGAGAAAAACATCGTGAAGGTACCGGGTATGTCTATGACAAAAAAGGTTGATCACCTACTTGCCTATTGGAAATCATCACCGTAAAGATAGGAACCAGGAATTTCAGAGCAGATGTAAATGTTGGTCAGTGGTATAAATGCTTTCTTGAAATATCTTATTGATTCTTATAAAATATTTAAGTGTATAATTTGCTTGTAATATTGATAGGAATTAAAGGTCGGACCAATACGACACATTTCTTACTAAATATATATGTTTGATTAAGAAATGAGTTTATTTAAGGAAGTTTTTTTAATAGAGTTTAAATCTGTAAAAAAATATCGATTCTAAATCGTGTAAATTTGTCTGTATGGAGTCATATTACTTTTATTAAATGACAACTATCACCGATTATATTATAGCATGCTTGTAATGTATCCTAATAGGTACTATATTGGAATTGAATTCCGGTCGAAATACGTTAAAAACATTTGACAAGCATGTAAATATGACTACGACGACGCCATGTTGGCTGAAGAAGTGTTTGTATGACGTCTTTGAATTATTGATGTTTAATTTGAATTTTAAAACCAAATAAAAAAATTAAATAAAACAATTTTATTTTTACTTATTGATTAGTGTAGGTAGAAAGTTAAAACACGCCGCAGATTCGCCGATAGTAGATATTATTTTATGCTGCTGAAACAAGTAAGGAAGTAGAAAAGATGATCATTGCTGAAAATAAAAAAAAGTGAAAGAATAGGACTTAAAATGAACGAAAACAAAACAAAAATAATGACAAACTGAGCTGTTCCTCCAAACACCACAGTATACCTTGATGCAAAGCCTGGGGAATATATAAAATCTACAAATACCTGGGTAAACAATCAACATTAGAAAATAATGAAGATAATTAGATAAGGCGGCGAATTAACATGAGCTGGAAAATGTTTTGGGACATGAAGGAAATCTTAAAAGGGCAATTTCCTAAAGAAAATATTCTTGGACGCTTGTCTCTTCCCTACTCTCACGGGTGCCAAATGTGGACGTCCAGGTTCCAGCACTCAAATAAAAAAAAACTGTAGCATGCGAGAAAGCAATGGCAAGAAGCGTACCAATAATAAGAAAAATATCAGCGAAAAAAAGACGAAAAACAACAGTGATAGATGTCATAATACCCCTAATACAGAAGTAGCATTGGAACTTTAAAGACAACTGTACCTATGAAAAAACCAAAGGGAAGAAGGAGAAGAGGGCGCCCCAAAACAAGGATGATAGAAGAAATAGACGCGATAGCAGTAAGCGAATGCAGAAAGACAGCTATAGGCAGAGTGAGTTGGAAAACGCTAGGTGACGACTATACCCGTGAATGAGTTCTGATTGACGGTAGGTACTGAAGGTAGCTAGGATATGATGATAGGATTTAGGATAGGATAACAAGATAAAAATATTATATAAATTGTAAAAATCTACGCTGTATATATATCATCTGGTCGTGTCTACTTGGGACGGACTCTATAGGGACGGCTCAATTCTTTATCATGATCGGAAATTAAACGGAATTTCTGATTATTAACTAAAACTCGTGCAACTGAATCAGTTGTTGATCTTCAGTATAACTTCCTGAAATATCGAAGTTACTCGATTTTGGATTCCCATATTTTACTTTCGAAGAGCAGTGTTTGTCTAGTAGCTTCAGCGTGCGACTGTCATACTCGAGGTTGTCAGTTCGATACTCGGCTGTGCATCAAAATGTTTATTTCTATGTGCGCATTTTACATTCGCTCAAAAATGGATGTAAACATCGTTACGAAACCGCCTTGCCGTAAACCCAAAAAGTCATGAGTCAGGCACAGGAGGCTGATCAGAAATTTGAGGGAATTTGCCACTGATGTTTTTTATTTATTTGTAAATATATACCATATAGAACGTGTGGGGTTATACAGCCGAAAACTTCACTTTTATTTTAGCGTTGCTATATATAGTTTACACTGATCCATGCGTTAGAACCCCTCACAATAAGGTTACTCAGAAGGATAAAGACGCAAGGAAGAAGTGGCTATTTGATGTCTTCTTCGTTCCTTGCATTTTTATCTTGTAAAATGGAGAAAAGTTGTCAATTTTAAATAGTTACAATACAAGTTTTTTAATTGTTATTAATATTTAAAAGCAAGATGACATTTAACACATGCTTGACGTCCAATATTACCTGGAGTCTGAGTTCACACAGCCTGGGTTTGCGTCGGTCCAAATCTATACGTACAAGTACTCTCAGGCGTATATTAATCGTTATTTGTCTTGGATGTTGGGGTATAATATAAACAAGATAGCAATAGTTGGCATACTTAGGGTATACCAAGTATTCTCCAAGAACTCGACTTCTATGTGGATATATGAAGACGGCGACGACCAAGGTTGTTTGGGCAAATCCAGTCTGTTGCAAACCCTGCTAACAAACGTTGTGCTTACTTTTTTTTAAATACCACTTCCTCTCCGACACTATCGACAACTCTATATGCTCGCAGAGTTCACAGTAGCGATATTGTGTAACTTACGAATATAATTTATTCAATATCGCACTAGCTTAGAAGTACGGATAGTGTATTTTTAAATTTTACTATTATTAATTATAAATATTCACTGCATATATAAAACATACGAACCAAATTGAGTTGAAACTTATCTATGAACTCGTTCGGATCTCAGAGGTGTATTTAAACAAATTTGTTTTAAACATAGCTCAACTAGAGTACACAAATAGCTAAATGACGTCACAACTTTATTTAGCAAGTTGCAGCTGAAAGTTCCCGTTCGGCTTAATAATTGATTGGGCATCGTATTACGTAAGCAAAGCCACAATGATAAGCGACGGCTATCGTTATCAATCGTAATCGTTAAGAACTTACGTAACTGGTGTTTTAGGGATATTGCGTTAATTGAATATTTCGAATACCTTTCTGTAATTGTAAGAGTTTCTGTAATTGGCTACCGCCCAAACCCAATAAGCTATCTCAATGCATATTTGAACATTCGAGATAGACATCTTAATACAAAGATAAATATAAGCCAATTACCAATCGATGGATTGTAATAGCCATCTGTCGACCATTGTAGGTCGGATTGGTGTATGTGGATAGAAAATGTTGTATGAAAATGACAGTTCAACTGTGCCAATATCCTATCTTAAGATTTAAACTTACACCAGTTTTTAAAATAATCAAAAAGCTATTTGATATATTTTAAACATAGACATGTTTATGTTAATATTATTTGTACGGTTTTATTTACTTTATTTGGTTTATATTGATTATCAAATATGACTGTAAAGGGCGAAGAGATTGCTTTCTACCCGTCGCCAAAATTCATTGTCTTCGTAGGGTTTGGTTATTGGGATGCTGATAAGAGATCGATCGACTATCACGGTCTGTTTTCAATCTGAGATTGTGGATTAATTATTGGGTTCGGGCGCTAGTGGCTGCAGCAACTCTCATCCCTGAAGTCGTAAGTTCGATCGGCTGCACACCAATGGACTTTATATGTGCGCATTTAACATTCGCTGGAACAGTTAAAAAAACATCTTGAGAAAACTGGCTTGTCTTAGACCAAAAAGTCGACGGCGTGTGTCAGGCACAGGAGGTTGATAAGAGATTGACAAATAATCTGAGACCTTCTATTTTATCTAATTTTGTTCTTGTAATATAAGAACTCATGATTATAAATTTAACAAAAGAACTTTTGACATCTTAATTCTGGGCTTCCTTATTCGTGCACAAAACAAGTTTGTAAATAAACTAAATTTAAATACTATTTATATTCTTGATAACCTCTAATATAGTAATGGAAATTCTACTACTGTATGCGTTACCCTTAGCGATTCAACGAGTGACTATTGAACAGTTGCTATCGAAATATGAAATGGACACGTCGTCGTTTAGTTTAGTATGGGTCGATTCTAAAAATTAACTGAACTGAAACATTTGTAATAGATAGACAGGTTTATTAACTGTTATTAATATTCATTAGTTGCTTCATTGAAGATTCAGATAAGCTTAGGAGAAAAATGCTCATGAGAGTGATGGAGTCAATTGGAAGAGGCCTATACTAGAAGTCCTTGAATAAATAAAAAGTAAATATAATTATTTCTGGATAATGTGGGTGTTTTGTAAAAGTGTTTCAAGGAATAAATAAGACTCAATTATTATTTATTGTTACGTTGGTCGTTTGTGCTAAACAGTGGTAAGTGGAAAAATTTAACTTCTAAAGCTACTCATAGTGTGTTCCCCTTAATATAGTAAGTAGTGTTGTTGGACACTTTCTTATATTATAAAAAATCTGTGGCGCTAGCAACCTCTTTAGGTCTTGGCCTCAGATTTACACAAATCATAGTAACTAATCTCTTTTAGAAAAAAAACCATTTTTTTATAGAATAGGAGCCTAACGGGCAGGAGGCACCTGATGTTAAGGAATACGCCACCCAATGACACTCTCAATCCTAGAGGGCTCGGGAGTGTGTTGCCGGCCTTTGAGTGGGCAGCTGGTTCCACATATTGGTGGTGTGCGGCAAAAACTCTTAAAACAAACTGTTTTTGCGCGCAGTCTATTAATCTAGATCAATTGAAAGAAATCTTAACAAGTTTTGCTAAAGTTTACTATACTTTTTCTAATTAAATAAACCTTCACAAATACTATAAATAATCCAGTCAAAATTTTATGGCAGGAAGCTCATCTGATGCTAAGTGACACCGCCGCCCATGGACATTCTCAATGCCAGAGGGCTCCCGAGTTCGTCGCCGGTCTTTTAATAATCGATACGCTCTTTTCTTATAAGCGATATCTTCCAAGCAAACACAATTCAACACCTTGGTCCCATTAGAAGAATTCATTAGAAACTCCTTTATCCAGCAAATATTCAAAAGCGAATGCAATCAGATAAAAGTTGATTAATCTCCGAACGGAGTTCCGCTCCTTATTATAATAAACTAATTAATGATGGAGGCGAACAATTCATTATAGAAGCAAAACTGCCTTCCGAACAATAATGATAATGAGTGTAATTAATTATAGGAAGTTGCTTCAAGACGTACTGAGAAGGCCGAGGGAGACGGCCGAGAGGGAACTGGGAACACGCATTGCATTGGATGCCCCAAATGTGCATTGTACCAAATTTGACCTTGTGAGAGGTAAATACCAAATCAATTCGCGCTATGAATATTGTGGCAACGGCTTAAAAATAATGGAAAACTAATCATCACATATGATTATTATATTTAATTTCACCTCGATTCGAAAAGTCAAAAATCATTTATTCATATAAGTACATAAGAACGTACTAAAAAAAGAAATGCATTAAATGCTTCTAATTTTACATTACTGACCGTTCTCAAATCAAGGGCGTAGAATGGACGAGATGAACTGGCAATAAACTCTCCGTCACTCTTTTTAATCGCCGAATAAAAAAAAATATCTATCGTTCGAAGCACAGAGCTCGCGTGAAGACTGGGAAGTGCCCAGGAAAATTCTGTTCTTCTGAAGATAGGCTGGCTTCAACCAGGAGTTTACAACGTACCAAATGAGTATCTTAGTGTGCAACTCGAGTCTATACTACACATACATACTTACATCACAGCAATGTTGAACCAGTTACCTATGAAAGAGTTTCAAGAAAAAGCGTGGTTCTAGCATTGAGTATCCAGCCAGTTTGCTGTCTGTTCTAGAAAAAACACTGTATTTGTTGTATTTATTAGCTCTGAGAATCAATCGTAAGCTATTTTAAGTAAGTAAGTTGTTTGAAAATTTTTTTTCTATAATTTCGTATAATTTTGACCAAATTTTAACCCCAACTCCCATAGATATTGGTGTAACCTTTAAATAGCATTTTCCTTATTAGCTAGTTTTCAAGTTTATACATCTAATATATAAAATTCCGTGTCACAATGTTTCTTCCCATACTCCTCCGAAACGGTTCGACCCATTCTTATGAAATTTATATATATTCTTTTTTATGTATTCAGTAAGTCTGAGGATCGGCTACTATCTAAACTAAAAAATAGTGGTTTCTTGATACCGCATACAAAATACAATTAATATAATAAATAAATTAAAATACTTAATTTTCAACTACCCTCTATGATCAACCCCTATTTTTATTTGATGAGTAACAACTTATAACTTGAACACTGGGGTTTATATAGAGAAAAATCACAGAAAAACCTAAACAGTTTTCATTCCGGAAAACTCAGCAAAGTCTCTGGGGTAGCACAGCAAAATGTTTCATGTTTGTATGTACTAAATAGGTACCTAGGCTAAGGAGAAACGAAGTTCGCGGGGGCAGCTAGTATTTATGTATTAACGTAACCACTATTTAAATTAAACTCAAACTAAAGACAGACTATAAAAAATAGTGCCTATAAAAATATTTATAATGCCGTATCCAATGTTTAGTATCCTGTCAAGACATCAAAGGGTGTGAGAGGGAGGTCAGCTTGTGCTTCTGATGGCTTTAATCATTATTAGTAATAATTAAAATTTTAAATGTACTTTCAATATTCCTTAGTTTCAAATAATAATTCAGATATTCTGAATTTGAATTCTGAATATAAAGACTTGAACTTGTCCATTCGTACATTAAATTGAAATATCTGGATGTCTTGTCATTCATTCAACAATTACTGATTAATGACTTTAGTACGTGTATAATTTTGACTGGTCATCTATATTTATAGCATAAAGTGTATGATTGGCAGGTATAGGTTATATTAAAATATGGTCTTTTAAAAGCCATTAACAATAAAGTTTAAAAATCTAATTTTATTTCGATCGTGTTATAAGGTGGATTTCGATTTTTAAAAATCGAATTCCACCACAAAGGCTAAATTAAAAGCTATGGACTATAGCAAGGATAAAATTTAAAAATGGAATTCCATAATCGAGTTTAGAGAAATTCGAGCCTAGCTTAGATTTAAAAATCGAACTGCGTAATCCAGGTTATTACATAAGCTATCTATAGCCCAGATAAGATTTAAAAATCGAATCATTTGCTGACCCTTATACAGCGACTTAATATAGCCGGGCGCGTTTCCTTTGCGGCCCAGTAAGTTGATCATAACCGGCCCGTTAAAAGCTCCTAACTACCTTACAAGTCGGGGCCACATAAAGAGGCGTATGAACGCTCATTAGGTACGCGGTATCGTCCATAAATACATTATCGCAGGGTGGCGGGCGGCGGGTTATCGAATTAAAACTTCACTAGCAATACTAGAGTAACTATTAATACACCATGTATAATTCGAGCGGTTGGCCCGAGTTGGTCCAACTTGGCCCTACTTGCCGATACCATCAGAATATTGAATTTTATTACATGTTATGCGATGTTAATTGCGAATTTATTCATCGTTTTTAATTGTTCCCGATTCTTTAATAGAATAATGACGGGTTGGAATTTACGAGTTTTTGTAAGGCGGGATTAATTAATTCGGTGACATATTTATCGGTACAACTTAATATGAACGTGTTATTATTTGATTAACTTATCTTTCTGTATTTTTATTAAGATAAATTTACTGTTTGTCATACAAAATATCGGCTTGGTCCATTCATGTCTCGAGTAACAGTCTTGTATTAGGGTCGAATATTTCATAGGCCGTATGAAAACAAATATTATTAAGGATTACCGTCATAAAAGTGATGGAATAACGTTTCAAAGATTAAACGTTTTATCAAATATTCACAACTTTCACTATATTGACATGGAAGTTAATATTAACAGTTAATATCAAACAAAACTGAACATAATAAGCCATAATTTAACTGTATACATAAATATTTGTGTTTGTTCTAACTAAAATTATTAAGTGGAATAGAACAACGGGAGGGGGTGTTGCGGGGTGAGGACCGGGAGGGGGAGGGGGTAGACGCGAAGGAGCGATCGAGGTAAGGGTACTGGCTACGTAATTAGATTTTCAAAGTCCGAATACACTGCTCGTACTTGTCTTCATAATAATGTGGTTAGATGCGCACGTTTTGATACTAGACATTACGGCCAAGATTAAATTTTCTAGACCGACTCAGAAATACTTTGATTTGGATTTTATATGCGCCTTGTTTGCGAGTACAAATTAATGCACATAAAAAATCATTTTTTGTTTAAATCATTTTACACATACAATAAACAAATGAAGAAGTACGTCATTTCAGGTGCTTGTCTAAGGACAAGGCTGGACGTAGGCTTCCAGATCTCCAGTACGACCGGTTTTTCGTTTCCGTTCAGATTTCTGTATGGTGTTTGTGATCATTTTTAATGTAATAGGCAAGTAGGTGATCAGCCTCCTGGGCCTGACACACACCGCCGACTGTTTCGGACTAAAGCAAGCCGGTATCCTCACGATGTTTCCCTTCTATCATCCTAAATAAATATTACACCTGAAAAGTATCAAAACTCTTCCATCAACACTCCTAGTGAGGTATCGGATATTTAGTTTGCTTTGGGCCGGCGGGGTGGGGAAGCTAAGTCCAACTATAAATTAGGAAGGGTACAGTTTCATTAATCACCCATACGCCGTTATTATTAATTAACCCCCTTCGGAACTATCGCCGTTACGTATCGACCTACGCTAATGTCAACTCTTTCAATTCTCTCTAAGCTTTGACATTAATAACGACTGTAATTATTTGATACTATCGAAATGTCAACGGAGTTATACAAATTGTTTTGAAAGTCGTAATGTTATTTAAAAATATATGAGTTATTTGGATTGATATTTGATTCATGTGAGTTCTCTATTTGAATATGCTTAAGGAGACAGTATTTGAAAGGATACTTTAAAATTTAAATTTTAACACTAAAAAAATGGGGGAGGCCTTTGCCCGTGGGCACACAGAATTAGTTATCGTAGATTAACAAAACAATAAAAGCTATAGCTTTATAATGTTATTTTGTATTTTATTTGTTTTGTATCAGAATATAAGGCTATAAATAAATAAAGATATAAGGATACAGTAGACGGAAGCTTGAGGCTAGAACTTATATGTACAGATTATAATTGATAGGAGGATTATGTTGATACTTGCCAGGTATTGATTTAAGAAGATGTTTTGGATGATTTTTTTTAAACAGTATTAGCCTTGTAGCTTCGGCGTGCCACTCTTATCTCTAAGGTCGTAGGTTTGATCCCCGGCTGTGCAATGGACTTTTTTTCGTTGTGCAAATTTAATAGTCGCTCGAACGTTGAAGGAAAACGTGATCTGCCTGGATTTGACTCAAAAAAGTCGACGGCGTGTGTCAGGCACAGGAGGCTGATCACCTACTTGCCTCTAAGAACATAAAGCATTTAGTGTAATTAATGTATCTAGAACGGATGTATATATTTTTATAGAAAAGAGGGCTTATGTGATGTTAAGTGATCACATACAGGCAATGGTCTTATTACCAGACGGCTCACGAATGCGTTGCAGGCTTTATCTTCTAAATCTTTGATATTTTTACTCAGTTATGTAAACGTAGATTGTAAATGTCACTTTTATCTACTAGCTTTCATCTACTGAAACTATATTTAAAGTTGTTTTAGATTATATCATAATGTGTTAAAGATATAATAATTTTCCTCTTGTTTAGCCAGTGTTAAAAACCACACCAGGGTGCTTTTTAACCTTATAGGTAGCACTGTCAATATTACAACCCTTACTGCAATGACAATTAACTCAAACAACACGTCCTGTACTGTAATACATATATAATTTATAGTACATAATTGTTATTTACGTGTTTTTTCATTCACAGTCAGAGTTTAACTAGTTCACTCTAGTCGCTTATCTTAAATGATTTCTCTACCAATAGACATTTTTTAGGTAAAAGAAGGCCGCCCATGGTCACTCACATTTCCAGAAGACTCGCAAGGGTATCGTCGGCGTATTGAGAATTTTTACACTTGTTTCTTGAAGGACCCTAAGTCAAATTGGGTATTACTGCTGTGGGCAGCTGGTTCCATATAGTGGTGGTTCGCGGCAAAGACTGCCTTAAGAAACGCTCAACTGTGGAACGACGTATGTCAAGGTTACTAGGCTAGTTAAATGTTCCTCAAAAATTGGCGATTAAAAACAGAAGCGAGAGATTCTTGCTAGTCCATCTTGCGCACTCTACGTCCTTGACTTGCGAACTGGTATTAAATGTATACAATCAATTTAATGTCTTCTCTATTGAAGTTCATATGTATTCCTGTTTTTATAAGAATTAATTAATCAGACGACAATCTTACAGTTATTTTCAATTTTTTTTATAGAACATACGGCATACGACGGGGCATACGGGCAGGAGGCTCAACTGATGTTAAGTGATACCGCTGCCCATGGACACTCAATGCCAGAGGGCTCGCGAGTGCGTTGCCGGTCTTTCAAGAAATATTACGCTCTTTTTTGAAGGACCCTAAGTCGAATTGGTTCGGAAATACTTTAGTGGGCAGCTGGTTTCATATAATGGTGGTGCGCGAAAAACACTGCCTTAAAAAACGCGCAGTTGTTTTAACGTCTTACTGTCCCATTTGTATGCCTGAGCATTACTCAGTTTTGAGTCCATTTAGTTCCTAAATTTAAATCTAAATATAATTAGCATGGAATACACTTTAATCAGTTTTTACAACAATTACCAAGTACCTACCGCGTAATATCAAACAAAACTAGACTATATAAAAACCTGTTAATGTGGTTAGCAATAAATTAACGGGCATAAAGTGTAGTTACAAAGAAGCTATTAAGGCCATTAAATTGAGGACCGTACAAGGTTAGGAGCAATATATTTATGTAAATTGTGTCTGGGCGCACTTGTTTATTTTAAACATACAAGTCAAGTAGATATAACTCGCGAACACTATCTTGGGTTTGTTTCCATTGTGCTGGCTGGCTTAATCTATTTTTTCGTAATATATTTGTGCAATGTAGTTTTGGAATTTGAACTTAGCCAACAACTGAAGGTTAAAAGGTTAATCTTCTAATATAGTATTAACATATTTGGGTAATTGTTTCGTAACAGATTCGAAAAAGTTGTAAAAAGGGACAGAAAGAACTCATATGACCATAGCCGTTGATTGACATACCTAATCAAGATTGTAAAACTTCAAAGACAAATTGATGAAATAATTCCAGCATTTTGCTTTATTTCGTAAAGACTATAAATTTATCTTATTTCAGTGTAGGATTCAATTCAAATCAATTTCCAAGATTCTGACGTGCATTTTTTTATTATAGTACTATGTACAGCCTATATTTTGTATTATAGTACAGGTTTAATGCCATCTAGACTTAATTTGCCAATATGGCACTATCACATCACCTATCGATAACAATGTACACTTTCTTTTTAGCTTTACACTGAGCGTATAGCCACTGACAAAGGTGAGGGAACAGAACAATAAAGAAAAAGAATTTTACATCGAACAAAATAAATAGGATAAGGGATAAGATCAGCAGGTTATAAAACTATCTCTAATACAATATACTGCATTATGGAAAGTAAATGTACACTTATGAACATCCATAAAACACAGATAATTCCAAATTTAAATTTGCTGTCACTTCTCAAAAGGGCGTCCGGATGTATGGAAACGCTCCGTTAAAGTATAACTATGGAAACAGATTTAATGAGGTTTTGACTTCCGTAATTAGATAGGCGTGAAATTAATATCGTTAAAACAATGAAACTTAATCTTAATTAAGTATTCCATTCTTATAAATTGTTTGGACCGTTTTTTACAAATTACCATTAAGGAATAAGTGAAATTGTATAAATTTAATAAACCTTTAAGCTGACTGGTATGTATTTAAATTTACTCTTTAATATCTTTCGACCCACAGATTGCGATGTTATAAACCATAGATTAAATAATATTGATTAATCAGACATGTTGGCCAAAGATTTAATAATTAATCTGTGGCGATTTACAAATAAACCTACGCATTAACATTACCGGTTTCGTCCAGCAATATAATAGCTAGCCGAGTATCCGTCGACTGACCCTACCCTTATAAATAATAGTGGTAACTCTCCCTCCCCCACCCAAGGGTAACGGCTACCCTGCGGATCTCATTTCCAAATTGCATTTCGAAACTAAATCTCGACTTTACATCGGTTTATCGTCAAATCAAAATGGACCTTACCGCTAACTGCGAAAGTTTAATATATCTCGATGATGTAAGAGCGAAATTTAGTACTTACTTGTGAGGTCATAACCTAAGAAGGGGCTTCTACCCAAGCCTGTACAAGCACTAACTCGTATAATGAGATATGATAATAAACGCTCCAGTTGAATATTGATGTTGGGAAGTTAGGGATGCACTCAATGTTTACAGCTCAAGCTAATTATGTATAAATAAGCTAAGTCATTCTTAGAGTTTCTAGACTAGATATTCTAGATATTCTTCGAGCTGCAAACTGAACATCAATTAAACAAGTGAACTTAAGCGTTGAATCATAAAAACGTTTTTAAGTATCAAATGATCACTCATTAAACACAGGCAACAGAGTGCACACAGTAAGCGACTCATACCTGAGGTCGTAGGTTCGATCCCCGGCTGTGCACCAATGGACTTTTAAGCATAGAAAGACATTTGCTCGTACGGTGAAGAAAAACATATTGAGGAAACCGCCTTGCCTTAGACCCAAAAAGTCAGTGGTGTTTCAGGCACAGAAGGCTTATAAATACCTATTAAAACGACAATCATTAAACACACACAGAAATCTGAGGCTCAGACTTAACAAGATTGTAGTGACACTGATTATATGGCCTTTCAAAGAGCAATAAAGTTAAAATGCCATATTGCAATCGCCACTGAATTTTATTTCTAATTTTAATATTATGTATAGTGTATACATGAGGAGTGTTGGCCTAGTGGCTTCAGCCTGCGACTCTCATACCTGAGGTCGTAGGTCCGATCCCCAGCTGTGCACCAATGGCGTTTCTTTCTATGTGCGCATTTAACATTTGCTCGAACGGTGAAGGAAAACATCTTGAGGGAACCGACATGTCTTAGACCCAAAAAGTCGATGGCGTGTGTCAGGCACTGGAGGCTGATCACCTACTTGCCTATTAAATTTAAAAATGATCATGAAACAGATTCAGAAATCTGAGGCCAAGACCTAAAGAGGTTGTAGCGCCACTGATTTATTTTTGTATACATGAGGTAAGCAGTTGTTCAGAGTGAGTTTTTATTAACTTTTACAAAGTATCTTAGGTTTATAAACATAATAATTTCGTAAAACGCAATATTCAACCAGATTACATAATAGTGACTGAGATAAACGATTCTTTGTGTTGGCGAGAATAATTGTTTTGTTTAAATCAGCTTGTTGTCGAAGCAACTTGTTAACTGCCATTTATCTGGTTTTCGATTTAAGATAGCCGACTGGCGTATTTGTAAATTATATGGTAATATGAAGTGCAATTTATTGATAAGAACAAAATAAATCGGTGGCACTTTTTAGATTTCTGTACGTTTCATGATCTGTCAATCTAAAAGGCACTCCTGTGCCTGACACACGCCATGTCACGCAGGTGAAAGTCGCACGATGAAGCCACTTTGCCAACACTGTTCCTATTACAGGCACGTTTTCATTTGTACAGTATCATAATAGTATGTCTCTGAACCAACTGTCCAAATCAAGACGTTCACAATTGTGAGCTAATTATATATCACGTGTCCTCCATGACATCACCAAATACTCCGCTTTGCCTTCATTCTCCAAGACGGGGATGAATCATCATCTGATATTATTCCTGCGCAATTATCAACGCCGCGCCTTAGTATTATACCAATTAATTGTTACGTGCTCCATTCATAGTATGGATTAAATTAGCAGATTAAATATTAGTATCCTTTCATAAACTTTAAGATATATTTTTATTTAACCGCCGCTTAAATGTACCCATATTAAACTGTCTACGGAAGATGGTAAGCAAGCAGTAGCTTTTGCTGTTTATAGAAGAAAGGTCGAACCAAATCGTGCACCTCTTGGTTATGTCAACAATAAAAAGGTGAAACTCCAGCGTGCTTCTACATGAGCGTACAACAAAGTGTTATACTGTTAGCCTGGCTCAGTGGTTACGTTGAGAATACACTTGCTTATTATTAATATAGCATCGTGTATGAGAAAAAGAGATAGCGGGGAAAGATTGTAATATAGTAGAGAAGATGAGAGACAAATTAAAGAATTCGGAGGAAGTCTTCACTCCGTTGGAGGTTGAGCATTAAACATAGATAAACTATATAATCCTGATAATTAAGTACCTACTCAGATACATGCAATACAATTTTATTTTATTATATTTGCATAAGAGAGGACAATATCGGGACGCTCAGCACCCGGTTGTACAGGCTGTCCTTCGTATTCTGGGGTGGGCAACTTTGCGGTCTATAAATATAGGCCGGCAACACACTTGTGAGCCCTCTGGCAATACGAGTGTATATGGGTGGTATTGCTCGTTCCACAACTAAGCATTTTTTAAGTTTCCGCGCACCACCTGCAACCAGCTGCCCACTCAAGTATTCCCGAACCAATTCGACTTAGGGTCCTTCAAAATCGACCGTACCACTTCTCAAATGGCCGGCCACGCACTTGCGAGCCCTCTGGTATTGAGTGTGTCCATGGGTGGCATCTATAATTTACATACATGTATAACGTGACCTGGCGTTTTGAACGGGACTGCCCTTTTTCCAAATACGCAAAATTGTCCCATTTTTAGAAACCGCACGAAAATTTAGCAGCAGAATTTAAAAATACGATTTGAGAGTTCCAATTATACTTGAAATCATCGTCATTTCACAAAACAAATTTGTTCTTTTGATAAATATAAATATCAAAACACTTTGGGTATCTAAACATTTTCTAAATAAATAACTATATTTTATTTTATTGACTACTTATTAATTGAGATAAATTAAACCAATGTCCCGTTTTGTGAGTTAAAAAATGGTCACTTTAGTCATGTATCACATAACTTCAATTAATGAGCTATCTCCCCGTTTGTCCGACCGACTAAATATTACTACCGTTATTTCGGACATATTTAACGCCTGGGAAGAATCATATGATGGAGTCGGCGTCTTTTGTGACCTGTCGAAGGCTTTTGACTGTGTTCATCCGGATATACTAGTTGGAAAGCTTCAACACTATGGCGTTGATGGGAAAGCTTCCAGCCTGATGAATTCATATTTAAAGGGAAGGATCCAAAAAGTGCATATCAATGGAGTCACCTCTCCGGGTTCGCAGGTGTCAATCGGCGTCCCCCAAGGCTCGATTCTCGGTCCTTTCTTATTTCTGATCTACATAAACGACCTCCCATTCTTTGTCAACGAAGTTCATGAGATGGTATTGTTTGCTGATGACACTTCACTTTTATTTAAAGTGAATAGGAAAAATATATTATTGAACGATGTAAACAATTCCATCTCTCGTATAGTTAACTGGTTTAATGTGAATAACTTACTGCTTAATGAGAATAAAATAAAATGTATTAGATTTACAACTAATAACGTAAAGCGAGAAATTGGTAACCTGAAAGTCAAGGACAGTGAACTAAACTTTGTTGACAAAACTGTTTTCCTAGGCATAACAATAGATAGTAAACTCCAGTGGGGCCCACACATAGAGACTCTTTCGAATAGGCTGAGCTCTGCAGCATATGCAGTAAAGAAAATCCGACAGCTTACTGATAAGGATACGGCTAAAATTGTGTACCATAGCTACTTTCACAGCGTAATGTCGTACGGTATTCTACTGTGGGGTGCTGCTGCAGAGGTTCAATCCATATTTGTGTTGCAGAAGCGGGCTGTTCGGGGTATTTGTTGTGTTTCCCCGAGGGAGTCGGTACGGAATAGATTTAAGGAACTAAATATTATGACATTATCCGGTCAATATATTCTTGAAGCCTTGTTGTATGTACAAAAAAACTTAAACGATTTCAAAACAAATGGTGACTTTCACCAGTATAATACGCGCAATAGAACTAATTTGAGTGTGCGACCAACCAGGCTCCAGAAGATAAACCACTCCTTATATGGAAATTGTATTCGTTTTTACAACAAACTTCCAAGCGAAATTAGAGAACTGTCACTAAATAAATTCAAAGCCCTTGTTAAAAGTAAATTAATTAATAAAGCCTTTTATAAATGTGACGAATACTTAAATGACCCTAATCCTTGGGATTGATTTGCTCCAGTTCAAACAATTTGTATTAAAAACTTGGCGATTGAAAAGAGTGGCGGAAAGTTTCTTGCCAGTTCTTCTTACCCGCTCTACGCCCTTGACTTGCGAACTGGTTGTAAATGTAAATTTACAGTTAATTTAATTTGTTTTTCTTGACGTTCATAAGTGTAAATTATTACCAATATGAATAAAGATATTTTGATTTGATTTGATTATTATTAATTGTATTCAACTTTATGATATAGTCTTAAAATTTTGCATCTACTATAATCAAAACAATAGTGCTAGTCGGTGAGCAATTAATACTTTTATGGTGGCGCCTAAATGCGGCACTGACAACTCATTCAACCAATTTTGTCGCTTAACACTTCGTGTACAAACATTAGTTGCTTGCTTGTTTAGCAATTATCTTGTGATACATACTTTATATATAATGTTTAAAAGAGTATAAAGCCATTTTTGCTGCACACAACCAGTATATGGCACTTGGAGATCAGTGGCGGGCTGCTGAGGTTATTCCAAACCAATTCAAAATATCCTAGGCTTCCGTATGTACATCTGGATTTTTAAGACTTATTCTCATAGTTTATATAAATACTTGAGATTTTTTAAACAAAACTATGAAGTATTGACAATAATTTTAACCGACATTGCAATAAAAACACTTTAGATGTGTCAAGAGAGACCCGGATGGAACAAAGATCTCGATAAATTAGTAAAGGATTTTTTTTTAAGTTATAACATATTTTTTTAATATTAACAAATAGAATGTGATAAATTATTTTTGTTCGTCTTTCAATGCGAAATAGAAATATGAGAAAGGCAGATAGAAACACTTGCACGCCGCACGATTTACAACTATAGCAAGTGTCGTTATAACTTTTGATTTTAATTTTTTCCGTCTTTTCGCAACACGCGATAAGGAACTTCGTTAGTTCAATAGTTTTTTTTGTACATGTGTCTTCACTTTTTTTTTTCTACACAAATCACCGACTATATAGTCGTCGGAGGCATTAAGTATCTTCACTATATAGTATGTGTCTTCACTAAGACATCATGGAATATTACGATATAGCCTAACTTAAGATTAATAAGTAATTTAAGACTAACCTAATTTACTAAAAAGGTTTTTTATCATAAGGAAGTCTCCAATAACAATACTTACAGTTCTATTAAAGGGAAGACAGTCTGTTCTTGTGTTCTATTTTTTAATAATAATAATGAAACATAATAAAATAGAAAATTAAAACCAATTTAAAAGTATCTTTCCTGTAGCAGTGTAACTTTAACGCTGGCAGCATTTCTGGCTGTAATGTTCCTGCCAGGTCTCTACGCTCACACAGAACCTTTAACCTTCCGACTCCTAGAACCAACATTGGGTTCCGCAAGCCTCTTCACAGGATGTGTTCTTCCTTAGATTCTGTCAAAAACATCGACCCTTTTTCGCACTCCTCTACTGCTTTATTAAAAAAAATAATAATATTATATATAAATAATAAATAAATATGTGTCGTTGTCATGTTTTGTTTTGTTTGTATCATATAGTTATTAGTGAAACCTATTGTGGATACATCCAATGTGTTTATTTTATGTTTTATTTTCAACTTTATTTTGATTGTAAAGATGTATCTGTTTTGTTTCCAAATAAATAAATAAATAAAATAAAATACGTCTATTTTGGAACATAAGATCATCAAGGTATCAGTTATTCCACGTCATTAAATTTGAACAATTAAAAAAAAAAGTAAAAGTAAAAGCCGGCGTAAAAATCTCTCGGTACTCTTTTAAAAAAGCAAATAATCAAACAATACTACAATATTTAAAACAAATATAGCAAATTTATTAGAAGTAGCCTGCCCAGCACTAGTCTCAGGCCCTTTTGTCAACTAGATAATCGCTAACTTTATAGTAAGCCTTTTACACAGCTTTACTTTAATACATTTCTTTAATTTATTAAAAGGCAGAGATAAAAGAGCCTCTGGAATTTTATTAAAGAAGAGTATCCCCTTTCCAAAAAAGAATTACTTCGTTTAAATAGTCTTGTACGGGGAAAAAGCACCAGCTCTGGGGTCACCAGTACTATCTACCAGGCGCCAACTTAAATCTTTAATTAGCGCCTGTCTATGAACCATAGAGAACAAAATCAAGCTTGAAGGAAAGACCCTTATATTTGAGCCTTTTAGTATTTTCTATCAGATTTTATGCTAGTTTATAACATAGCTCTTCGTAGAAGACTTAGTGGTGTATTTATCACATACACATTTATTTAAGATAGATAACATATATACATTTAATAGTAATGATTTTAAATTAAGTGTCATATTTTTGTACAGATGCAAATTGTTCTAAATTTAAAATATTACCACAAGTTATACTATCTATGCCAGTTTTTAAAAAGAAGCAGACAGTAGATCATATCTCGGCTGGCCAAAGCTCTATTCACCTACATGAGTCGGGAAAATGGAAAAAATCTGAAGCTTTTAAAAGAAAATAAAATCTGAAGGTCGTCCCCACACAAGTGTGTTGTTGCGCCATTTCACGCCCTTGTCCTCCTAAAATATATTACTGGAGATGATACAACACCTTCAAAAATATTGAATCACATAAATTTAATTTATTTGTTATAGCAAGCTTAAAATATACAAGAACATATATCTTCACAATTTTATACGCATATACATCAATTATATTTTTATATATAGTTACGGTAATTATGAAGTTTGTTGTAAATTTATTTGGTTAATCGAAATATAATTTCCTTGAACTCAAGACAATTTTAACAATTATGATATGTTATTTGTAAAAAAATTGTCCCTACTTTACATAGCGTCCCAATAATTGTGTGATTTGAACCTACGATCTGACCTTCTAACCATTATAAACCATTAAAGTGCGCACTAAACTTCTGAAAATGGCACATATGATATACTGTATTATTGTATATTGTATATGTAAGTTAACAAATTACAGGTTAATATTGGTAATAAACGAACCTTTTTAGTGTCATGTTCAGAACTGTCTATTTTTTGCTACCTATTAATTCATTTTTTTATTATGAAATTCATTAGTTTTTTCCTAATAAATTTCTTGTTTGATTTTTTTGTTTTTGCGTGCTTTTCGATTTAGAGTCACCGTTATGTTAGAATTGTGTTTTTTGTAAAAAAATAATATAATTAAAGAGACAGAAAATGTCTGTCAAAGCTAAAGTTAGAATTTAACCCAACCTGAATACTGCGTATCAATGAATTATTAAATATTCTTGCTAATTACACCTTGAAAGTCTATATCACATTAAATAATAATTGTAACAGCTCTATATAAGTGTGTTCTTTTATTTTCTCACGGAAGCAAGTAGCGGAGTTCCCCCGAAGTCGATTTATTCACTACCTTTTCACTTTTACGTGTGTGACTTTCATTCTTTCACTTCTTAGATACTGTATCGTTTTAAAGGTTTTATTCATTTGCCGCAACAGCGCTACAGTTCTTTTAGGTTTGGGCCTCAGATATCTGTAAC
Organism: Pieris mannii; assembly: GCA_028984075.1. Taxonomy (NCBI): domain Eukaryota; kingdom Metazoa; phylum Arthropoda; class Insecta; order Lepidoptera; family Pieridae; genus Pieris; species Pieris mannii. The sequence goes on along the minus strand of CM054789.1, from coordinate 10,435,089 downwards.
CTGATCATTTGTTTTTTCTAATAGGCAAGTAGAAGATCAAACTTCTATCATTGTCACATAACTTTTTGGGTCTAAGGCATGCAATGTTTTCATTCACCATACATATATATATTAGTAGTGCTTATTTATTTATTAAATTGACGAGATCATACATATTACTAAATCTATAGATTATTTTACAAAATCTCAAATGTGTGACAATTAAAGTAAACATAAGTTTTACAAAAAGTAGAAGTTAAAAAATACGATTAATATATATATATATATATATATCTATATAAGATAAGAACAGCACACAATTAAATAATATAATAATAAGCGTAGAGACAGGAAGTGTACTGGTGCACAGCCGGAGTTCGAATCTACAACTATTGATGAGAGTAGACCAACACTGCTCAATTTTTAATGTTTAAGATTATTTTAATTCTCAAAACTTCATCAAGTTCATCATCATCGATGGCTTTACAGTGAACAGTGTGTTGGCCCTAGGCTAGTATAATACTTATTTGTGTACTATGTACTATGCCTTTACGAAGATTATTTTTGAAACTGACAACCCAGCTACATAGTAATTAATGACTTGGCACAGAGGTCAAAAGTCAGAACCGGCCCCTTTTACTATCGAAGATGATCTAAGGATAGCTGGCACTTACACGGGAATAATTTGTTTAGTAATAAGTCAACCAATGTTAAAATATACGTAAGTATTTATTTTAAGTCAAAATCTGGTCATAATTGGTCGAAAAAGCCGATAGTCGTAATATAATAGAATTCAGACGGTATATTGTCCTAACTTCGTCTTGTGGAGGCTGTTTCAGTGCCGAGGAATCCATCACCCAGGTGTCACCCAGTCGTAGATTGCGTGGTTGTGGCTTCCCCACGAACAGAAATCCTCGAAGCATTGAGGTCGCTCCTCAAAGTCGCTCCTTAAAGTCGCCCTTGCTTAGGAATTTCTGAGCATCTGGAAGGAGCTATGCTGTAAGCCAGGAGTTTAGAATCAAAATAAATGGGCGTCTAAGTGCGGAAATTAAGTCCACTCCACAAAGCTACGTGCATAAGTAGGAACTATCCCAAAACGAGTATTGGTATACAGGAAATCGAAAATCGAACAGTTTGCGTTAGTAGATATTTTTTGCTCCTATGATAAAGGCAAAAATTTTGAGGTGACTGACATGAATAACACCCAAAAATTTACATGTGTCGCAAAAGGCTTGGCAATCTGAGAAGAATACTAAGGTAGTATAAAGTCAGGCAATGAAGATATCATATTAAAATAGCCAATTTCTAGCGTCATAAAGTAGTTAACATTAAGATCCTCTTCAATGTTAATTCAAAGATCGCAAGCCCAGTTACAATTTGCACTAAATTTATCATACAATAACGTTTGTACTGAAATTATTATTCAAATCGAGCTGCATTAATCAATGCGTCGATAAAAGAAAATGCGAACGGTGCTCCTGCGCATAGGGTAAGGTAAGGTAATTATGTCGATATTTTTAAATTAGGTAATACAATTTTATTTGAAAATTAATAGAAGAAGAATATTTTTAAAATTAGAATATTGATTATAATATGACTTTTCCAAAATCCATTCTTATACTCTCAAACCTTTGATTGTCTTATTAAAAATCATTCTTTCGTATCTTTTAAGACGCGTTAAAAACAAGTTTCTTTTAAGGTAAGGATTAAGATATATTCATAGAAGGAGAAAACAGTTATTTAACTTGTTTATTTTTTTTAAACAATAGAATTTTATTTTATTCATATGAAAACTTATTATTTACATTATTGCGCGCCATCTTTACATTATCTATCCACATATTGGTTATAATTCATTCAACTTCCTGCATTCCTTTTTTTTTTCTGTTGGTCTATCATAATAAATATAATACAGTTTTAACTGTCGTTTAATAATTCGCCATGAATCATCGTAATTTTATTAAACTCAAACTCAATATCTTTATTCATATAGGTAAACAAGTACACTTATGAACGTAAAAAAAAACAACTACCTAAGTAATACACACAATATGTTTCAATAATCGATACAGAAGTACATCACTAAATCGCGGATCCTTTCGTGTATGCATGTGTGCGTGAGACCGCGAGATAATGAAGTATCTGCACTAATATATTATAAAGTTCATTATAAACAATTATTTATTGTTAGCGCATGTTTATTAATAAGGTAGGGCTACTGCTTGTGTTGGCGGCGTGTAGGGCTGTCGGTTTATAATTAATCACTAAGATTCCATCGTAACCTTGAAGCGACAATTTCTTAGATATAGTTCATTTCTATGTAAATAAGGTACGCGGATGTATTTTGTGTGAACGTCGAACTGTAATAATTCAAAGACAAACGATAAATTTAATCATAGTTTTGAGTATCCTTTAAGTCTCTACGGAATTACGGTACATATATTTTTGTACGCTTACAATGACAGTGTTCGCGCTGCCAGCCTTTGGCATTGGTACGCTATTTTCTGGAAAGACACTAATCATTCAAAAATTAGTATGTCGAATACGTGTGGAATTTCGTATTGTGCTTTGACGTGCGATGATGCAACTCAGCAGGTTTTTTAATCACTCCATGGTAAGTGCAGTAGAAGAGTCAGTACGCAACGCAAAGTTATGTTGCTTTAAATGATTTCTATTTAGCTATAAACAATGTAATGCATAAGTAACCAACATAGGTGGCCTACTAACGCCATCTATTGCCGAGAAGGCGAAATAACAAGTATTCACTGCGATTAAATTATCACGTATCAAGTATGATTTTTATATTTTAAACCATTTTATCTATTCTATCTTATTGAATTTTATCTTAGTCTAAATTTTGAATCTATTTTTTAGAAGGACTATGTTACGCCCGAGAATAACACTCATTTTTTTATTACGTTGTGCGCCTTTGAGAGGTATATGCTTTTAAAAATCGGAATTCAATCACACTTTGTTATTTCGCAAAAAACAATGCCTACTGAAGAGGCCGTATAAGATTTTCTTAGTTGGAAACGAGTTTAGGGAACGCTCATACAGAGCAGACATTAAAACCAATGAAGACCCATTCTAATAGGTTGCAGGCCTTTGTGGGAAGAGTATTATTTTTAACAATTGGGGTTCGTATCTTTCAGGGAGTCGATTCCAGAGTTCGCTGGTTCTCAAAAGAACTATATTGACTCCAAATCATCCTTTAAGCCATCTAGAATAACATAAAAATATATTTTGATTAAAAATTGTTTCAGCCCTATAAAGCCTTTGTGCATTAACTGTCCATGCCGTAATATGAAAGTTGTACGGAGGTCTTAGATTTTGCGCTCGTAGATTATTTTCCCATGAGCTGATCTTTGCTTCTCATTTTGATTGGATTTTTATTATTAGATACGGGAACTCTGTTTGGAGATGGATACACAGTCTTTAAAGGGAGCAATACTATGCCCATACGAAAATGTTGAGAAAAATAATTTATATGGTTAAGTGCGAGGCTCAAAGAACGCCGAAGAAAATCTTTGTGGACGACCTTTGCCCTACGGAATATAGGAGAATAGTCAGGTGTAGACCTGACTATCTATGACATCAGTAGTAAGTTCGATAAAAGTTTCGTCAAGTATATGAACACAATCCTTAATATAACTTGTATAAGAATTAGTACTTCTGTTTATTTCAAACTAGTGACCCGCCCCAGCTTCGCACGGGTGCAATGCTGATGAAAAGCAGGTTTTTATTATGTATTGTTATTTGCGTCGCTGGAAAGCTCCGATAATATACGCGTTCGATCGCTGCTAAATAAGCTGTAATGGGCTGTTTAGAAAATGAACAATGTATTCAAGGTATTTAATTGGTTAAGGATTAATGCTGTATTGGTTAAAATCGCTTCGAAAATAGCCATTATTTGTCGTAAAAAGTAAATGACAAAAAAAAGTTATTGTGGGTTATCCATAAGAGATAAACATATACCATCACTTTTCTGTAGACCTTTTCAATGTGTACAATACTTAGTACATTATTTTGATAAAACTCGTAGGATTCAGCCTGCGTTTGCAATGTAAGCGGAAAAAATGTAATTATTTACGACATCACATTAGAAACCTCAAAAATAACAATACTTTTCCACTATTTAATGGATGTTATTATACATATAAACCTTCCTCTTGAATCACTCTATCTATTAAAAAACCGCATCAAAATCCGTTGCGTAGTTTCAAAGATTTAAGCATACAAAGGGACATAGGGACAGAGAAAGCGACTTTGTTTTATACTATGTAGTGATTAAGCGACATAATTTTTTTTTCAATATCGTAACTATTCGATAACTTTTTGAGTTTAAGCTTTATTTGTTTCATAAGTTTAGAAACACTCCCATGAAATTACCGAAAAATTATAAATATTTGCGTTCGAAATTCGAATAATATTTGTTTGAATGATACTGCAAAAGCTTTTTTAAAATCGCTTTTTTAAGCCTTGAATTTGGAATTAGAACGGATAACATATCTATTAAATCCACGCATATTCATTAACACAGATTATAATGAATTAATTAATTAGCACCTTGGTTGCTAGATCTTTTAAAAAAGAGCGTACCAATTCTCAAAAGGCCGGCAACGTACTTGCGAGCCTTCTGGAAATATAAGTGTCCATGGGCGGCGGAAAAAATGCATTTTATATGGAACGTTACTTATACATTAAATATATATTTTTTATATGTAATATATAATACTCATATAAAATTAAAAAATGCTTCCTACATATTTGCGTTTGAAATTCAAATAACATTTGTTTGAATATTACTTCGAAAGCTTTTTAAAAAATCGCTTTTATAAGCCTCGAATTTGAAATTAGAACGGATAACACATCCACATGTATCCTTTTTCACAGATCTGAGTAAATAATATGTAATAACTTGAAATAAAACCTCCTTGGTGAGTAGATCAAGCATTGATTAATTGAAAGATCTGGAGTTGTTGTTGTGTTATCTTCATTCATAATCAATAATATTATTAAAATTTAATATTTATGTAAATATTATGTTTTTCACTAGCTTATCCCTTTGTTTCCATTTGATGTGTTTCTTTATTTTGTCTGTAGCTTCCCTACATTTTACTTGAAACTGGCATTAGGTTAGAACTTTTGCCATAAATAAAAAAAAAATGAAAATAAAGTTTTTATATGTAACACAACGTTATCTATACATTACTTATATAATGAAACGCCACCAGCCAGTAAACTTGTAATTAATTATTTTCAAAGATCGCGTCTTAAATAGTCACAGCTGTTAATTAAACAGGTGTGTGCAGAAGTCCTCTATTAAAATCATACATTATGCAGGAATTAAACGTGACTCGCAGAAATTCTATTGACAATTACAATTTACCTTGACATGAACTTGCACACTCATAAAATCACTTTAATGTTATTCAAAACAGTATTTATATGTCAATATTAACATAAATATAAGGTAACGGAGATAATTAGTTGGTCATTAATTTGTATTAAATTAATACATCAAAGTTGCCTGGAAGATATCGCTCAAATGCGACCGCCTGCTGACCGCTATTAATTTAATTAATTTAATTGTACTGTATTTTTGTGTAAAAAGTTAACAGTGATTAGTGAAGTAAATGTATGTTCTTAAATCAAGGGATTTGTCGGAGAGAACTAACAATAAACTCTCTGTTATTATTATAATTGTGTGTGTGTGTATACTAAATTGATTTGAGAACATTGTAATAATTAATTGAGGTTATTTTACTAGCGTTACTAGGTATATTAAGAATGACAGACAGGGCGGTAATTCAAGAGAGACTAAGGAAAAACTATGGCGGCCGTGCGTACTTTCAGATTTTTTAATACGCGAGTAAGACCCAAAAAGATTTTAGATACCTAGACACAAATAATAACCGAAATTGAACACATTTTTGATAAATTTTATAAGTTAAAACCCGATAGGAAATAATCGTAGTACAATCATATACTCAAAAATTTACTTTATTAAAAATAAAAGGGTATTTTTTAAATTAATTTCTTTAATTCTAAGAAATCTCTTTATGGATAAAGTCATGGCAAGGAAAAAATAAAGTTGGGTAATAAAAGCAAACATTAGCTATGGTACATAGCGTAATATACGATACTATATATAACGAATTGTTCCATATGATGGTGTGTAGCTGCTAAAGGTAATGTATAGCTAGGCCACAATAATATCCGAAACATTTTCAGAGACGCTACATTTTGTGCCAAGACCCATTTATTGGGTCTTCATCCTAATTAGGTTATGGAAGTAGTTACGCTGAATATAGAAACTTAACATTAGAGATGTACTTGGACATTTCTAAGCTCCACACTGAATGTATACGTAGACGAAATAGCGTATAAAGCTAGAATCAATTAGCAGTGTTTATAATGTCGATGGCCGATGTAGGCCCATATCGAACGCTTAACCCAGCGCAGTGCGTTCAGAGCCGTTCGATAAAAAAATAAGTTCAAAAAAAGTACGCGCCACCCCTAGGCTCGACGGGAAAAAAGCAGATAAAAATGGGTCCCGCTCGTAATTTAAATGTCGATCCAGTTGTTCGTTACCTGTGGTTCATTCATTTAAAATTGTAGTTTATCTGTGCGTTTTTTTAATAATTTTGCAAATGTAAAACATTCTGTTGTGTAATAAGATAAGGTTGCTGAAAGAGATTTTATTATATCTTAATGTTTTTTTTAATAATATTTATACACCAAATAAGACGATCACTTCGTTTGGTGTATATGATGTTGCCGAAAGATTTTTTATTCGTATTGTTACGAAATCTTATACACTTAAGAATACGGTCACTTCTTTATATATATTTCTTTTGGTGTATATTTGGTGTTCGCTCATATAGAAAATTTAAATCACAATACAAATAAGACAATATTATATACTTAATATAAATATGCTTCTAAGTCACATGCGTTTTGCTATTTGCTATTTTTAATTAAACTTATAATTTTTAATACAAATTTCCATACTTATTGCAATAAGTATGGTAATTCGTATTTATTCATCAAAACCATTCAATTTTATTGTTTTTGTTAATTGATTTAATTTTATTTATTAGTCCTAAAACAACGTGTATTCTAAGAGATACAAGCAAATATTTATTAACACAGGTACGTACACATCAATCTAATAAACTTCAACCTCCAAAAAACCTAAAGATTGTCGTAAAATATATCAATATTTCTAGATTGACAAGAGGAACGAGAACGTGTTGCTACTTTGATAACTTGCTTTTTTACACATTTTACCTAAAACGAAAAAGAAAAAAAAAACCTTGAAAAAGGTTGAATAGCTCTGAAGAGGACACAACATAATTTATACAGTAGGTACTCAAACACTACTCATGCTGAGCACGCCGCGATAAAATGATTCTGCTGGATTGTGTTAAAAGATTATCGTCTACATTGTTTGGTCCTCCTCAATCTGTATTAATTACCTGATCACGAAAACTTATTCACTATGCAGAACTAAACTTAAAGGTGACGTGAAAAACTATACCGTTACGATACGTTATGTAGTTACGGTAAGCTAACTATCCCCGTGATGTTCCCCCATAGAACCAACTTCAAATACCCCTAAATAAATATTAAAATAAATATACGTCAAAAATACATTCAAGTATTTTACAGCTTTTTTTCTTATTTGATTGAGTTTGTTGTATAGAATCATACGTTTTTAAAGATAAGACCCTAACTGGTACACACTGGGAATCACCCATAGAGACTGGACTACTGCATTTAAACAGAATATAATTATAAATATTCGAATGTTGTCAAAATATTAAACGCATTTCCAAATACTATACGAATGATCTAATATAACATCGACTTGGATACAACTATACCAACTCAACGTCCGTCGTTTCACAGCCGAGTGCTTTTTAAGGCAGTTTTTTCCGCACACTATGAGAAACCTGCCAACTGAAGTATTTCCGAACTAACTGGACTTAGGGGCCACAAGGACAGAGCATACCAATTCTTATGCGCGCAGAAGGCTCATCTGATGTTTAGTGATAACTCCGCCCATGGATACTCACATTACCAGGAGGCTCGCAATTGCGTTGCCGGCATTCTGAAAGAGCGTACGGGCCACAGATTTCTCAGTGATCAGCCACCAGTGCCTGACACACGTCGTCGACTTTTTGGGTCTAAGACCTGTCGGTTTCCTCATGATGTTTTCCTTCACCGTTCGAGCAAATGTTAAATGCGCACATAGAAAGAAAGTCCATTGGTGTATAGCCCGGGATTAAATCTACGACCTCAGTATGAGAGTCGCACGCTGAAGCCACTAAGCCAACACTGCTCTTAATCGCTTACTTCTATAGCAGTTAGATCAAGTGCTTTCAGACACTCATCATCTATAAAGTTTGTTCCTAAGTATTCTTACCAGTTCGTGTCTTTCCTTTGAACCCTTGCAAGCAAATATATTTTGTATGGAATAAGGATTTCAAATGCTGTCGGCATACTCTAACAGTTGTATGACGCGTTCTTGATGTGTAGGATTCGAATGATTTCCTTATGAGCATGGAATAATTTTTGTAATATTCATGATGTGACATTCCTATTTCTAATCATAACTGATACTGATGATTTCCACCCAAACATTTTCCGTTTATGCTGGCAAAAACTACTTAACCTATGTGATGTTGATTGATAGAAGAAATATATAAAAAATGACGGAGTGAATGATTCTTGCCAGTTCTCCTTGCCCGCTCTACGCCCTTGACTTGCGAACTGGTAGTAAATGTAAATTCACAATTAATTTAACTTCTTTTCGTATTTTCATATGTGTACTTGTTTACTTATAAGAATAAAGTTATTTTGAGTTGAGTTTGACGTAAGCCTAATCACCTAATTGCCTATTAGAGAAAAGAAATAATCAGCACGTATTATTAAACATTTGTTTTTATTTATTATTGCAAAACGTATATTTCTCTGCAAGACTTGAAAATAATATTATACTATGAATCGAAGAACATGTAAAATTTTTTTTGACGTTTAGAAGTCTAGTCGTTTACCTAGATATTTTGTTGTTGTTGTTGTTGATACACTTACTTATTACTACACGTATACCTAGATGAATAAAGATATTTTGTTGTTGTTGATACACTTATTATTTATTACGATAAATAAATTCTAGCTCAAATGCAAAGCAGCTCTTCTCAGTTATATTCCATAAGCAAGTACATCAATTTGCACAGAGTGACCCAGTAAGACGTAATAATATAGATAAGTGGATCAAATAGCAGCACCTATCCAACATCAGAGCAGGATCTCTAAACATAGTCACAATGGCAAGTCATCATTCAATTGTGCTAGTGGAAATGGCCCGATTATCTTCAATAGGACGTTATCGTTTCATTGCATTTCTTCTATATTATGTACCAGGTGCTTCGGGCTCTTTTAATGTGACGTCAGATAAATTCTAGGTTTATTTTCGAACTGCGACTATATTTATTAAAGTCTTATTAAATTTAAACTACCAACACGTATTTCTGTTTAGATGTTTTGATAGAGAGGTTTGAATAATGATATACATCAACCAAACATACAAAGTTATAAACACTGTTTAATGCACTCATTTTTCTATTAACATATATATATATATAGAGAGATTCCGAAACTACTTAATAAACATTAAAATTGATAAATAGGTATCTATTTAGACACATAGTCAGAAAACTTTGAAAATATTTATTCTTTTTCAATGGAATGTCATCATATATATAAGATCAAATTTATTGTAAAATACACGTGAAGCTTATATTTCACTATGGTATGTAATGGCAATTATTGTTTTAAATTTAAAAAAGTATATTTATGTGATTAGTTGGACGTGCAAAGATGGATTAAAAACACTAAAACTTATTCTTAAGTATCGTTAAACTTAATACAGCCATCTCAAACATTAGACAGTCATATGCTATATCTAATTAAAAATTAACATGGGAAACTTCTCTTGTAATTTGTTAGCATTATAGAAGTTATGATAATCCTCTTTTATAAAACACCTCATACATGGTTCATAACCATACGAATTGTACTTTATTTTTGCTCTAAGCATCATAGAAGGGCAATCAGATACTTTATTTTATACGATATTCTTAATGGGATAGATAGCCCCCACATGTTTTCGTTAATTTCTCTAAGGATCCCTCCACCGTATGCGACAAGATACTTACAATTGTTTCATGTGCCTCAAATGGTGGTTGTATCTAACGATAACACTAATTATGAGGATTTTTATTTAACCACCGCACCAAAGTGGATGTGAGGAAATATTTGAGTAATAGTAACAATCTTTCACCTTTGAAATAAATGTAAAATCTCTGTTTTATTTATTCTTTTGTTTATTAATTTTTTTTTTATTATTTTCGTATGTAAGTAAATGTTGACATGTGTTTGTCCTAATTTTGTGGTCCAATTATAAAAAAAAAAATAAACATTCTGTATGTTTCGTGTATAATGTTTATCTCTGTAACCTGTTTTGGCTATCTATATTTTCTAAGTTTTTTGTTTGAAACGTTTAGTTGTAAGATTACTAATAAATAAAATATGTAATAGAAAGTGTATCCAAATATCCATGTGTGAAAATGACACGACAACAGATCCATGCAACTTCCTTACAATCGAGTAGCCCGCAATCTCGTATAATAGTCTATAGTTTAGTTAGAATTAACTTCATACTGTATTCTAGATGCATCCATCATAATGTTAACAAAAGGGAGGTCGCGGCAAGATTGCCTACACTTATACAATGAGCCGAGCTACTTAGTACCTATATTGGATTTACATAAGCGTTTATAGTAGTTATATACACGTCTTCTATGTACTAAAATCTAGTAGCGGTACCACCTTTAAGCCTTAAATATCAATATGTTTCGTTATATTTTTTCTTCATATTAACAATAGGCCTTATTAAATTATAAACATTGTTTCATTTATATGAATCCTTAAAACTTTTAACAATAGTAAAAATACAACATGCAGGCACCATCATATGCTTGCTTCAGGTTTTGTTTTGTTCACCATCGGACGTAGATCTCTCCTATCCTTTTGTAATGTTAACTAATTAAATTCAAGGCAATTAGATCTGACTAGGACTAAGGCATGTCACACGTATAAGCAAGTGTCTATTATGGATATCGTGGTAAAACACTTGGTGCACTATGTGACACGATCCAACGACCTTTGAGTTGAAAGCTCAAGGCACAACGCCTATACTTGTACAAAACCCTGGAAAGTAAAACTTACAGTAGACATTTATTTATTTATTCAATTACAGACATGGCTAAACTCATATTAAAAATAGACTATAATATATAAGTATACAATATTAATTAAAAATAACATAAAACATATATATTCTAACTTCTAATACCCTCAAATCAGAGTATACTACTAGAGACATGGTGTAGCAGTGTTATAAGCAATAGACTATAGAGGGTATTAGATGTAAAACTGATCTTGAAATATAAAATGACGTATTATCATTTACGCCTAAGTAAGCTTCTTGTTTGCTTAATTGTATTATTATTTTAATTTCAATTAATCCTTCCGTCTCCTTAATAAGACGAGGTCCGAAAATACAGGCATATATTATGCACAATAGATGTATAGTTTATAATAGCAAAAAAGAAATCAATAATAATACAAATAACAGAACACGAAAACAATTTTTTTCATGTTTTTAAAAATTTTCAAACATAAATATTTATTACGTATCTGATTATTTTATGAATTTTATAATATACAGCTTATATTTTTTACCTATATATATAGTCGTATATCTTCGCGGGTAAAGGTATCCTCCAGCTTTTTGTATCTGACTCTTTCCATGGCTTTCTTTCTCCATTCGCTTCCTGGTACTGCTTCTATTTCTTCGATCCACCTTTTCTTGGGGCACCCTCTTATATCATAGCATATTTTAATAAAAGTTGTATACTGTTTATCGGCGTTTTATTTTAGACATCGAGGCAAGTAATTAATAATTCATACATACATAGACGTAACAGCATTTTTATCTCGCCCTATCACTCGTTTCCAAATAAGCTCATTTATAACGCACGGGGGCTGAACAAAAACAAAAAATTTGAATAAGGACAGCATTATTTATCGCCGCCCCAATGAAGGCCGTTAATGTGATTTTTTAATAATAAAAAATACACGAACACCAGCGAAACGAGGATCATGTATCATCGCCATTTTGACCAGTCATTGTGCTGAAAAAATATTTTTATTTATCAACCGAAGCGGGGTAATGTTAACCTCAATAGCTCTAAATGGTTGACAAATCTGTGTTATTTTTCACCTACAATTCATACAAGAAATACACGTACAATAACAGCAAATTTACATAATATTAAATACCTAATTAACAATCGAGGCGAAAACAAAACGGTGCTCGCCGATAAAACCCTTGCCTAATTAAAAAAATTAAAAAAAAATCTCCCTCAGAACGCGTTGTCACGTTCCATATTCCCGCGTTAATTACACGTCATTCTTTTTTCAAAAAGCGCGCCAATGACGCGCGCAATTAAAGCCATGTACAGACAACGGGAAGACGCGACATAAAGCCGGCATACACAATGCGTCCTCGGCGAAATTCGCCGCAGGCTCTGCGAAATTAACAAGGCGATTTACACTTGACACTAGGCGTCCGTATTTCACTACTCTCCAACAGTGCACACTGGCTTAGCGTGTGCATTGTACATTGCGTCTTAACTTTTATTTTTCATATGTAAATGCATGTTACAAGTGATTCGCTCGCTTAGCCGGCAATGCTGAGCGAATCGTTGACATTTCCTCCCCTTGCGTTGCTTGAAGCTTGGCTTGAAGCCGCCTAAAAGTTGAAACTTAGTTGAAAGCTTATTTACTGCGCTTCACTTAATACGCACGGTGCAACGTGTCGAGGCAGAACGTCGTAATTGTGAGAAATGAAGCGTTTTGTGTCATTATTTTCGAGATTCTTTGGCGGAGGGTTATTGTTGATAATTTTTTATTATTACGCTGGGAACAACGAGTTCATTATTTTTTCAAGTGGTTTCTTGAAACAATGTGTTACTTAGACTATGCGTAGCCTGCGGCGGCACTCTATATACAAAGACAACTGTCTTTAGTTCTTCATAACTAATTCTGAATGCTGTCTGTTGGAACAATACACGTTTAGAAACGAAATTGTGTCAAGACATTTTTTTAATCAACGTGTTTACATAATACACAATTTTGTGATTATGTTATAAGACTTAACATTTAATGGAATTTACATAATCACTAGGTGTCTATTACTTTTTGGTTATATCGGTAGATAAACATGATGATGATATGACTTTAAGATTAGATTGGAGAATCGTAAAAAAAGTTTGATATATCGTTTGCGTTTTATTTATATATTTATTATTGGGCTCAGGATGAGCATTGAGATAAACGAGCTAGGTCCGCATGTCCATAGTTGCTCCCCTCACACTTTGAAATCGATTTTCCTTTTCCTTTAGTTTTACATTTTTTTATTTATTATGTTTGCCTATAAGTGATAACATCAATCTCGTATTTTAATTTTCTTATGTACCAATGAATACCCCATTGAAGCTTTTTCTTTACATAAAATACTTTGTTAATTAAACCGTATTTTACTAAAGTTTGCTATTTGTCAGATAATTTAAATAATGTACATTAATTTTAATAGCTACACAGAGTCAGCTTTAATAGATAAATCCTATTGTGAAAACATAAACTGTACACAACTTACACAATTATGCAAATTTAATGTCGCCCCTAATTGCCAAATTATTTAAAGAGGTTTTTGTTAATATCACCCCTACACCCCTGGAGCGGGCGAAGATTTTATTTTCTTTAAATTGCATGTAAATTATGCTACAAGATACGATGGGGTTCTTAATGGAAAACGTAATAAAAACTCAAATCAGAAATTCTCTTTTTTGTTTTTATTGTTTTGAACGAGGTTTTTAATCTATGGCTGTTTATTTAATTACCCCCAATATTCCAAGGTAATGGTTACCGCTAACAAGCTGTTCCAGACACCCATAGTGAGAAGTAAACTCTGGTAAAGTGTAAGAAATATGACATTTATTGTAAACACTAACAAAACACTATGTAAAAGGTACATTTATTTTTCCTGGACTTGGTTCCCATGATAAATTGAATAAAGAGAAGCTCTGTTACGAAACTTTGACAATAGCCAACGCAACTCATTGATTAACTACAAAAACAATTGAAAAGCGTGATAAATAAAACAGAGATTAGGGTTACCCTTCATCATAAAACTTCCTAACAAAAATCATCTAACACTTGGTAGATGGTTAAAAATACTAAACTATAACCAGAGCACACCCCTGATCATTTATAATGCCAAAATGTTTTAATTAAGACGCTGTAAAATGTAATTTACATGCAAATTCGGTTTATGTTAATGTGCCGCGTATATCTGTTTGGGTGCGTGCTTGGTATCTAATTTTGCGACAGTGTACGCCGTCATTATCTTAGCTCTAATGAGAAATCTGGCAACGGCTTGATGTTTGCATAATTAAACTTGCGGTTGGGTTTTGATTGTTGCTAGGATAAAATACTCCATCTGTGTATTAATGTTTGCTATTTTTTACTACGATGTTTTAGATAGGCAAACGTTCCATCAAACCCTGGTTGGAACGATAGAAAACACGAAAGAGACATATTAAGAGTATAATTCATAATCTATCAAGGCGGTCAGGAAAGTCCGTACGACAAAAGTGTATAGATATTTGGAAGACAAAGTTCGCGATAAATCTCGTTTCTGTTTTGGACCCTACTATTGCCGGTTACACCATCAACATGAAAAGGCTAAGAGCCATTACGGATTGTAGTGCCCTCTAGCGGTAAACATTTCAATAATATCAATAAACTCGAAATTATAAATCGTTTAACTTTTTTTATAAATAACAAAAGTACTAAAAAATCAGTTAAGACATAATCAGTGTTCAACTGATATTGCAAATAATGATTAAATTTCTAGTTACTTCAAATTCAAAAAGAAAATATCTGATTACGAATACAACTATCCAACTCGCAAATTAATTAAAACGAAGAAATTCATTAGCAAAAGCTCAAATCGACTAATTTATTCCGATAAAAGAAACGACTTAAAACATGTTTTCCCTCTCCAACCCTTCGCCGAGATTCAATTCGGCTAAATAAACTGAATTATGTGCTACTTAAATGAGTGTCAAGCCTCCCTTGAGGGCCTCCCCGTACTCGAGCCTTTCTTAAGGAAATCTTTATTTAGTCTTTGAAGTTTTCTAGAAACGTTCCAATTTTAAATTTCCAGAAAACTTAACGCTTTTTTATAATAATACTTATTGTAGAGTATTAATACTATTACACACATCGAATAGTTCAGTTTAATTAGAGTGTATTTTTATTTTGTATCACAAAGCCGAGGTTAGGTTTTGAAAGTTATACTCTATATTGTTACTATTATTTAAAGATCTTTAAACTAAATTAAATCCGGAACTTAATAATATGCTAAAAAATATTTGTTTTCGTATGACCAGTGCTTACCAATTCGAATCCATCAAAAATGGCTTAAGTCTCTTACTTTCATAAAGTCAATGAAACACGGAGATGTGTTCTACCTCTAAACAAACCTAGACTCTTTATTAAACTGAGAAGTGCAGTAAAATGCTTGTGTCATTTTTAAATTTCGAATAGCAAAAGAAACGATACTCTAAATAATGTTTGAAGAGTGTTCTATTTTTAAATACACCAACCAAAACCTTTAAAAGGTATAAAAAGAAGATCCAAGTTGTTCGTTTTTCCATCGTGCAAAGACAAAAGTAGAGCCGCCCTCTGAAACGAATAGGCCAGGCGGCGAGCTTTTCTCACTCTCTTAAACGCTCTTGCTAACTGTACTGTGATTACGCCATTTTGATACTTTTCACATATGATTTTTACGACTTGAACATTTTGAGAACTATTGCTTTGCTGGCTCCCACTGGAAAAATCTATATACTTATTGATAAGACTTTGAAAAGTTGTCTGTTGATGGCTCCCGAAGGAGAAATGTATTGTTTTTATCTCGTATTTTATTGGAAGTTTAGATAAAGATGCACATATGTAGGTTATGCAACTGCAAGTATAATTTGAACTCATAATATCCGCACGAACAATTGGACAATTCTTTTTTGTGTTCTATATTATGGGGCCATTGTCGACACATTCACGTTATGTCAAAGGCGAATAAGGCTTATCATTTCACATTTATTTTTAGATCAGTTAATTTATTGAAAAACGCTTAATAAAAAATGACTTCAAGCTATGATCAAAGAAATGGATAAGTTCGGAATAACGCTAGTTAATTTTATAAAAGTATCAAACACGTTTAATCTAGTTAAATCCGACAAGTGTTGCTCAAGTGGCGCCGAGCCGTGGCGTGTCGCCATTGTTGTAGTTACGTGTATCGCTAATATAATAATGGTATGTAACTTTATTTGAATAAATGAAGCAAAGACGCTTTGAGGACGGATGTGACGTCATTAGACATGATTGTTGAATTCCAAGGTTCGTAATTGAAAACGTCATATCCGCCGTTCTCATTTGTTATAAAAGTGAGTACTACGATAACGCAATAGATGTGAAAAAAGAATGTAGACTCAGTAAACGCAAGTTTTTGCATATTATGTGAAGTAGAAAAGATAACCAATACGAATCTAGTACGTACTTGACAAAAATTTCGAACAGAGATACAAAAATTACTTATCAATAAATCGAATAAAGTGATTGAAACGTAAAAAGTATTAGATGAGCCGATATAATTAATTATAAAACTTTCTAAAATTAAGAACTTTCTGAAATTAAAAATATTCAATCAATATTCAAATAGGCCAATGATTTAAAATTACAACGCAAAAAATCTCCGAACTCCATTAGAAACAAAAATAAATTGAATTAAAACTCGATCGACATTCACGATTCGGAGGCCTAACTCAATTAGATAGGGAGGGCTGATGGAAAAATAAAATAAATACCAAAAAAATTATACAAAAAAGAGTTCAGATATAATTTGAAATATCTCCGTAAATGCAAAGTGCGAGTGGTGTTATTTTATTCAAATGAGGGTGAACTTTTTCAACCCCTTTCTCTCGACGCGCCATCAAAGTGGCCTGATATTCAATTAAAAAAAGAAGAGAGAGCCCGCGACTGAAAATTAATCAGAAAAAATGCTTTTAACTAGATCTACATTTTAATGAAATTTATTATTGACGATTATTGTTATAAGCGAGCGTCTTGTGATTGTGTTATAAATGCTTTTTATTTAATGCTCGCAATATCTTTACAAAAGTTGACTATTCTTAAGCCCGTAGTGCTTGGTGCTTGCATTTATTTATTTTACGCACAATATTTTTATTAATAGGTAAACTGCTCGTGAAATAACAGGAGATGACACTTGCAGGAAGTGTTCTCTGTATATAATAGGAGGCTAACGGACAGAAGCCTCATCTGATGTTACGTGATACCGCCGCCCATGGACACTCACTTGCCAGAAAGCTCGCAAGTGCATTCCTGGACTTTTAAGAATAGGTACGCACTTTTCTTGAAGGAACGCACGTGGAGGAGATACGCATGCTATTGGGTATTCTGCCATAACATTCGATAACGAAACCCAGCAGAAGGTCCGCATAACTTATCTGAACACTCTCCATGGTAAATGCGGTAGAAGATGCAGAGACCCCCACATCTCTACGCAACGCCAAGGGTTAAAGCCGCACGGAATATGACTATTCATTGACGATTCATATCGGTCTTTGTCGAATATGGTCAAGCGGAAGGAGCTGGTACTTGGGAGCTCCCGCCCAGATGAGAGAACAGTACTGCATGTGTTTTTTTAGAGTTACATTTACAGGCAGGGGGCCCGTTTGCCTCCAGTAGCTCTAAAACTCACACTCACTGGTGTTAAGCGATAGTGCCGTCCATGGACAATCGCTCTGCTAGAAGACTGGAGTGCCGTAGCATTCTTTGCTTGTTTATAAAATACAGAAGAATTTGTGTTATTTTACCAAGTTGCTGATTGTTCTTAAGATATCGTCGTGATTTTTAGACAAAATCGCTTTTATATCTGCTTTACAAATGAATTTATTTGTATTTATATGTGTGAATTTATAGACATTAGGTAAATGAACTGAACTACAATTTAGCATATCAACTAACTCAACTAATTGAAATCAAATTAAGCAGATTCAAAATAGACATCTGCACAGATCCAAAATAAACTGTTTAGCAATAAAGTGCTAACTGCTGTATTTTCATAATAAATGTCAAACGGCAAACAATATTCTAAGCGTCATAATCACAAAGAATAATTTTAATATGCATATGATGAAAGTGCTTTTACAGATACACAGATACGAATTAATTGTTGATCAACATAACGGCAGACTGCTGTTACACCGAAGTATAATAGCTGTTACCCGTCAAATGTGTTTTCTTTGTAGCGAACGAGTTTTTACTTGAAGTTTTAAGTTTAGTTTATTCACGACTGCATATATACGAACAAAGAACAGTATGTACAATATGTATTCGTAACAATAAAACAATATCAGGTAATTATGTAGATAACTTAGTATTGCATCGCCATGGAAGCGTTCTAATGATAATACATCGATTTTTTTAGTAGGAGCGAGTATTAAAAATTAATTAAGTAAAATAATATCATACCGGAACATGTTCTAAGACCATAAAGTATAAATACGTGAAGTTGTTTTACCATGTCATTATGATTCTGTCACTACACAATATTTAATTTAATTTATTCATTGACTAACAATGTAACTTAATGTATTTATTACTAAAATCAAGGTATAAGGTAATAAGGTAAATACTGTTTTTAAAAATTTGTTAAAAATATTCATAATCCTTATATGGAAATTGTTTTCGTTTTTACAACTAAATTAGAGAATTATCACTAAATAATTTTATAAACTTGACGATTACTCAAGTGATCCCAATCCATGGGATGGATTTGCTCCAGTTTAGACGATATGTTTGATTGAAAGTAGTGGCGTAGAGTTTCTTGCCAGTTCCTCTTGGCCGCTCTACGCCCTTGACTTTCACACTGTGAGTTAATGTAAATGTAATAAAATTAACATGTTTTCTTTTGTTCATAATTATTACTTGGTTATCAATATGAATTTATTTTGAGTTCGAGTTAGATGTTTATAAATCTTTTTAACATCTTTTCTGTTGCTTTTTTGGCGTTCATAACCATGAATAAAATATATATGATTTTTTTTGTTCATAAGTTACTTAGTTACCAAAATTAAGTTATTTTGAGTTCGAGTTTGAGTTTGATAAATCTTTTAATTTTTACGACTTCCTACGGAGTTCGAGACTAGAATAAAGGTTTATGAGAAACCGTGACAAAAAAAATATTTGAACCACTGTTACATTACAGTGTTATTCATAACAGGATTCGTGGACTGGTTAATATTCACTGAGGCCGCGAAATGAGTCCGTTTTTATTCAAACCCCAGAATGATATAATTAAAATTTGAATACAAGATTAAGTCTGAAAAATCCAATATCGAATTTAGCTTTGCCACACAAAGGATTGACGCCATTTCATCGTTGTAATTATAATATTAATAACCTTATTTGCACACTAATTACTACGTAACATTGCAAATAACTGCTAATAATTCGGTACATATAACCTACGCCATATGTAATAATCATATTAACAGATATATATTAGCCTGACTGTTAGAATATACTCTATTCTCAAGAAAAATAATCAGTGAATCTCTCTATTTCTCTATCTCGCTATTTCAACTTGATTACTAACATTAATGAAAATATTTTTATATTTTACAATTAAAAACATCTTCTGAGGTTTAAGTTTATATTTAGTTTTAGTTATTATAACATTTTTATTTCTTATATTGTGGTTGCTTGTTTAATTTTTTACTTTGCTTTGTTATGTTATAATTGATGTGTATGTATGTGAAGAAAGAAGAGCGAAGCTTCTCTGTCACAGGACTTACTAGGGAGTCCTCAATCTGAATCCTATACATATTGCTAAACAAAAAAGAATTTTAGAATTTTTTTTATGTGTAAAATTTGTAACGTCCCGAATAGTTTTATGAACTTATAAATACACAAATATAAACCTGTGTCTGTCAGCTTTTGAATTAACACATTGTTTTGTGCACGACTGGGGTGCAAGCACACGACCTTGAGAATCCAATACTCAACTAGGTTAATGTATCTGTCTATTTATAGCCCTGTTTCCTAAAGATGAAAGGGAGGAAATTTGATAGGTAAGCTAATCGAAAATTTATTAATTTTAAATATTTGTAATTTCATTTTTCATTATATGTTTAAAAATCTACTAACTGTTTTTCGTTGACAATTTCCAAGTAATTTCTTCCTAAAACTATTAAGTTTCTAAATTAAGCAATTTAAATAATATATATAATATAAATATAAAACACTATGTGTATGTACAAATGGAAAACACTGATCTATCTATCTAAGATATTATATATACTTAAGGTAAATATTTTTCCTTCCATAAATTAAAAGTTTGAAATAGATCCTTGGTAAGACAATTAAAATCTAAATACTAATTAAATAAAGACGCAACTTTAAATACACCCTAAAATTCTCGTCTCAAAATGTCTAGGTACAATATCAATGAGAGTAGGTTTCATGCGATATATGAACTTGCACTCTAGAAATCTAGGCAGGGAGGCTAGACCGAAAATTATTGGGAGTTAGGGTAGGGCCAGCCGTCACCGAGCTGATATGTGACCGGAGTCTTGTTCAACAAACGATGACGATGATTTAAGCTCAGCCGTTTTAAGTGTATTACCGTAGAAATCCGGCTTTCTGAGCTGAGGCATGGATTTGAGAGGGCCAGCCATTACGGCCCACCCGATTTATGTGCACGTCTACCGCGTCTCAGTCGATGTTGCATTCTGGAGTAAATATTTAGGCAAGAAATTGGGAACTCATTTGTTTTGGGTCAAAGATTAAATAGCTAACGCCTCGAGCGAAATAAACATTTAAATTGCCCAAGTAAACGTATATTTTTCTAACTATGTGTACAGCGGGTAAGTGAGCATATCTTAATATATATATATTTCTTCTGTGCGTGTGTATGTGACTGAACTCCTCTCAAACGACTGGACCAATTTTGACGAAATTTTTTGTGTGTGTTCAAGGGGATCTGGGAATGGTTTAGATTCACAATTTTGTCCGCTGGACAATGTTTTTTTAATTATTTTTTAATTTTATTAGTAGTTGTTGATTTTGGAATGTTTTACATTAGATGCGACAGACGGCGCTACCATCGCAGTGTCAAATTTTAAATAATATTCGAATTTTAATTTTAGTCTATCCCGACAGTTAGCGCTGCGATCAAATTAAAAAAAAAGTTTTGTTATCATTGTGTTATTGTAGACTATGTGCTGGATCGTTAGATATTGTCATAACATTTGAATAATAATTTTCATCAAAATGGTCCAGAATGTTAATTTAGCTTATTAAAAAAAGTTTGAAATTTTCAAATTAAAGACGTGTAGACAGGACAACGTCTGTCGGTTCCGCTAGTATGTATGTATATTGAAATGGTTAGTTTAAATCATATTAAAACAGTTATGAGGTAGATAGGTAGGTAGGATATAGGATGAGGTACGTGATAATTAATTCAGCGCTTTAGGTGTGAAATCTTAACGCGTAAAGGAAGGCTTTTGCAATTAATTCCACTTATATTACATGTTGGTTTTAACTGAAAAAATGTTTTTTGTAGTAGAAAATCAAATTTATTGAGGGTGGGTTTTTAAGACCTGAAACGCGGGCCATATATAAAAATAATGCACTGGCGTTTCAATCTTTTAGACCTTTCCAAGTACTACCTCGACATCCGTCGTTCCATGACTTAGCGTTTCTTAAGGCATTTTTGCCGCGCACTACCACTATACGGAAGCTGCCCACTGAAGTATTTCCGAACTAATTCGACTTATGGTCCTTCAAGAAAACTCGCGAGCCTTCTCACAATGTGAGTGCCCATGGGCAGCGGTATCACTTAACATCAGATGAGCCTCCTGCCCATATGCACCGTTACATTAAAAATATGTCTTGGATTGGACCGATTTTTGTTTATAGGTCCTAATAAGTCTTAATATGTATATCTATATCTATCAATTCATTCAAATCGAAGCTAAGTGAATTAGATTGTTAGATAGAATTACTTTTAAATTCATATTTCTTTGGTTACTTTTAAGTTTATGTGCTATCGCTATCTTTTTATTGTGATTATTTTAAGAATGATTATATTAACCTATGTTATGTTAACCTAAAGTAAAATAGTAATCATTTGAGACATTTTTGTCTTTTTTTTTTAAATAAGGTTTTAAAACTAAACCCATATAATTGGCTTAGGCTTTTAATTGGCTTAGGAAGTAACATAAAGAACTTCCCGAAGAAGTTATTATAGCCAAACATTATTCCCTATAATCTTTAAGCAGTAAATCTAAACTAAAATTGAGAACACATTGTTCGGAGATAAGCCTTTGGTTTCAAGCCAAAAGATATTATGTAAAGATCTCAGGTCCAGCGTTAACCATACACTATATACAAGTAGATATAGTTTACTAGATTATGATATAGTTTTAGTGTAAATTTCTGTTTATTTATATCTGCGTATTCAAAGTCAAAATCAAAACCATTTATTCATATAAGTAACACAATGTACACTTATGAACGTCAAAAATAAAAATACTTTAAATGCTTCCAATTTTATTTACGTAAGGGAAGAACTGGCAATAAACTCTCCTCTAAATAGGAGCACGCACTTTTTCGTGGACACGCTATAATCAATATTTTCAGTCATGTTTGTAATCATATTGTAGATCGAGCCTATTTAAAAGTAGCAGATAACCGAGCTGTTGGTACTTATAGAAGACAGCGGGAATTTTAGTTAATACTCTAAATTCTCTACAAAGATATTTAAGAAACTCTTGATACAAACAGACGCAGGCGCTGACGATTTTAAGTTTGTTAAAAGCAATTACATGTTATGCCGTTTAAATAATCAAGACATACGACGCGTCATAACATTAATGCAGGTGGTCTGGTGCTAATAATCTCGTGTTGATACACAATAAAACAATTTTGTGTATTGGATGCGTGTGCGCAGTATTAGATATTCATTTAACTTTTTCATGTAGGGGTGTCTCAGCATCGATGTTCTACAAAAATTGTCTTCGTTTCTTTCAGCTTATAAACTCCCGGTGGGCATCAAAGATCTTATTTGACTAAGTAATTTCTATACACGATAATTTTTTGTCCATTACATTCTTCATTAACAACAATAGAATACAATTTCAGAGTCAGGACCTCATATCAAGATTGAAAGTCAAAACTCAGCGCTGTTTGAGTGTCAAATCCATTGCGTTTGTAACGACACCTGTCTCTCTTCTCTGGCAACATACGTGATTGCTTGGCTTGCAGCTTCTCGAACCGTAGTCACTAGTCAATGGGGCCAGTCAGAGGGTGAGACTCTTCGAGGAGAGAGTATCATCTCTTTGTAATTTTAAGCTGGAAACCACGAGTAAAAAGATTTAAAAAGAATTAATACGCTAGTCGAATTGAATCGCATTTTTAAATCTAAAACGTGCAGTTCCTTTAGTAACATTTTTAACGAAACAAGTAAATTTTCGAAAAATACACAAATAACATTGAAATGGAAAATAGTAAGTATATTTTCCATTTCAATGTTTTAATAAATATTCAAAAGCAATTAGACTATATGTAAAAATATAATAGGCCCTAAAACCAAGAAAAGATAACGGGCAAGAGACTTGATGTTAAGTGTTACCGACGCCTATGGACATTGCCAGAAGGCTCGCAAGTAACTTAACTAATACTTTTCTCTTGTCCTTTATAGAGAAGTAAGAGCTCGTTGAAACTCGTATCTTATTTCGCAATATCTACACAGCTATCAAAAACCCATTCTAACAGTCAAATTCCCATGCACACTAGCTTTATAATTGCACAATTACGCTGACAGCCCTATTCTGCCCGTATCATATAGATTTATTCTTGTTGTGTCGTGATTTGCGAGACATTATGATAAGTTGGCAACGTCTTGGCCGCAATTAGAGCAACATACACTGTGAGGCATTAAATAAATTAGCGTATAGACAAACTTAGTGATTTGAAACGGTAGCACGACTGATTTAAATAGGATTGGACGTTATGATTCTGTGTTTTAAACATGGAATACTTGAGTGTACTTTAAAATATTTTTTTTATATATTACTAGTTTTTTTTGATAAATCTTAAGTTTAGATCATTGTTTGCTGATGTTTTTTGTGCCATGTCCCTTAGCCTTTCTAAAATCCTTATGGTAACATTTTTTTGTATTATGACCACTTAAGGAATGACGAGTAAATTTTTGAAACATTATAAAAACAATGAAATTTAAATTCCAAATAAGTATATTTTCTATTTGAGTATTTTATATAAAATAGCAATTATACTAAATATATATTGCCCCTTCACAATAAAATTGCCCCTTGTGAAATTAAGAAGTATTAGGAAGATATCTATTATTTCCTAAGCTTAAAAATATATCATTTGCATAATTATTTTCTTAAACAGGTTTCATTTACATTCATATAATACATATATACAAATTGAACCTTATTTAAATATGCATGTATATGTACTTATTTAAATATACATGTATTTGTAATGTTGAGTGATTTTACTATGTATGTACGGTAAATGTTCAGTATTTTTCACCTGACACACGCCGTCCATATTTGGCCGCACTCATACCGTTCCGACTTTTCTTTCGAGTAAGTATTAAATATTTAATATATATTTGTACAGACGACCTCATTTTCGAAAATCGAAATGAGCATATAAGAATAGATTCAAATAACTAACCGAGAAACATTACGCGTATATCGCGGCGATTTCTTAGTGCAATTAAGCTGCCGATAACAGCTGTAATTACGTATGCTAATCATGCACTTAATTCCTTTACATTTTGCGCAGTGTATACATAACACGTTTCATAAGTGTATGCTTTATTTTAGACCTAGGGGCGATGTTACAAGGTGTGAAGTTAAAGTCTGTCTAATTAATTTATGTCAACTGTGGTGACTGGTCGGACTTGAATTCGCTAATGAGCTGAAATAATTAATTTCAACCTGTGTACACATTTTTTTTATAATCAATTCCACGTCATGTGCAATATCTGCAGCTTACAAGCATATTTTAAAATAGAATAGCAATTTATAAAGAAAAAGTTTCTTTTCAGTATTCGTCCTTTTAACGGCCTTTTAAGTATAAATTAAAAAAAAAAATAATAATATTAGTACGATTTCTTTTTGTGTGATCTTCTATCTTACCATGTCTGCTTATATTACCGGTCTGCTGCCATTCTTGTTATGTACATCCAATATTCGAACTTTGTATTTTATTTGGTTAGAACAAAACTTTTTAAACTGGTGGATAACTTTTAGTGCACGTTAACATTAAGTGTCCAACAGTGGGGGAAAGAAAATAAACCATTTAATACAATAGTGTAAGTAGAAGTATTGGACACTTTCTTATGTTAGAAATCATTTTTTAAGTAAAGTAGGTTAGACATAAATTACTTATTAGTCTTAAGTTAGGCTCGATCGTAATTTTCCATGTTCCACGATGTCTTAGTACAACAACGTGTAAATAGTAAGACACATGTATAAAACAAAATTATTTTGAATTTTGACTTAATTCTGTTTTTTCCCCTTTTTAAATACAATTATAAAAACACAGTCCCTTTCAAAGTAACTTACGCAATTATAAATCACTAGCTAAGTAATGAAATGCGTTCCAGTTGAGCAGCGCTATGTGGCTCCATAAAGCTAGACACCGAGAAGAGTGAAATCCCTTAGAGGAAGCCCTATGTCCAATAGAAATTAGTGTTTTTTCATTCACATTTTTATGCACTAAGATACATATTTTACGGCGATAAAGGCTACTATTATTAATGATAATAAAAATAAACGTAATAATTTATATAAAGTTTGTTTCACAGGAAAAACTTATATCTAATTGCGCTGGTTATATAAACAAAATTAGTCAGGTTTATCTGACGCTGAATTAGGTGTGAACCTGTATTTAAGCATACAGCACCTAACCCCTTAACTATATTAGACAAAAATTCTAGCATCAAGTCCATGACTCATTGGCGAAACTTATATGTTATAATTTACAATGAATTTTTTTTAATATAAACATTCCCTTCGATACAAGTTTCATACGTGCTGCTACTACCGTATCCTAGTCCACACTAACGTATGAATAAATTAGCTAGAAAGCTTCTCTAAATAAGGCAATGCGTGTATTAAGTTACTGCAACGCCGCAAATGAACAAAGTGCTATTCAAAGCAAGTTACGAACTCTAATGCACGTTTGATAATTTTGAAATTTTGAATCGAAAGTCATTCCGATTTACGCTTTTGATAAGGTATTGGAATTTTTGGATGAAAAGTTTAGAGTTGCGCGTGGAGTATCAGTAAAGTACACAAAAGTGCTTGGTGATACGATTCTTAAAATTCAAACTCAACATTATGAATCGATGTCTTCTTTTTTGGTGCCACTTTATTGCAACGTTTGCTGTTAACTTCAATTGCCGAGTATCTAGTGCAAGTCTTACGCCCGAACCCAATAATTAATCCACAATCTTAGATTGAAAACAATCTGAGATCAGACCGTGACATTCGATCGCATCTGCATCCCAATAACCAAACCCTACGAAGACAATCCATTTTTGGCGACGGATAGAATACAATCACTTACTCTCTCATATTTGATAATCAATATAAACTAAATAAAGTAAATAAACCCGTACAAAAAATATTAAAATATACAGGTCTATGTTTAAAACATATCAAATAGCTTTTTAATTATTTTAAAATTTGGTGTACGTTGAAATCTTAAGACGATAAGGTTATTGGCACAGTTGAACTGTCATTTTCATACAAAGTTCAATCCACATACACCGATCCGACCTACCATGGATATCTTGTATCGACAGATGCCTATTACAAACCGTCGATTGGTTATTGCCACACTATTATCAATATTTTGTTAAGATATCTATCTCAGATGGTCAAAAATGGTTTGAGATAGGTTATTGGGTTTGGGCGTTAAAAGCTCCCACTCCCGTAAGTTCTGCAACCACGACTTTTTCCTTCTACCAGCCCGTCTTCGATAACATTAAGAAAATGTGTTTTTTTTTTAAATATCATTATGAGCAGTGTTGAGTTTTAACATGTTATTATAATATCATTATATGTATTAGCTATTCAAAGGGGGAACGCTGCCAGTATCTTCGGAACCTTTTAAGGTTAGCTATCGTCGGCGAATGTCACGTGGAACATGGTGTAATGGTTGCAGCTCCTTACAAACGTTGTGGAAAAACAACTTGGCGATTAAAAAGAGTGGCGGAGAGTTTATTGCCAGTTCTTCCCTTCCGTTCTACGCCTTTGATTTAGAACTGGTAGTAAATGTAAAATTAGAAGTACTCAATGTATAAATCTTTTTTTGACGTTCATATTTACATAGTGTTACCTACACGAATCAATGATTTTTGACTTTGACTATTATTGTTATACCTGTATCTTATATTCCATAATAAACATATTTTTGTTATTTTAGTTGAATAAAGCAGACGTAGCGCGGGATCATATTTTATACAAATTTATGTTCTAATATAAAAAAAAAAATTTTTTTTTTATATTAAAGGGTTTGTTACTACACTAACAACCCCTTTAACAATTACAATTAAGAAATTTTAAAAGATCTGTATTTAAAGAAGAGATTCTTAAAAGGCAAGCAACGAAATCGCGTGCCTAATTTACTATACGCAGAAGTTAACTAGACTAAGGGCCTGTTTCACAATGTATGGATAAAGTAACAAATAGCTATGCAACACATAAATTATACGAAAGATAAAAGTTCCGAATAAGATACTTCGCATTTCATGATAAATAGCGCTATCTAACAGTCGTGAAATGCAAAAATACTGTTTCCTACCAATAAGTAATAAATAGCTTATTTGGAACTTATCCGGACATTGTGAAACATACCTTAAGTGTCACTATCGCCAAATCAGGTGCCAAGTTAATTTGTGCGTGTACTACAATGCCATGAAGCTACAACTATCCTATAATAATAAGTAACGTACATGAGAAATGCATCAGGAAATCTGAATTGATTTTCGATAAGTGGTGAAAATAACCATAATCATTTTCATATTTGACAGCTCGAGACTGCTAGCTCATTTGCATCGACGGTTTTCTGTATAACATTGACGGATATTAATGGATGGATATTTTGAATTTATATTTATAAAAAAAATATTATTAAGGAATGCATTATTGTGTTAATGAATTCCTTAATAATATTTTTTTTGTACACTTATGAACGTCAAAAAAAATATTATTAAGGAATGCATTATTGTGTTAATGCATTCTTTAATAATATTTTTTTTGACGTTCATAAGTGTACATTATGTTACCTATATGAATAAATGTCTTTTTTTTATTTGATGTTAATATTTGTAGGCAGTCGCTTGATTAAAAAATATAAAATAGAACACAAGTACAGAGTGTCTTCCCTTTATTAGAGACTGTTACTAGTGTATTTGAAAACTTTCTTACATTAACACATTAAGTGATCTTTTCTCGGATCCGAGTGCAGCGGAGTCATAGTAGCAGTGCTGCCCACTCGGATCCACCCGAACGTCCAGTTCAATTTTTTAAAACATTGCCATCCCTAGTTCTCGGACCCGAGTATTTGGCACCCAATGTGCTGTATGCCGACCACTCAGATCCGATTTTTTTAAAGAAAAATAAGAATATTGAATGTATATTATTATTTTTCTTAAAAACAATCGGTACATAAATATTTTCTAGCATTAATATTTGCTTAATGAAAATTCGCCATAAATTTTCGGTAAAGCTTTGGTTTCCGGCTATTACTTTGTTTATGCATTCAATGTGTTAAATATCCATGTTTCTGAACAAGGTTAGACATAAATTACTTATTTACTTACATTTGTAGTCTTAGTAAACTAAAAATTGTTTACCAAAACCTAAACATTTTTTTTATTATTTGGACCACAAAATTAGGACAAACATATGTCAAAATTAGCATTCATACAAAAATATAAAAAGCGGTGTTGTCCCTTAAACACGCGGACACAACCAGCGAAGTCAGGTAGATACAATAAACAGTGTTAATACAAAAACAATCAAATATACAAAATGTACACATTTCTATACCTATAAAAAAAAAAATTAAAAAAAAAAAACATTTAAAAAGTTTGATGCACGTGGCAGTGTATCTTCATCGCTGGAAGCATTACCTTGCTGTATTGCGATACTCATTCGTTAAGCGAGAAAAGCATCAGCTATTCAAAAAAATATGTGTGTGTTCTTATGTACACGTTAGAAGTTATACTTCTTTGGCATAACAAGATAACAATCTTTTTCTTTTTTTGTCTTTCGCCTTATTCTACGAACTACGAAAAAGACTACTAACAATAGAAAAAGGCATACTACACAAGAATTACGTATAGCTTTAAAGTGATTAAACAAAAAAACGGTAGTCTAAAATAATTGTATTAGTACCTGGATGACCGAGCCTTGCTCGGGATTTTGTTTATAAGTTGTGTTTTTTGGAAATTATATTACGAATTACATACTAATAAAATGATAAAGTATGAATATAATTATCGAATAAAGATAATTATATTCATATTTAAGTTTTTATTTGACTGACATCTTTAAACGAGCAATTCTATGTTTAAGTTGATAAAACACGAATAAAATCACATTTTCTAGAAATGATTCCTAGCTAGATCGATTTATCGCCCCCGAAACCCCCCGTATACTAAATTTCATGAAAATCGTTGGAGCCGATTCCGAGATTCCAACTATATATATGTATATATATACAAGAATTGCTCGTTTAAAGATATAAGATTATATTAATATTTAAAACTAAAAAAAAATCGCTAAAAGGTTTAGGATGAAGTTTTGTAGGCAACTTTTTCTGTTTTTTTTTTTATTTAACACTAATTTTCAATAACCCTTATGTGTACAATATTCAATTGTAAAAATGCACTACTTCGTTGATAAATCAGATTGTTTCATAAAAATTGACACGTTTTATGTAAAGTATTAATATTTAATGTGCAGTGTTATCCTGGTGACTTGAGCGTGCGATTCCCATCCCTGAGGACGTAGGTTCGATACCCGGCTGTGTACAAAGTACTTTTTGTCTGTGTACATTTATCACTCGCTCGTACGGTGAATAAACAATTGAGATTAAACCGGCTTGCCTTAGACCTATATAAGTCGACGGCATGAGTCAGGCATAGGAGTATTACCTACTTGCATATTAGATTGACAAATGATCATTAAACATATACAGAAACCAGAGCACCATTGATTTATTTTCTCCATTTGCCACGTTTGAATACGATTCATCTCACGTCATTCTAACAAACGAATGCCTAGCATCCATCTTCCATAACATACCTGTCGCGTCCTATTAAAAACACAGCCATCATAAAAGCACCAATGGTCATCAACCGCAAAAAACTATCCGAAACTGAATAGAAAAAAAATTACAAAAATACAGTCAAAAAGAGCACAGATTGTCCGCGGTCGGGGCGAACGTTATTAATTCTTGGGCATTCGGCGACCGGACCGCATTGGACAATTGAAAAATAAAATAACTATTATTCATTTGCGTAAAACTGTTTATTATGAAGTAGCTTCACTCTTTTGCGTTTATTTAACCATAACTAAATAATTGAGTATAAAGTTGACACAAAATTTTATTTTAAATGTTAGTTAACAATTACTTAGAGTATAATTCAACACACATGCAATACCCCATGTGGTTTCCTTATAATATATATATATATATATATATATTTTATTATTATATTCTATACTATTATAGATATATGTATATATTTTCTTCTTTTTGTTAAAGTTACAACCTACTAGAACCATAATTGTCTATTCTTTACTATTTATCACGATAGCAAAAATATATATATATAGTCCGAATTGCTAGACTTTTTACCAACACGTGATCAGTCTACGCGCGTGAAACCGCGGGGCATGGCTAGTAGATAATAAAAATTAAGTAGGTCAGGCAAAAATGAAATAACCCAGAAATGTCTTTATATAACCGATTTACATCCAAAAATCAAAAATCGGTAAACTGATACGAAATTCAAATAAATATATCGAACCTGTGATAATAAAAACCTACTTCCGCTGGGATATCACCCTGTACTTTTTTGCCATTTTATTAATAATTAAGGTTGAAAACCAAAAAATGTCAATTGCAATCGGCATCGCAATCGAACGGAAAACGATGGATTGATACTACTTACATAACGAAATGATTAATTTTTATTTCTTTTGAGTGTGTGCAGTGAATTTGTGTGCGTTACATTTTAACTTTTTTTGATACTATATAATGGATACAATATAATGAATGGTTGTGATTGTACCTTACGTTTTGTTGTCACTGTGTATACGTGGCTTCACCGTGAGAATCTCATCCCTGAGGTCATAGGTTCGATTCCCGGCTATGCACCAATGGACACAGTCCGTGCGCATTTAACATTCGATCAAACGGTGAAGGAGAACATTGTGAGGAAACCTGCTTGCCTTAAACCCAAAAAGTTAACGTGTGTCAGGCACAGAGGGCTGATAACAAACTTGGCTATTAGAATTGTTTAATTAATTATAATCACATTATTTATTTATTTAAATACAACAGCTAATAGCCAATGCGATAGTTATGTAACTTGATTTTAGTAATATAGGTCATATATACATATCTAAGGTCCGTATTGGAAATTGAGTATTTTGTTTCAATGAAGCATAGTGCTCATCTCTCACAGTATCAATAATTGCAATATCTTTCAATATTATTGTAAACAAAAATCTTGACTATTTTAAAGGAGTTGACGGAGTTTCTCGTCCATTCTTTTTTAAATACAATTTGTTTTTGTGTTAACTTTAAGTGTACACAGTTCAATACATACTACAGGATACATTTTGATTTAATGCAACTTATGTTTTTACAATTAGTTATTCAAAATTCTTGTAATAAAGCAGTCAACTTACTGCGTATGTAGCAGTGATGTGTTTAGTGACACAGAATCGTTTGTATTCAATTAGTATTCTTGCCTAAGCGGTAATGTAAATCATTGCTAGAAACAAAAATCTATTGAGATTTTTAATCAAAGTGACGGTGACACAAATATCTAATACAAAATTATAGTGTGCGTGGGACTAAAACGGTCCTAAGTGCCCTGATTATAATGAATAATTCAAAAGGCATTCGCTTCTAGGCTAGTACATTTTCCTTTTGCACCCGTTTCGATATTCACTCTAAAAGTGTTCCCATGACGTGTCAGATCAAAGACGACCAACGAATGCAATTGGAATTTTGAAAGCTTCACTACAATTCATTTTTTGAACTTTATTGCCCCTTGCAAGTAAAATCGTTTGGGTAGTTGGAACTGCAAAAATTCTTGATGTAAATATTTTTAGATTTTCCTATAACTGTGTATTATTCTTCTCTATACCGTTGCAGCCTCCAGCAGTAAAAGGCAGTGTCAAGCTGGCAAAGTGCGAGTTATTTCTAAATTTAGCACATAGCAGGCAAATTCAGATGATGCATCCCAATTGTATTGGAAATAAATCAGAAGAACTCTTCAGTGGACTGTCTAATTGAAGACCCAGCAGACGCCGACATTGATAGCACCTGCCAACGATTGCAGTGTTACCAGTTAAAGTATAAATAATTATGAGTCGAAAATTAAAAAGTCTTGAATGGGGACATACTCATGATTACTATCATGAAACTTCATTCTTGAATTGTCAGCAATGCGAGCCCTCTGGTATTAAGAGTGCCCATGGGCGGCAGGCACATAACATCAGACGAACCTTTTGCCCGTTTGCTCCTATATATTATACTGTTACCATGGTTACCATTTTTCGTATCCACGGTAACCTATTGTTTACCCTGGGTACATATATTTTGTTTTGTTTCTGTTAAGTATGTTTTTTCCTTCTTATTGTATTTGAAATATGTATTTTTGCACTTCTTGCCTCCCTTATGTAATTAACTCACAGTGGTTGTCTGGAAGAAATTGCTCTAAAGCGATAAGGCCGCCAGTTGCTTTTCATTAAATTATGTTTAATATTTATTTTTTTCTTTTTATGTAATGCAACGAAGTGTTAATAAATAAATAAATCAATATTTCGTGTATCATATTTCATATAATGCGTAGAAGCGATGAAAAAGGCTTGGAGAAATTGATTGAGTTTGATACAGATATCAAAAGATGTCGTGGCCAATCACCAACTGGACCGATCAATTGAAAGACTCATCGTCTTCAAAACTATAAGAGAGAGAAGCGATCAGAAACCGGTGGAAACAGATTGTCCGCTCCAGATTTTCCTTGGTCTGCCATGAGCAACCGACTGAAAAGAGACTGTGCAAACTATTTAAGTATAAAATGTGAATCTAGCGTTAAATTAAATTCTTTCGTAATAAAAATGTCAGCAGAAAATAATTACCATTTAGTTCCGTTTGCCGTTAATTATCATAATGAAGGAAATAATTTCGAATAAATTTTTCTTGACGTCGCTTTATGAGCCAAGTATTTTAGTTCTCTTGCCAACATTTTTAATTTCAAATTAACTTTTAAATTTAATAACTCGCTTTGGTTAAGAGTCTGTTTTGCAAGTTCAATTCGCTTCAATTGCCAAAAAATAACGTTGAAATTGTAAATAATACTTCAATATTGTCACAATAGTAATGTATATAAGAGAAAACCTCCTTTTTATGCATTAGTAAATAATTAAACGATTTTAGGAAAAGCAACAAACACAAAGCTAAACTTTATTAAATAAGGATTACTTTGATTTTGGAATTATTTGCAGTTGTCATGTGGATAATGGTGTAATAGTTGCAGCTCCTTATAAGCGTTGTGGATAACGAAAACTTGGCGATAACGCCCGTATTCAATAAATAATCCACAATCTCAGATTGAAAACAATCAGAGATTAGACTATGACAGTCGATCCTTCTCCTATCTAATATTAATCCGGCGATTGGTTTTTGGCAAACTTTTATATTATATTTATTTCAGAAGGTCAAACATGGATTGAGATAGGTCATTGGGTTTGGGCGAAAGAGTGGTGGAGAGTTTATTGCCAGTTCTTCTCCTTCGTTCTACGCAGTTGATTTGAGAACTGGCAGTAAATATAAAATTAAAGCTATTGTATATGAAATATTTCTGTATTTTGACGTTCATAAGTGAAATTTACCTATTTAAATAAATGATTTTGAATTTGAATAACCAGTCTCAAATATGTCGTTTTTGGCCTGGTGGCTTCAGCATGCAACTTGCATCCCTGGGGTCCAAGGGTCAATCCCCGACTATGCACTAATGGACTTTCTGTCTATGTGCGCATTTAAAATTCGTGCGTACGGTAAAGCAAAGCGGCACGACTTAAACCCAAAAAGTTGACGGTGTATGTCAGGCAAAGATGACCTACTTGCCTTTAAGATTGACGTATCATGAAACCGATCTAAAAAAGTTGCCACTGAATATAATAATCGATCCACTGATTTATATATTTTTTTATAAAGATGTGTTTTTTAGGAAGAAATAAATAACTTAAAATAAATTTGCTGATTTGTGAGCGTAAAAAAGTTGAAATCCTTGCAAACACAACGTCTAAACCAGTGCAAATTTTAATATAAGCATCGATATAATCGACATGCCTCGCTCGCCTCATAAATAATAGAGCAGACAAAAAACAAATCGTGACTTGTAACCTGATGGCTGTCAAAGGAATCTGCGTCTTATTGTACTTGCTAAGCCTTCTTGTACCATTAACATTCTATTATCATTTCCCTCCCGTCATTAAAGTTGAAATTTGAATATCTTCGGATCGGAAATGCACAAATTAAGCGAGTGATCTGTTGGCAGTAACTGTAATGAGCTGAAAGGAACGTAATGACGAGGACAAAACAAAACAACACTTGCTTACCTCAGCGGACTTGAGTAACGAACGCCATTCGATTTGTATGGATTACTCTTACGATTTGTAAAGAGCTTTTTGAAGTTATACTTCTTTTGGCGCGAAGGAGAAAAATTATGAGAGTGAATTTTTACGATGCATGCGCACACCAACACCTAAATTCCTTACGTAAAGTTAGGTCTAGGTGGCATGGAAATCGATAACTATGTTCAAGTTGTATAGTCTAGTATTTTTATATTTAGAACACGTGTTTCGTAACAATTAAACAGTATGAATAAATAAACTCTCTCTCTCTTTTTAAATATTATGTCTATTTACAAAGCTTTTGACATGAAGAGTGCTACAACTGTATCTGTATTCTCTATGGCTGTGAAGCTTGGACCGTTAAAGAAGCCGGTGTTTAGAAGCGTTTGAGATGTGGTGTTATTGTTGCATGATGTATAAGGCCGCTAACGAGAAAGTTCTTAATCGAGTTGGAACGTCGAAAAGACTTATGCAGAACATTAAACTTCGCTCTCTGAACGCTCTCCATGGTTAAAGCCGTAGAAGATGTAGAGAGATCCAAACTCGCAACGCCAAGGGATCATGCCAGTCAAGTAGGAGGAGAATACGGTCAACTAGGGAACTGAACCTTTTGCGAACCTTGGAAAACTATTAGTTATCTATTTAAGACATAACCTAATCACATTTGTTTAAATGTTCCAAACTTCAAATCAAGTATTAAACAGAAGAATTTTAACGTTAGCTTTCTTCTCTATTTTCATATTATACCTTTTTTCAAAATATTTTGTAGAAGCCTTATCCACGCTATGAAAGCTTCGACTCGTTATTAATAAGGAACGGTAGCAGCGCACAGACGGACAGAGCGACATTTGTAATGATACTAAATAGTTGCGCGCGGTAGGTGCCCCATACCGGTAATGCGTTCACAACCGCGGGATGGTGTTATGCATTTTTTTTTAAAAGTGTAATTTGAATTGACTTGTAGAATTTTGTGTATAAAGTATGATTACTTATACACCCAATTCTACAAGTCTTAGAGAGCAGAAGCAGAAGCATCTCAAGATTAGGTTATTTTTTATCTATCCATAGACGGAAAATTATACATTTTTTTATTATATATAGCGTATAATCGCTTACGTATAAATTATAATAATGATAAATAATTTCTTTTAATTAAAAACATTCACTATAATAAGAAAATCGGTTATCTGTAAAGTTGGTTTCCTGACGATAGTTGAACGTGACAACGTCATCAGAAACTACTGATGGAATGGTTGCATTTTTCAAAAGAAAATTTTAATTTAATTTGTTTGTTAGATATTTTTTATGGATATTAAATGGAACGCATCAGAGGTAACGACGCGCCGCGAGGTAACGCTGCATGAGTCATGTTTTTTCGTGCGTGCAGCCGGCTCCATCAAATTATAAGACTTTGTCACGTCAAAAAATAATAATATTAAAAACATAAAAGATACTAATATCACGCCACAGTCGTAAACTGTAACGCATTCGAGCCTACCAAAAAACATCGTCTTTCTATTTCCTCTTGAATTCTTCCAACTACACAGCAAAAACATCTCACTTTGAGTAAATTTGTAAAATCTTTAACCGCATATATGGAGTGCTTAAAGCTATCCAGTCAATAAGTCAGAAGCACCTATCTGCGTAATGTCTGGGGAACATTTACATATTTTAATGAGCACCGCAGGCCTATCTCCGTACAGTCGGTCGCTAGACGTAGCCTAGATCAGACTATTAGTCTTGGAATTTGAGCTTTCAAGAATTAAGCTTTTTACAAGCTCACTCACGCACATGGATAGGTTTGATATTTCGAAAAGCATCCCTCAAAAGAGTTCCTAAACGCTATGGATAATTTTAATACGATATACCAGCAAATCATATTTTTCCTTCTGGAATTTACTCCTGCAACTCTTTACTTAGAGCAGTGTTGGCGGAGTAGCTTCAGCGTGCGACTCTCATCCCCGAGATCGGAGATTCGCTCTCCGGCTGTGCACCAATGAATTATTATATGCGCATTTAACATTTTCGAAGACAGGGACGAACGGAGGATACTGAACAACTCCAGCACGACTTAAGAAAGTATCCTTAATTTTATTTAATAAGTAGTTTTTATTTATAACAATTAAATATATTTACAATTTTCTTAATCTAATAATAAAATAAATAAAAAATGAATATAAAGTAGATTAAAACAAATTTAAAAAGTTTGGTGTCTGTGGCTGCTTTTCCTCGCTTGAGCGAGCAAAGCACCAGCTCTGGGGTCAACGTTACCATCTATCTACCAGGCCTCAACTTAATCTATATTAAGCGCTGTGCACTAGCACCCCACAGTCCAAGCGTCTCTACTCCAAAGGAAACAAAATCGTCTTTGGAAGACAGACTCTCATATTTGAAACATTTATTTTTCGCCTGCTAGTGGTGAGATGGGCCTAACGTGTCAACAAAACTAGTATTCCATACCAAAGCCATCTTCCAAGGGACGACATCCCATCCAGCCGTTTGCCATCATCTCTAGCGATGCCAAGTATACTTAAGTAAAGTTAACTAGTTCGTTACGGACTTCTAATTCCTTAAATTATTTGGTTCTTATTACTAGATGATAATATGCTATATTTATACAATTTGCACTACGTAGACGAACTTTAACTCGCATTGTGTATAATACTTGCAAATTCGTTTGATGAAATTCATTAACATGCCACCTAATAACCCATGGGTCACGTTGTGTGAGGTGACACCCAGTAATGTGTACTGTTGAATTGCAAAAATCTCATTATCCTCTAACTGTCGTTATAGGAGTAATTAACTACCTGAAACATGGAATGCATGGAGATGCTTTAATTCAAATTTGACATATTTTAAAGCTCAAAGTGCATACGTATCTACTAGGCTCCCTAAAGTTAATTGATACCGCCACCCATGGACACTCAGAAGGCTCGAAAGCGCGTTGCCGGCCTTTTAACAATTGGTACGATCTATAAAAAACCTCTCTCTTCAAAAGAAGTAACCTTAAGTAGCATTTGTTCTGAAATACTTCAGTGGGCAGCTGGTTCCACAAAGTGGTGAAACGAGACGATCGACGTCGTGGTGATACGGATGGTATTTTATATTCTGCCTTGATAATGAAACTCAGCTGCAGGTGTTAGTCAACAACAACTCCTCTGAACACTCCTTTTGGGTTTTGTAAAAGAACCAGTGACATATACAGTATGATTGTTTAACTATGCGGCGCGCTTGCGGTGTCCTAATTAATCTTTAAATACTGATAGCTTTAAATACTGATACCAAAGCTTTAATTTTTGTTAACGGATTTACCTTTTATCAGTCCGACATACGAATCTTGTAGAGAAGAGACTTTTGTATGTCAAATGCGTCGTTTTTCATCTTAAGATTTCATTAATTTTAACTGTGCTTCTTTTACCGACTATCAAAACCAGTTCAACATACATGTTGAAAAATTGACATATTTTCAAACTTTTAAACAGACTTAAATAACCCAAAGAACAGTGTGACTTCTCC
The DNA here is from genome assembly GCA_028984075.1 of Pieris mannii. Lineage (NCBI taxonomy): Eukaryota > Metazoa > Arthropoda > Insecta > Lepidoptera > Pieridae > Pieris > Pieris mannii. The sequence goes on along the minus strand of CM054789.1, from coordinate 10,396,378 downwards.
TTCTGTGAATGTTTATGTTACAATTTTATAAAATACTAGCAGCCGGCAAATTGTGATAGAATGGTTGAGAAATGGGAAACAAAACAAAAAATAAATTTCATATAACTTTAATTTTGCAATACTTGTGGATGTACGATTTTTTTTTGGTTTTCCACTGTCTGCGTAGATATAAAGACTATCTGGTTTGCCGGGACCAAATTCGGGACAAATCCCGGACTACCTAGAAGATAAAAACGCTTGGCATAGTTCTAATTATATTGTTATAATTTGCTTTGTTATCTTGGAAGTGTTGTGAAAGTAATGTAATGGTGAATGTGGTAAATCACAGAACAGATTTTTAATTTATTTTTTACTTATGTAACTTAAATGACGTTGTGGTTTATGACATTTTCCTTTGAATTATTGTATGTAGAGGGAGGATAAAACTTGCTGAGTTTCTTGCCCGTTCTTCTCAGACAAGACCTCCTGGTAGTTTTGCGAACGGATGGCGTAGTTTTGCTCTTTCGCGAATTTTGTAAACGTTTTTGACATTCATAAGCATGCCTTAAGTCGCATCTAAATTGAATAAATAAATTTTGATTTGAAATTAACAATGTAATTAGGAACGAATATTGTCTCTCTTGTGACTGCGCCGTTACTATCGTGGTTGTCAGCGAGTGTTTTCCGGCAGATGGCGCGGTTACTGGTACACAGCTGATCGTTAAAAAAAACAAAAAGCGGTCGCGGTTATGCGGCTTATGCAAATAATAGATCAAAACAATCCTTGATGCGAATTATAACTCGTGCAAAAATTTCAGTTCGATCGTTGCAGAACTTTTTGAAGCGTACACAAACCAATATTACATTTTTATATAATAGACTGTATCATGTTGAACTGTAGGACATAAAATACTTCAGTGTTATTTAAAAAGAATTTTTATTTAGCATTAAACTTTATACAATAGCGACTCCGCTTCTCTTTTGTTCCGTGAACCATAATTGTGTTTGGTTATAACGAGTTTTTTGGCAGCACGCTCGGTCACATCCCTAGTTTTCATGAGCATGCTTTTTTGGCCTAATCCTATACTTTTGTAACGTTAATTTAACCGCTGGAATAAAGCCCTCTCCCAGCACTGCTGGATTTGCTGTCAGTGTCTCGGTGTGGACTGCGGTGCGCAATGGAGAGCTAGAACACCGAGGTTCGCGGGCCCGTAATAACAAAGTTGTGTAAAACATAAAATTAATGTAATTTTGCCGCTTTTTTTCCTGATATGGATTACTTGGCTTGATATATATCGTGTAATTTCAAAATCATGTTCTAGATAAATTTTCGTCATAAAATGAATACATGTGTAAAAAATTGTCTAAACATAGCCAACAGATTTTTTTCTATCGAGCAAACTTTTTTAAATTGTATGTCAATCTTTCATAATGGATACATAAACTACTCAACTCCACCATATATATATATATATATATATATATATCTATTTGCCGTACTTTAAGAAACGATGACAAAAATAGAAAGAAACAATGTACTTTTTTGGAGTTTGACTACTGGATAGATCGTAAACTTTCAACTAACATTTAGATAGTAATCGTGAAATCCTTTTTATTTATTTTTTATATCCAAGGTTGAAATACATTTGCGCATACCCATCCCCCGGAAAGTTGAGTGATGTGGGACCTATGTGATCGTACTGATTGTAGATGTCGTTGTGTGCGTAGTAAAAAACTAAGCAATAATAAACACATACATTTTACTACAAATCAAAGAAAGAATGAAACAATATTCAACGTTTAGGCGTTGTTGTCTTTGAGTATCTTTAAAACTATAATAAATTAATCAAGGTTATTTTGAGTACACCGCCCATACTCGTGCAAATAAAAGACACTTTAAGCTATGCGTTTAATCAAAAGTGAGATCGACATTATCCACCACCATATCTTCGACGTCCGACTCCTTCGACTCCTTAGATACATCTGGTTTCACTACTGGCACTGTTTTTCTTCGTTTATCTTTTCCAGAGTTGGAACTTAGCGAGTGGAGGCGTGATTTCTGCAAAATTAAATAAATAAATCTATCAAGTTATTAATTTTTGTCGTGTTTTTAAGAATGGATATTCATATTTTGACAGTAATGTGTGTGGAGAAGATACTCGACCATATTTTCTTTTCTCGTTCCCAATATGACCGCACCTCCTTTCTGTCCCATCGTGTAGTCCCGTTTCCGACTATAATCTCCGGTCTTTTGATTTATCCTTTATTGTATTTTAATGTACCGTCTTCTTTCATAATCAATAATAATATTAAGATTTCATATTTTTCTAAATATTATGTTTTTAACTAGCTTATCCCTTTATTTCCTTTTGATGTGTTTCTTTATTTTTTCTCGCGATTAGTTTTCCTACCTCTTACTTGTAACTGGCATAAAGTAAATAAAGAATAGATAGACTGTAATATATTCTGTAGAATACATTAAGTGGTGTACTCTATATAAATACATAATTACTTAATAGAATTTAAATCTCTACGTAAAAATGAAAAATCACTTCGGCATTGCATCATCCAATTGTAATGGAATAAACAACTATTATGTGATATAACACCTGTTTATTTATTTTCGGGTGTACGAATGAAAATGTCATTATGCAGGTTACATGGCGAGTACATCAATTATGTGATTTTCCCTTGAAAACAGCGGTTGCATAAATAACAAGCTCCATCATACGGATAGTTAGTGATTCAGAATCGAATTTGAATTAAAATTGCTATTTTAATAACCACTAACGGATTCATTATTGTCGGTTATCAGGTATTTTGTTATTCGTTATAACGAAAGCTGGTGGTACATGAGACGTAAAAATGTATCAGTGGTGCTACAACCTTTTTAGATCTCGGCTGGATTTCTGTATCTGGTTCGTGGTCTAACAGGCTAATCTAAGTAGGTTCTCCTGAAGTTCACTTTTTGGTCAAAGGCAATGTTAAGTGCGCATATAGAAAAATCACTGGTGCATAACCGGAGATCGAACCTACGACCCCTAAGAGTCGCAAGTTGAAGCCACTGAGCCCAACACAGATTATGTCTATGAGAAGTTGCATGATTATTAATTTGCAAATACGTTTTAAATTAAATTTAATTAAATGTGTCCGTGTCTTTAGTCGAATGGGACGCACTTTCTTTCGTATTACATAAAAACTCTTATGTACTATACGAACTTAATCATGGGAACAAAAGTTTAGTCTGTTTGGTACGGTAAAGTCGCCTGCAGTGAAAATTATGTGTTTGGCAAATGAAAATTCCTATGTAATCTGGACGATTAATTAATCATGTAATGTTTACACATATGTGTAACTAAAATGATAATTAATCATAATATTAAAAAATGATTCTAATCTATACGGAGTCTGCCCGCACCATCTGACATGGCACCTACCACTTAGATTGCATATGAGGAAAGACTGTAATTAGATTAATTTCTATTTTGGGTATACAAACCAGAGATGGATTTCTTCGAACTAATAACTTGACGTCATCGGCGTTAATTGTTGTACGTTTTGCGTGCCTGGAATAATAATAATAATAATCAAAAGAAAGAAATAAAATTAAGATATATTTTGTGTGTAATGTGTGTGTGTTGTAGTTGTAACTGGCCCTGGCTCAGAATTATATATAATTATAACGTGTAATTATTCTTCCAGAAACCACAACAGTGAGTTTGTGCCTCAGACGCAAAAAAGAAATATACTGTATGGAAAAAAAACTAAAATGCAGTCGTTAATCACTAACGATAAATATTAAAATTAATCAAAAAGATTTTATTTAAATAAATAAGTATAGTAAATAATAAAAAAAGAAAAATTGTCACTAAAACTATTATAATAATAAATGTTTTTAGCGGATTATAAACTAGATTTATTTTGGCAAGCACAGGTAAATATACACCGCTAACAAAAACCTATAGCATTGAAACTGAAGGAATTAAGAATTAAGTTTGTTTATGGAAGAGCTGGGAACCCTGACACAGGTATTTTTTACTTAAAAGGGTTTCTACCTAGGAATGAAAATGTACCTACTTAAAATGAAAAAGCACTTTTTATATTATATATTTATATATGTGCGGAGATGAATTCGTTTGCTGAAAAATTAATTTGCCTAAATACCGCGCAAAAATGTACCAACGAAATTCCATACAAAAGCTCTTTATTATACTAAAAAAGGAATTTTTTTCCTAATTCAGTGCCGCTACAGTATTTGAGCCTCGTTTTACATTAAATCCATTTCTTCGATAATTATTTTTGTATAGGACGGATGTTTGTATCCGACACGTGTAAACGATATTTGGATTTAAGACCTGCCCTCACCATGTTTGCTTTTACCGCAGAATTAAGCACTAATTAAACATAGAAAGAAAAATCCAAATAACCGAGATTCAAACGCGTAACGTCCGGAATATGCTTGCTAACCTTCAGTTCTCTCCTATCAACTCAAGAAGAATGTTTTATTAAATCTTATAACAAGTAGGCGAAAAAATATAACACTTTATTTTTAGTATTTTTAAACTTAGATATAATGCGAGTAAAAAACAATTCTAATGGACTAAAATGAAGATCTCTGACTTATACTACTATATGTAATGTGGTTAAAATCTGTAACGATTTAAATCAAGTATATTACAACTAAAAGAAAAGTGCAAGTTATAAGAATTCAGTAGTTTTTGACGCGCGCATTTCTGTTTTTTTATTACTTTAAATTATTAATGTATTTACTTAGCGAATGCCTCTAAATCTGATCCATATACATGGCATTTCTTAAAAACCAGCTCCGCGATCACTTCGATTGCTGGTTTAGTGATTTCCAAGCCTAGAAAGTGGCAGGCTTCCGTACAAATGCCTCTTACGTCTTTATGTACGGCCGCTTGCAACTTCTGAAAGAAATAGATTTACGAGTTATTAAGTCGCCAAAAAAATATGCATTTATAGTACAAATTATCTTATGAAAATGCGATAGCACGCAAAGAGGTCATAATAAAACGGCAGAAGTCAACCACGCAGATTCTGACAAAATTATACATAATATTATGATGCAACAAACGGTCGTTTTTTTAAAATTCGCGGTCACATCATAGCCTCTCAACTTAAAGTTTATCATCAAGAACTTAATTACAATAGTTTTAGGTCTCCATATATTATTTTAATACATACCTGGGTTGCTGATAGATTCTGAAACATTGCCATTTTTCCAAACTTGTATCGTTTAACGCCGACAACTTGGACGGTTAATACTTTGAAATTATAACCTCTATTCTGACTATACACATAAACGACCGGTCATTTTAAAACTTTTGCCTTAATTAATTAGCAATTATTGTTATATTGTTTTTTTAATTACAAAAGAAACAAACTGGGTACAATATTTACAAGCATAAAAACAGCTGTTAAATGACATATGACTTATCGTCTCAACAGTCAACTGTTAGTTGACACTTGATATTTCACAAGAATAATTGTATTATTACGTTATAAAACGAAATAAGATTTTTAGTTTTAAATTATTATTTGTTTTATTTAAAAACAGCAATAGCAATGGTTTAAACACATCTCTAAGTTATTTAATTTCAACGCCATCTAGTGGAACTTATAATAAGTACGACGCACAAGTCTCAAAATAGAAACCATAATATCCTGAAGTGTTTCGTCGTTTCAAATTCATGATATAAATGCATTTTTTCTGAATCATGCAATTCTTATACGAAAATTTTAATATTGATATTAGAATTTATCGTATACATATTCTGAGACACGTCAGAGCATGTTTGATTTACTATGATATTATTGATAATAAATAAAAGAGCAAGTTTAAATAATTTTATTACAAATAACAATCCTTATAACACTTACAGAGGTTGCTTATTTCATGTAACTTTAAGTTCACAAAAATAAAAGTCAACTGCTTGATTTCATGCAACTTCTAGATAGTTTCACATAATTATTTTACAAATTGCTTTTTTTGTAAAACTTTCAGTTATATTTTTCCCTTATTTATTACGAATTTGTTTAAAGAAACTTTCAATATGTCGCGTTTAATAGGTGCTAATTCTGATGTACAATAATTATCCAATTTAGCATTGGTAATATATTTCTTTAATAATTTCCTAATAGAAACCGAAGAGACATATAATCAATTATTGCAATACATATAATAATCGATAAGTTTTTATATGAAAAAAAATGTGAGCCGTCACGGGACGCCTGGCAGATGTGAAACATCGAAATAATTCTGTGAAGTAATATGCAGAAAATAACAGATTGTGATAGGAACTAAATATGTCATAATGATAAAATAAAATATTACGATTTTGTTTTCCAGATAACGATGACTATTTATTGAACAAACATTTTTTTTCATTAAATAAAAAAATTTACTACTGCATATAGATTGTATGTATATACCATCATAAAGCGTGGCGATTCGTCGCCACGCCAGAAATCGGTTAACGTGCGGCTATGGATGTTTCACATCAAAAAAAACAGCGCTCTGTGGGCATATTTGGAACTAAACGAAAGTGTACAAAGTGTACATTGCCACATACTTTTCTTGGCCGGCGGCTGACATTGGTACTACCGTCGCCATTTTGTTGCATTTGTCACCGTCAAATTGTAAATACAGTTAGGTTGCAATCTCGCGACCCAACGGTTGACAATTTGACAATTTTAATATTGTAATCTGACGGTTTCACTTCGAGTACGTTGAGGTTCACAATCTCATGAGATAGATTACCTAACAGTATTTACAATTTTACGGTGACACATACAATAAATAATATCTACCAACATTTAATAAAATCCAACTAAAACATATTTATTCCTTGCATTTAAATTACAATCACGAAGTTTCAATTATCGAACGGTTCTGATTGCTACGCAAGTATCTTAAAAGGTATTACATGAATAGTACAGGTAACAAAACCTAGAATATCAGTTATTATTTTATTTATTTCAGAAATACACACAGTATCTTTACAGCCTATGCCAATACGATAATGTCGAGAAACATTTAGTAAAATATATATTATAGTATACATTGCTTTAAGACATTTCGTTCAATAATTAAATTAGCCTACATGACTGCTAATACGACAGCGACACTTTTACCGGCCAAGAAAAATATAAGGCACTGTATGATAAATATGCATTCAGGATGTCAATTAAATGATTTTGATGCATATAATAACTTTTAATAGACAAGATTTTTCAACCTTAATATTTTGTGTCAGTTACAGTCTGAGACATTTTGAGTTTGATAGAATGCATATTCTCTTTTTTGATCAATGAAAACCTAATTGAATTTATGTTACTATACCAATATGTCATTATTTCATTTTGAAATTTCATACAAATCAATGCAAATAAAGTACCAATACAGGCATGCAACCAGGCATGCATAGATCTTAAAAATATTTATTCATACAGTTGTGATATTTATATTTAAATTTTTTACCTCCATAATTCATAAAAAAATATTTTATCATATTCAATAAAGTATTCACATACATATTCAACTGTCTCTTTTTGTCTCAGCGTTAACACAATTTGATAGAAAGAGACGAAAGAGTACTTACACAGTACAGATTGAACTGATAAAGTTTTATGTATGAAGGGAATTGGTTTTTGATACACTGGCGTACATCAGTGTTAGCACCATCATGTAATTCTGCAATTACACTTTCTTCACAATTTGAACAACATCTTCATCAGCCAACACATGTTCAATACCAACTTTCTGCGGCTGATGCTTCACGGAAGAACCCCATACCAGGGCACTGAAAAGTTATACGTGGAATAAATAACATTGGAAAAATAAATACCATTGGAAGAATAAAGATAATATAAATAAGATACACAGATATCCATGTGATTTTTGATTTTGGACATTATATGAAGAATGTACCAAAGGCTCTTTTACAAGACAGGAGGCAAGCAGGTTGATGTTGTGACCCATAAAATTATGAAAATAGAATACATTTAATTAAAAATAAAAAATTATATTGATAATGCAATCTTTGAAAAGATAAATGAGATTTGATTATCTTTTTTGCTTATAAAACAGCGGGCAAACAGAAGGCTCAGCTAATGATAAGTGATACCACCACATATGGACAATACTCTTAACTCTCAATGCTAAAGGGCTTTCTTCGCCTTTTAACAGTTGATACACTCTTTTCTTGTAGGATTGAAAATGAAGTTGATTAAGGATACATTGCAGATACATATTCAATCTTTATATAAATAAGTACGTAACATTATCTACACAATATTTATAAAAGAAATACTCACTATTTAAACTCTTTGACAATAGACCTATGGAGTTTATTACAAAAATCTTCAACACTTGTTCTATCAGCATGCAACACGACGGGTGAGTTATAATCCGGCAACTGGCCCTTGGGTTTTGTATATATCCTAATCAGTTTCAAATATTCCCACATTTTCTCCAATAAATCATCAAAGTTCCATCTGTGATGAGCGGAAATAGGCACACAATGGGGTATCTTGTAGATAACATCCAATTCCTCTATACTGATCTGATCTGGAAGAATAAATAATTTCAAAATGAAGAGAAAAATATTTATAATATAAACTTTATGATCATTTTGTAAGAACTTTGTAGGATGGATGATGTCTATATTTGCCTGACTTTAATAAAAATTTAGTAAATAAATATAAATTTATTTTTTACGAGCGATAAGTACACTGGTGAACACGAAATCAAACAAGGTAAATGATCAAACTACTACACACAGGTACAATTTACTTAACAAAAAACAAAAAAATAAAATAATAAATAATCTTTTTAATCATTGTAAAATTAGGAAGATTGTCCACTATTGATATGGCATGAACAATTTTAACAGTAACACAAAGCAATGCTACTAGATGTATTTTGCCTTAGAACTTGCCCGTTATCATACATTTTCATTTCATAAAAAATCAACTTCTAATGAGTAGAAGTATTTGTATTCGCTAATCATCAGATTTAAAGTATAGTACAGGGGTTCCCTAACGACTCACGTACGGACTCACGTAGTACCTACCTACAAAAATTCGTTACTATTTTTGTCGATTACGTTGAGGGGCGTCGTAAAACAATAGCCAAGACCCAAGGGAGTCACAGCACTAATAAGTTTGGGAGCCCCTAGTATAGTATAATAAACAAGGCTTACCAATTTTATTCAACAAGTAGATACAGGGCACATAAATTCTATTTCCTTCAATGACATCAATAAGATCATCACTTGTCGCATCATACCTTAGTGTAATATCAGCATTGTGTATTTTATATTCAGAGAGTATTGTCTTTACAGCTTCCATGTCTAACTCAGTTTGAGGGCACTGGAAAATATAACATACACAATGTTCAATAGTCCTCCAAACCGATTTTACCACAGCAACAAACCTCTTGAGGCTGACCAGAACTTATTATGCTATAAAAGTTTTTGTAAATGAATCAAATCAAAATTCGTTTATTAAGTTTAGATGAGTCTTAGGGCATGCTTATGTCAAAAACGTTTACAAAATTCTTAGGGCATGCTTATGTCAAAAAAATTTACAAAATTCATAGGGCATACCTATGTCAAAAACGTTGACAAAATTCGCAAAGAGCAAAACTACGCCATCCAAAACTACCAGGCCTTGTTCTGAGAAGAACGGTCAAGAAACTCAGCACTAGATACTATTCCATGACTCACATTGCCTGATTGAACAGACCGCATAAGATTGAATTCATTATTTTGTTATTCATTCATGAATGTATTGAATGATTAATGGTTTATAACCACCTTTTTGCAATTTGATACTTACAGTAGAATTCAAATTGATGCCACCTTTGTCTTTCTTTCTAAAGTATATATTAGGTGGTTGCTTGTTTAACCGCAGCCCAAAACCTTCTAACTCATGTTCTAACAGCTTTTTGTGTTGTAGTGGTTTTAATACATCTAGTACAATGAAAACAAGACTGCATGTACGGGCAACAGCAATTACTTGCCGACCACGACCCTTACCATCCTTAGCACCTTCAATAATACCAGGCAAGTCAAGAAGCTGAAAATTGTTTTAAAGTGGTTAACTTTTTGGTAATTGTTACTTTTACTATGTTTAAACAAAATTTCAACACTTATTCATAGACCTATTAATAAATATTTGAAACTTGTCAGTTAGTTAGCTTCATGTATAAATTATATATGAGAGTTATATGAAAATATTTTTTTGTATTTATCTTCTATAAAGAAATAAATAGAAGTAATGTTGTATTAAAATATACCATTTATAATTTACATGTGATATTTAAGGCTTTTAATTCCGTCCCAATGTTAAGATTAATAACAATATGAATCACCTGTATTTTTGCCCCCTTATATTTAATACAACCAGGAACTGTTGTTAGTGTGGTGAACTCATATGCTGCTACTTCAGAATACACACCAGCCAAGTTGGACAATAATGTTGATTTCCCCACTGAAGGAAAACCCACAAAACCTATGCGAGCATCACCAGTTTTGGCAACATCAAACCCTAAAATTATATAAATATTAGAATAATATAGTATCACTAGCTAAGGCTGTTTATACTTCTAAAATGCCAGAAAAATTATGTAAAGAAGTATGAATCAGTCCAATTAGTTTATATTCAGAGTTCAGACTGCTTAGGATTAAGTCTTGGTTTAATTAAATAGGAAGTACATGTACAAGAAACTTACCCTCTCCAGTTGCACTAGCACCACCTTTTGGGGTGATTAATTCACGTCTTAGTTTAGCTAATCTAGCTTTTAAAATACCTAAATGAAGAGCTGTGGCTTTATTTTTCTGGGTTCTAGCCATCTGAAAAGTATTTTAAAGATGCTATATTTCGTCCTTATGAACATGCAATTGAGAAGATATTTACTTATTATAACATTAAATAATGTAATAAAATAAATGTGATATAATGTAAGGTTTTATTTTTTTTTATTTCTTTTCTAATAACTTCTGGAAAGGCATAACCTATTTCACTTACCTCAGCCTCTATCCCAGCAATTTTTTCTAATATAGTACTCATCTTGGTATTGTTTCTTGACTAATTTACAATTTGGAGGAAAACTCAAATGAATAATATTCCGGTGTATTTTTTGGTAAAAATAATTATGGTTTAAAATAAATACGGACTACGGAGCCTACAATATGAAGCGTGTCCCGCCGTCCGGTTTCAACTGTCAACCACGTCAATTTCAAACCAAGCCGTCAATTGTCACATGAAATCACATATAAATTTCGTAGTTTTTAACAGTAAAATAATTATTTTTATAAGAATAAAGATTATGGCGCAAGATATAGGTAAAAATAAGGCATATTATATTTTTAAAAATTGTTATGAATGTTTAGTATAGTGTCATCTATCGTTTACTATGTAAACTAAATAGGGGTTAGGTCATTATAGTTACCTAATTTCAGATTCTGACGGGTCGTACATTACCTTAAATCTTAAAGGACTTTAATAATTGTCTTTGTCGAAAATCGATGCGATAAAACTGTTAAAACCAAAAATAAAATAATTCAGTCATATAGTAAATTTTTTAGACTTATACTTTTGATTATATACAGAAGTTTGATCTTTTGTGGTTTATTAGAAAAACTATGAAAGTGAATGTTTTTTTTTTTAATTTAAACTAACGTAAATTTATGTAAGGCCATATTTATATTAGTATTAGCTGCCGGCGTCTAATGCTCTAGACACAGGTCAGTCTTCACCCTTCTTCATTGCCAAGCTTTTTACGTTAGAAAAGGTAGGAATTTTTAATGATGTCTTTTGTTATTAAATCATTTGCTTTGCAATCCACTCTTAATTTTTTAAACAGGGAATGTTTTAGGAATACATATTTATATTTTTATTTCAATCATTTTACACAACTGTGAAATTTTGAGTGACTCACCCCATATACATGATTTTTCATATTTGAATGCTTTATTTATATTTAATAATTAAGGTTGACGAAATCGCGCTAGCGTGTAGAAGACCGTTTAGACCGTGGACGAAAACTGAAAACAGACTAAACGTCAGAGTTCAGAGTTCAGACTCAGTGGCTCAGTGCTTCCCCATCGTTAAGGGCGGGTGGTTGTGCGTACCTTCTAACGTCGAGAAGTTTTCGATGTTTAGTGGAATGGAAATAATTTAATACCGAAACGGTACAATCAAAGTTGTGAATATTTTATAAAAATCAAGTTGATCTATAAAAACAATATTTTCAGATTTACTTTCAAATAAAATTTAAATAAGCTATTTTAAAGCTTTTCGACAATGCAGTACGTAGAAACTGTTGAATATTTAATTTAAAAATGATAAATTTCTTATACAGAATAAGTGAAGCAACATAAATAATTATGGTGCGTTTAGTGTAAATAAAATAAGCAAAAATGTCTTCAGAAGTATCGTTAGATGGACAAGAAAGACCAAATTTTTTACGTCGCGCGGGAAAAGGCTGTTTGAAAGCTGCGTGTTCCCAAATTGGCTTAGTTATTTTAGTTATTATATACGTTCTTCTTGGTGCTGTGCTGTTTGAGTACTTGGAGTCAGGACCTGAGGTGGTGAAACGGTCTGCCATACAGCGTTCGAGGGACGAATGCTTGAAAGAACTGTGGGCAATCACAGGTAAGTTATTAATTTATCAAAATTTTTATATACATATAAAATAATACTTGTATAATACAAACGACTTAGAATAGTAAAATATTATTAAACTGCCGCATATATCTGGGTAGATTATAGTTCTTAAATATTTTAAACTTATAATAATAATAATAAAAGCCCTTATTCGCTGACCATTTAGCTTAAATGCTTATCAAACAGTAATATTCCTAAATCTAATTACATAGCAAAAACAATAATGTATTCTTAACCGCCCTGGTCAGGTTGTCCGTCGACATAGGCCTCCCCCAATTGTTTCCATGTCTCTCCATCCTTGGCAGACCTTTTTAAAAAATGGGAGGACGATCTACCAAAAGGATGGAGAAGGTCTGCCATTTTAAACTTATACAATTATGAATATGTCCTTTAAAAGTTACAGTAGAATGTAGAGGGCAGAGCATTAAATTCATAACATGCATATTTCCATGCTCACTTGTATTTGACGGTAATCTAATACGTAATAAGACCGTATACAGACGTTAGTGTACGTTTTTATACCAAATAGGTAATGTTCTCATGATGAAACAGGAGAAATAAAAATGTTATCAGTGTTGGCCTAGTGGCTTTAGCGTACGACTCTCATCCCCGAGGTCGTAGATTCGATACCCTGCTGTGCACCAATGGAGTTTCTTTCTATGTGCTTTTAACAATCGCTCGAATAGCCAAGGAAAATATTGTGAGGACACCGGCTTGCTTTAGACCCAAACTCCTTGGCCCAGACCTAAAAAGGTTTTATGACCACTTATTTGTTTTAAATTTTATTTTTATATGGAGACTGGTTCCTTCGCCCGAACCCAATAATTAGTTCACAATCTCAGATTGAAAACAATCCGAGATCAGACCGTGACAGTCGATCGATCTCCTATCTGTATCCCAATAACCAAACCTATGAAGACAATCCATTTTCGGCGACAGATAGAATGCAATCTCTTCACTCTTTACACTCATATTTGATAATCAATATAAACCAAATAAAGTAAAAAGAACCGTACAAATTATATTAAAATATACATGTCTATGTTTAAAACATATCAAATAGCTATTTAATTATTTTAAAAACTGGTGTAAGTTAAAATCTTAAGATTGACACAGTTGTACTGTCATTATCATACTAAAGTTTATCCACATACACCGATTCGACCTACCATGGATAGCTTGTATCGACAGATGGCTATTACAATCCGTCGATTGGTTATGGGCACATTTTTATCAATACTTGGATTCATGTCTATCTGAGATGTGATAGGGTTTAGGCGTTAGATGTATGGTTTGACGTATTTAACGTCTTTAATAGGTCTTATTAGTTAAAATGCATTCTTTTTTTATAGCTTCCAAACTTAATTAAAATAATTTTTTTTTCTACAAAAATCGATTATCTATTTGATTTTATAAAACGATCAAGGGCTGTAATTAATAGCTTAGCAGGTGTCGTTGACCGCTGTTTCATTGTTTTGGGAAAGGAATTTAGTGTAATTAATCCAATTTGGAGCTTTGTGTCATAAGTTTTGAGTAAATACTTCGCATACCAATTTCTGTTATTCGACTTTAACTATTGATGCAATTAAAGTTGTTTTGTTATTTTATCAAACTCGCTTCTCAGGTTTAGGAAAAATACATTTCTTTGTTTTATTTATGTTAAATTCTTTATATCCTTAAATAATCCTTTTAAGTGCCAATGGCGAATTTACATTTTTTCAAGACTCAGACTATACTCTGAAGTTTTTGCCGCCTTTGTCTCTACAATTGTCATGTCCTTGATTTTCCTATGAGTCCTGTGGTTTTTGAACACCAACCATCTACTTCGCAGCCTCCTACCAGTAGAAGGAATGATAGGGGACTCTTTCCCCTATAATACATATGCTGCAATATCGCTATTTTCACTCGTACAAACTGTAAGCTGAGGACGCAGATGTCGATTACTGGTTAGGGGCTGCGAACTAGCTGTTTTACTCTAGAATATTGAAGTTTGCTACAATGAATGTACAAGGACAAGTGAGAGGGGAGAGCCATCGGTAAAATTAGTATCAGTCTATCTGTAAAATATCAGAAAACCGACATGCGGAAATCTCTTTGATTTATATGAGAGATTCGGTTGCCAAATTTGCCGCTGCAATAATCTGTCGTCCTAGGCTTCAGCCTGCTGGTAAATCCGCCACTGCCAAGTGCCGTCGACGGTGAAAGCTATATGTACATAATAAAGGTCATATTACAGTTTTAATTGGCTAAGCTGGGAGCAATTAAATTAAACCTTTTTCCTCATTAGTAAGCTATTAGAAATGGATCAGAAGCTCTATTGAAAAGAAAGGTCATGCTTTGTATAAATCATTATTGTACCAATGAAAAATGTTTTCCATTTTCAAATGAATTTTTAATCTGTCCTATGCTGAGATTTAAAATATTGTTATTGTGCACCAATAGTTTAATTATAAAATGTAAGTGTTATGTAGAAAGTATTATCAAGTAACGTTAATCAATTGTAAGAGACTAGCTGCCACAGGGAGTCCTAGTGCACTTCCTTTTTATCATAAGATTCTTTTTATTATGTTTAACACAATATTTCTTTTTATAAATAAATCTTCCTAAAAAAATAAGACTGAAACTAAATATTAAATTCTCGTTTACGTCAGTTACTATATGTATTACAAAACCAAAAACTATTTGTATAATTCGTAGATGCGAACATTGTATCGAGATTCAAGCTTTCTACATAAAAAGCTTTAAAAAAACCTCAAGGAATGGCCAACTTCAGAACCAAAAAAGCCCAATACAATCTTCTTTCATTTAAATAAATTAATTTACACAACAAAAACATCTAATTGTAGATATTCTGAATAGTACACTCATTTATTGCATAACGGCTTTGTTAGGAAAGATATTATGCGTCTTGTTCCTGGCATTGTTAATGATAATATCGACAAGCTAATAGAAACTCGAAATAACCACGGCAACCGATCAATTTTAAAACTTCTAATTGTCAATTTTTCAAACTAGCGGCTCGTCCCAGTTTTACGAAGTGTTGCGAAGCATTTAATTTTTAAACAATTTTTGTGAAAAATTTTTTTGTTCTATCATCAATGGTTTTCGGATCCGATGAATATTTACATAAGTCTTTCCCCTTTATATAAAGGGTAAATCGTTTTCACTGAAATTATTTTAGCTTTTCTGTTTGTTGTGTTGTGTTATAAAACGTTTAATGTCATGTCCTATAGAAAACGTCAAGTCTCCAGGTTTTAAGCTACCTCCCCATCAATTTTCAGCCAAATCAGTTTGGCCGTTCTTGATTTATAAGTATTGTAACGAATACGACTTTTTAAATATATTTTTATATTTATTATAATTTAATATTAGTATACATATTAATATAGTAATATATTTATAGCAATGTAAATGTAAATATTAATATGTCATCATAAAATATACATATATTATATGATGATATTGAATAAATGTAAAATATACAAATAATATAATGTCACAATTTTAACGATAATTTACGCTAAAGGGAATACAATTAAGGTTGGTTCGAACCGAGGTTATTCAATAGCCATTTGAATAAAGCCAGTCATATGAAACTAAAAAGATTACGCGGCTTATGTTCAATAGTATATGTAATGTATATAGAAACCACAGATTTCAATAACTAATTAAAAGGCCAAAGGAAAATATCATTTTCACTGACATTTCGGGCACGTTTTTAGAACAATAAATTGGGACGGCGATGTTTTAATTACTCCAAAAATACTTTTTAATATCACGATGAATTTGGATGGAGTTGAGAAGAAAATTAAATGTTTACTGCTAATTAATATCGTTTTTATAGGCTACGCTCGTTCCCGTATGAACGTTACTGTCTCTAAGTATATTGTTACAGCTATTCTTGAATCATAGACTAAGAGAGCGATAATAACTGGAAAAAACTATCTGTCATTATTTTTGTTGCCAATTGTACATGATGTTTGTACCTGCATTACGATGGGCGTGAGAAGGAACGATTGAGAAAAAAATCTGTTGTCTGTGAAGTCGGTTTACTGACGATAGTTGTAGACGTGTCAACGTCATAAGAAAATACTGATTGAATGGTATTTTGAATGAATATAGTGATTCAATTGTGATTTCCATTTACCTCATGTAAATGGAAATCACAATTGGATTGATCAAGTTACATTTATTTGTACCGAGTTTAGCTGCTCGGCCACCAAGTAGGAGAGAGTCAGATGTCGAACGATACCGAATGCGGAGGTCGATTGTGCAAGCACTAAAAGGAACGCCTCAGAGCGAGGTAACGCCGCATACGTGATGTTTTTTCGTGCGTGCAGACGGTTGCATCGAATTATAGGACAATGTCACGTCAAAACACAAACGTTTAGCGGGCATGGCGAATTACTACTAACATTATGCTTACAACCTGAATAATAATAAATAATCTTTAAGGTTAAGTGGACGCCAAAGTTTATTTTTCTTACACAATTTACATATTACAAGAACATTCGGCCTTGCTAGGCTGAAAAATCGACATCGTGTCGACGAAGGACTAGCACCGATTTGCCTAGAGATAAACTGATTGAGACAGCTACGCCGAACCTTTTCTAATACTTCTACGACATGTGTATTAAGAATATCCATAGCGCTAAATAACCTGCATCATGAGCTCACACATGAATTAGGTATACTGAGTTAAATGTACGAGTATTTAATCTACTTTAGAGATTTTTCCCCGTGAATGTTTAAACCTTTTTAGATATATTTGTGTTATAGATTTTTTTTTATAGAACAGGAGGCAAACAGGCAGGAGGCTCACCTGATGTTAAGTGAAACCGCCGCCCATGGACACTCTCAATGAGTCCCGCCCGCCTTTTAGATGACCCGGCCAACTTTATATCAAACAAACAAACAAAAAATCATTTATTCATATAGGTAACATAATGTACACTTATGAACGTCAAAAAAAGAAAAGAAATATAAGTACATAAAATGATTCTAATTTTACATTTACTGCCAGTTCTCAAATCAAGGGCGTAGAACGGAAGAGAAGAACTGGCAATAAACTCTCCGCCACTCTTTTTAATCGCCAAGTTTTTTTTTACACAATGTTTGTAAGGAGCTGCAACCATTACACCATGTTCCATATGACATTTTGAGTAATAAAGAATAATAAAATAGATTAAAAACAAAGATTTGTCCTCTATCAGCAGGAGGCATGGTGAAATAGGAGCAATGCACTTACATAC
Organism: Pieris mannii; assembly: GCA_028984075.1. NCBI lineage: Eukaryota > Metazoa > Arthropoda > Insecta > Lepidoptera > Pieridae > Pieris > Pieris mannii. Next base: position 10,378,454 of record CM054789.1, on the reverse strand, counting down.
TCGTGAGAACAACACGCAAATACGTCGTATAAACAATTAATATCACCGCATACACAAATTCAAGTACGACCAGTCACCACAAGTAGCACCCGTTCACGAGTATGACGCATGGCCAGCCATCGCCCCCCTCGCCATATTTTAGGGAGAGAGACAACCCGACGCATGGATTATATCATTATATTACTATTTAATAAGTACATTTTTTAAAAGAACAAAGAGATCGGACTATATTCTACTGTTTTAAACAAATATATCTGAAGTATATGACAAGCCAGAGACAAAAGACTAAAAATACAAAAATAATAAAATATTTCGCAGATAGTTTTAAGTGAAAAATACAATTGCCATTTTTCCTTTACTTATTATTTATGTGTCTCATCGTTTAACGAGTTTGTGTAACTGGGAGAAGTATGTGTAACCATGTAGAAGTATGTATGTACAACATTTATGTAGAGTTGCATCGGGCGTGTTCTATCACGTCAATTTTAATTAGCGTTTTTCTCGCGTCTGTTCCCGTTGGGTTATTATTTCAACACCTTCCTATAATATTTCCACGTAAAATATATTTCGAGTTTAGTTACTCACTGAATTATTTTTCTTATTTTTTCAGTGTTTATCTTCAAAGTAGGAGACTGAAGTTACGATTCATGACCGCAGGGTTATAACCATAAGCACTAATACCATAATGAATTTGATATCTTGCGTCTAAGAAACGTTATGAAACGAAAAATAATGTTATATACGAAGTTGCTTACATCTCTTGATTGTATATTTACATCTCGTTTTAGCTCTCTTCATACGAGTGCTACAAAGATTGTCTTTTATAAATTCATAGTACCCGTATGCCCGCGCTTTGCTCGGTATTTATTTATTTTTATAAATTGTGGTTTTTTGGAAATTATATTTCAGTACGAATTACATAGTAATAAAATGATGAAATATGAATATAATTATAGAATAAAGATTATATTCATATTTAAGTTTTTATTTGACTGACATCTTAAAACGAGCAATTCTATGTCTTAGCTAATAAAACACGAATAAAATTACATTTTCTAGAAATGATTCCTTACTAGATCGATTTGTGGCCCCCGAAACCCCCCTTATACTAAATTTCATGAAAATCGTTGGAGCCGATTCCGAGATTCCACTTATATATATATATAGATATATATATATATACAAGAATTGCTCGTTTAAAGATATAAGATAGTGAAAATATTGAAATTGTCTAACAGAAATGTATAATATCGTCAAAGGAATCAGTATTAATACGGCTGTAACCTCTTCAGCGTGGATTTTCTAGACTTGCAAGATTTTTTCCGTAACTTCAACTATAATCGTTACATAAAAAATGATGAATTATACATCTAAACATTTATCAGATTTCTTAAGTTTATTGCGTTTATACAGGGTGACGCGGCCGGGGGGACTTAATTTCTTAATATATAAGGTAATAAGTCTTATTACTTATTTATTTTTTAGCAAGAAAAGGCTAAAATTAGACGCAGTGGAAACCCGTAAATGAACGAGGAAAAGAATTTGTGATACTATATTTTTTATTATTACTCGAAAAAAAAGTTGCCAACGTACGAAACCAGGCTGGCACACTTTAATATGATGTCATTGGAGAATCGCAGAAAAATTATTGATATATCGTTTACAGTAAAGATATTCAATAATAAGATTGATTGTCCGAACCTTCTATCTAGATTTAAGTTTCATGTACCCTCTCGATCCCCTAGGCATCCCGTTATTTCATTTGTCCCTCCTTTCCGTAGGACGCGTTTTGGTCAAAGCTCTCCGGTGTCCAGATTCTGATTAACAAGCTAGGTCTGGATATCCAGAGTTGCTCCCCTCACACTTTAAAATCGATTTTAGTTTAGTTTTTTGTAATTGTTTCTTTTTTGTAATGTTTGTTTTGTTTAAAAATTGTTTCGATTGATATTTGTATGTGCTCTAAATGAATGTCATGTTTGCCTCTAATTGCTTATCACATTCAAAATTGTATTTAGTGTTTTTACCAATGTATCAGTGTGCCGAGCGTTGGCAATCTTTATCAATAAAAAAAAAAATATTTATTTTCTATCCGTAATATTTTAAATAACAACAGCGAGCTTTTCCGTAAGGAATTGGTAGCAAAATTAGGTTACTCGGGAGATGTTTTTAAGGCAGTCAAATCGATTTGAGGCCTTAGTAATGGAGGATACTAAAATATTTATCCTTATCTGACATTACTTTTATTGAGGTTGGGAAATGTACCTATCAATAATGAAGTAAAGTTAAAATGTATGAAGTAAGAAGGCAAATGTTGTAGTTAGATGTTTGAAAGGTAGCTCCTTGTTTAAGATCCATATGTATAGTCCAAAAGAACTCACTAATAACAGAAGAACAGTTTTGTGCGTTCTCAAGTTCAGTAACATCAAGCTTACTATAAAAATAACTGTCATAGACACCTGAACACTTCGATATATGCAAAAGCACTGAAGGGGGAGGGGGGTGTCTTGGCGAACGAAATGAAAGGCATAATAATACAAAAAATATATACAATAAAATAATACGCTTATGTACCTATTATATTTTGAAAACTTTTCTTACTTTTACTGCCCTAAGAGGAAGGGGGGGTTTACGTAATACTTGTAAGGGCCCTATCGAGCCTACTATTCTTAGATTGATTATATTTTATGTTTTACAAGAAACGACGAGTCAAATTAACGCAGCACTTGTGGATGTCAACAACAAAGTATGAAACTCCAGGGTGATTCTAGAAGAGCGCTCTTCAAAAGTGGAAAAACTTACTTGGAATCGCCCAGAGGGCAGAAAGAGTTGAAAACCACCATAAAAAAGATAGCAGAGATGAGAGACAAGTGGGAGAATTTGAAGGAGGCCCAGACATTTCACAGTTTCCAATGTTGAGAACAAATATTAGCTATTTCGTACATTAGTGCAGGAACTTAATATGATTTATAATTATAGCTGATTAAAGATATCTTTATTTAAGTATATCTATAAAATTTACAATTAAAAATAAAGACCGCACACAATGTGTTTATATGTGACATACATATTATCATTGCTGCGAAGCACGCGAAACGTCAGTTTCATAATTTGACTTTTATTACATCGCATCGCTATTAAAACATTTGAATAAAGTTACTTTTGTAGTAAACCAAATAATAATTATTATTAGGTATTGTTTAGTCAGTATTAGTATTGCAGAAACTGTATTTATTGTTGTAACATGTTTGATTGCCTCACACAGACATTCACATTGTCAGAAGCCTCGCAAATGCGTTGCCGGCCTTTCAGGAATAGGGCTACTCTTGAACGACCCAATCGAAATGATTCAGAAAGTCTAATTATTACACTAAAATATTTAGTGGGCAGCAGGTTCCACACAGCGGTGGTACGAGGCAAATGCTGCCTTAGAAGAAGCTCAGTTGTGGAACGACGGACGTCGAGGTGATACGGATGGTATTTTTTATTTTGCCTTGACGTATTCACGAAACTCAGCTGCAGGTAGTAGACCGAACAACTACTTTAAACATTCTCCATGGTAAGTAAGACTATAACTGTATACAGAATATCAATAAAAATAATCCAGTGGCGCAAAAATCTTCATAAGGCCTCCGATTGCAGCTGTTCCCGAAACTTTTTCGTTTATAGACACGATTTACACACGCTGTTTTGCGCAAATAAAATGTTCCATTAGTGGCACACGGTTGATAGTTGTACTCTTTTTTATAGAACAAGAGGTAAAACCATGATGGACACACAATGCCAGAAGGTTTGCGATTGCGTTGCCGGCCTTTTAAGAATTTGTAAAATCAGCCTCACCTACAAAAGAATGAGTTCTGTTAGTAAAGTTTTAAAATGTTTAAGTAATTAATTGGAGGCTTGATACAAATCCTTCAAGGCTTTGCAAAAGTAGATTGACGTATTATTGGTCTCTCCCGGGTTAGATAAAGTGGATAGATTATAATCGTAGACGTTCGTCGAGAGAATCGTCTCTTTATAATCCCATAGAGAGAGAGATTTTCATTACTTTGAATGCACTCATAATACGATTCCTTTATTAATCGCTTCCAATATCTGCAAGACAGCGATAAAAGTCTACTGAACTTTGAGTTGGAAATAAAAATAACGTAACTTATTTTTACGATAGAAGTTTCCATTCTGACATGTGTACTTTGTGCGCACGCACTTTTTTATATTTTACTAAACGACACGTGATGAAAGGTAGTATATAAAATATTTTTGTCAATATACTACGTTTACATAAAAAAAAATTATATAACTTCTGGTTATGCACTTCTTGCACTCATCTTTTTTATTTATTGTTTTCTTTTCTTACTAGGGTTGCCTGGGAGAGATAGCTTGTAAGCGATAAGGCCGCCCGTTGCATCCCTTGTAATTTTTATGTATTTGTAATATTTGCGTTTTTTTCTAGCAACGAAGTGTGAATTAATAAATAAATATATACTACTCAGGAATAACCTAGCATTCTAAGGGTAAAAGAATTTATAAAATTAGTCGTTAGTAGGATTTATTCGTTACAATAATGCAAAAGAAATATTTTTACTAGATAAGATAATTTATGTTATAACCGATATTTCATATATTAAAATCATAGGCATCATAAATATTAGGATATCACGAAAGGCAATAAACACAGTGCATCTATTATAGTTCTATTACATTATAAACTAAAAATATATTATAATATGTTATGTAGGACAAATATTGTAATTTTATGAAAACATAAATTACTTACGCAGGTGTAAATAAGTTATTCACGCCAAAGAGGCATCGTCACGAACTTTGCGTATTAATCAGTGGAAATGATTCATATATTCATAAGGTCGTGTGCTGAAAAATATAGAGCTTTCTAAAGTGTCATAATTTTGGTGGAATATAGTTTAATCTCTTTGCTACGTTGGAGACAGTTCAAGCTTTTACTTCCGTTTGGACCCAGGGGAGGAGGAGAAGAGTTCCTAAAAGAAGGTAGATATAAGAAATAGAAGCAAGAGAATGGAGAAAGAAAGCCATGGACAGACATATTTGGAAAATGCTAGAGGAGGCCTTCTGTGAAAGGATTCCGATCAATGGTTCTGAAGAATAATATTAGGATAACAACAACAAGGATAACAAAAAAAAAACTTGCCTTGAATTTTGTCCATCATTATACGCTGCATCAAATTGTATCGATGATGGCGCAAAATATGCCCGAGATATGCGACTTTACTTGTTACAATAGCATAAACATTTGTGTACCATTCTATGACATGACAATTTGTTACCAAAAACCCAGGATTGCATTTCTAAGAGTTAAGTTTCCATTTAAATGTTCAGGATACTAGTTAGTTAATGAAGTAATGTCGTTATTAACTTAACGAATTTAATTCAGTCAAGAAATAGTTTTAACACCTGCCGTTCTCTTTAATATTTTTACTGTGATTATAATAAAAGCAGTTTTTCATATTGTAAAACTTTATTAGGTATAATAATTATTAATTATATTAATTAAGATACACTTCTCGTGTTATAAATGAGCGGAGATTAACTCAACTCGGCGGGGAGTCGCGTGAGAATTGGCCTGAAAAATGTTAAACTCGCCCAAAATGTAAATTTGCTATTTTGTGTTGGTTTTATGGCCGGTGTAGCCGTTTCGTGTATTAGGCCTTTACATAAAATAAACCTCTTTAAAGACGTAGCCCGAGAGACGCTGATTTTTTTTTAATATAATTTAATTTTTAGTTGCAAGGCGTAATTCCGCCCTTTGTCGCCTATTCCAATGGCAAATTATTCAAAAGTAAAAGCTTTTGTGAGGCATTTTATTTATTTAACAATAAAATATGCTACTGTTACAGATTAGGTACTCCAATAATTATGTACATTTACACACAATACTGTATTAAACAGTATTGTGTGTAAATATTTATATATTTGACTTTGATTTTTATATTTAAATATTTGAGCAGTGTTGGCGTAGTGGCTTCAGCTTGCGACTCTCATACCTGAGGTCGTAGGTTCGATCCCGGGCTGTGCACCAATGGACTTTTTATGTGCACATTTAACATTTGCTCGAACGGTGAAGGAAAACATCTTGAGGAAACCGACTTCGAAACCGATGTCTTAGACCTAAAAAGTCGACGACGTGTGTCAGGCACTGGAGGCTGATCACCTACTTGCCTTATAGATTTAAAAATGATCATAAACTAAATATTTACATGGAAGACTATTTCTTCGCTGCAGTATAGGAACTGACATGACGCAAACCTTTTGTCAGTTCACTCAATGGACAATTAATAAAAATAATTAAGTTGAATAGATAGTATTAATACATCAAAGAGTAATAATTGTATATCTGATTGAATAGCGATTTTATTAAGGCCAGTCGTCAACAAAGCAATTCTTTTGTCTAGTGGGGTATACCTCACCTAATTTAGTATTTACTGCTAAACGTAGTTTTCAACGAATTCTGCAATGTACAGCTTTGTGCTGACATAACTGATACGTTTTAAAAGATTTAAAAAAAATTAGAAGTTGAAAGTTTTTGTTAAAGAATATATTAACATTCATTTAATATGAAGATTAAAGTAAAAGTAGAATTTATTTCACATTTTTATACAGATTAGGGATTGTTTTTGTATATATAACGGGGCAAACGGGAATGAGTCTAACCTGATGTTAAATGATAGACACATTACTAGCTTACAAGTCACCGGTCTTTTAAGAATTGTTACATTTTTTTAATGGATCCGAAGTCGAATTGGTTCAAATTGCATCATCATAGTGGTGGTTCGCACAAAAACTGCGGTAAAACTGCTCAGTGGAACTACGGACGTCGAGGTGATACGAATGGGATAAGTTGATTTTTAATTTTAGGTATTTAATTTATTCGTAAAATGTAGGAAGATAAGCAAAGAGAGGAAGATTGAGTAGATTAATTAAAATATTAATTCAAAATATGTAAATTGTTAACATTAGTTATTAGGTGTAAGAACTTGGTTGTTCGAAATAAAGGAGTCATTCCTTCAACTATTCATGTATTATTAGTTTGATCTTTAACTATTAATAAATATAAGAGAATTCTCTTTTTTATGGGACCTCACTGTAGGCCTGAAGAGCCTTTACACCTCAGCTCGGGTTGTATTGCTGCTGCTTGGTTCTAATGGTTTTCCACTACTAGTTAAAGGGCACCTCCTGTGAGACTCAAATGTGGTCAATCGCCTGAAGGTAAGGACGGAATCTCAGTGGAGTGAACGAAGTAAAGGTTCACGTCATCCCCGTTTTCTACGGTGATGGTATCAATTGGATCCGTTAGGACATGTTGTGACCTCCTGCGGGTCGTCTGTCCCAGTTGCTAAGTATAGCTAAGTGTAATGATTATTATTAGGGTATTATACGTAAATTATACGTGTCGCTACAATACAATATAATACTGCAAGGTAGTTTAAAGCAAACTGGTGTTCGACTCTCGGCCTATAATAAGCAATTGCGTCCACTCAATGTTTTATAAGGTTTTCGGGATTTTCTCATATAAATAAAGGGTGGAAATTATATGTGTACACTGTTGTTATTGCACATCGTATTATTGACAATTTGTGGCATTGTTTTGTTGTTCAAAAAGTTATCTTAAATAACTAAAATAAAATATGATTATTATGGAACATAAGATACAGGTATCACTAATTCAACGTCATTAAATTTGAACCTGTAGGCATCCCTACTCATCGGCAAAGAAGACATAGGGTGTAGGCCGAGAGAAAAAGACGGCGTAAAAAATTCTCGGTACTCTTTTAAAAAAGCAAATCATCAGACAATACTACAATATTTAAAACAAATATAGCAAATTATTTAGAAGTAGCCTGCCTATCACTAGTCCCAGGCCCTTTTATCAGCTAGATAATCGTTAACATTATAGTATGCTTTTACACAGCTTTTAATACATTTCTTTTTTCATTTTAATACATTTCATTCATTTCTTAAAGCTAATACATTTCTTAAATTTATTAAAAGGCAGAGATAAAAGAGCCTCTGAGATTTTATTAAAAAAGGTATCACTTTTCCAAAAAAAATTTACTAACTTTAAATAGTAGTACGGGAAAATTGCAGCTTGCGTTTGTTCCGTGTATTAATAAATAAATTTTTCGTATCTTAGCTACGCATACATCCTATAAAACACTTTGAGCCGAAACAGATTACATTGTTAAACAAAATATTATATGAAAATATGTAAGAAAACTGAAATTTCATTATTAAAAAATTAATATTTTAAAGAAAGAATATATTGTTACTACTGATAAATAAAGCTTCCCGCTTCCTAAAAATATTTTCTCACATCCTCTTTGGTTAGATGGGCACATGTGATTTAGGATAATACATATTATTAATATCGCTGCCACGGGCTTCTATTTCCAGAATAATCCTTTTTATTCTGGAAATAGAAGCCCGCACTATCTACTTTAAGTATAACAATATTAACGTAGCAAGTAAATTTTTAATCAACGAATAGGTATCGCTAATTAGCGATAAGAGTCCCACCACGGGAACTGAAATTTTTAAATTTAATTTCTATTCACCAATGTTTAATTACAATTATGTAGTTAAAAATATTGTAAATATTATTTGTGTGATGTAAATAAATATAATAATTAATTCGGTATTTTTAAACTTGAATTATTACATTAATAGTAAGTAATACACGCCGCGTTTTTGAGAAAATGAGATGAACATATATAACATTTTAAGTAACCCTTATCAGCACTGAAACGCTTGAATAGATCATTATTAATGTATCATTTTTCTTTCAAAAATCACATTATAATCTAACTAGTATTTCAGGCGTTTTAATACTAGTATAGACATGCATAGCTTAGTAAACTAAAATTTTAAGATTCCGTCTCTTCTTATAAAAATAGTGTTTAGATGCAAATGTGTGTTATTTCAAGTTATTTAAATGAGGGTAACGTTATTTCAGCGATAAAAACTTTTGCCAGTTAGCTACGTAGACGATTTGCGTAAAATTTAAACTCGTTTTTCCACTTAAAACTTTAATATGTGTAATCTGCAAATTGCTTATGTGATTTTGTGCCAAATATTATATACATTGAAATAAGTGCAGTTTTGGAGAGTGGCTTTAGACGGACTGTGATCCCTGAGTTGTGAGGTTCGTCCTCCGGTTGTGCAAAAATGAAATTTATTCTATATGCGCATTTAATTTTCAAAACAAACAAAAGTCATTTATTCATATAGGTAACATAATGTACACTTATGAACGTCAAAATATCGTCAAAATTCGCTCGAATAGTGAAGAAAAAAATCGTAAGGAAACAAAAAAACGACGGATACCTACCACAGGAGGCTGATCAGCTCTGATATTAGATTGATAAATGATCATAAAATAGATACAGAAATCTGAGGTCCACACCTAAAAAGATTGTAATTCCATCCATTGATTGTATTTCCTAACGAATAGGTGCAACGAGCTCCTTCAACTAATTATACAAGGCAACGTGGCAGGTAGAAGGAGACCAGGGCGTAGACGCACGTCCTGGTTGAAAAACTAAAGACAATGTTTGGTCATAGCACCAAGTCATTGTTTAGAGGCGCGGCATCCAAAATTTAATTAGCCACGATGATCGCTAACCTTAGCAAGGAGATGACACTGTAAGAAGAAGAACGCATAGAGTTTAATGTTGAGAATTTGCGCAGTGTCACAGCTCGAATAGAGTCTGTACTGTCTCTTGCGTTCGAGGCCAATCTCAATAGGAAAATACGCTCTCTACTCAAAATACAAACGTAGGGTCTTCTTATCTGAAAACCCCGCTAAATTTCCACAAGGAATGTATTCACAGTCGTATTTTATTCAAAGGCCTCTTAATCTGTATAAACCGGGTCCCTTGGTTTTAGTATTCATTATTTTTATTGTATAAATCATCTCTAATCTTTTAAACTGATCTCGAGATTCCGGGTACCTAATGAGATTTTCATTATTTTTCGCTTTTCCTCGTTTTGTTTGAGTCCCTTTGAGGAATTTAGTAATTAAAAATTAATTGGTAACAAATTTAAATAAATTAACTGACTTATATTAAACACGATGATTTTCATAGCCAATATCTATTATAATCTCAGCGAATTATCCAAGAAGTGGAAAAGTTCGGTTCAGAAGTAATCAAATATTGGCATATTTAAACCAAACCAGATCTATTCGGCCACGGTTAATCTCCAAGGGTCGTCAATGCGACAGATGTAGTTTGCAAGTTAGCGTCTCATATGTTATCATATCTGCTTTCAGAATGATAATCAGGCAGGCCTGAGAGGTGAGAATGTAAAGCGAAAAACGCAAATCGTAAAACATGATGTATCATGTAGCATGACAATGCGTATTAGGCTAGATATGCTGTTAATCAATCACGATCGGAAGCATCGACAGCAATTTCTACAGCAAATAATTTTGATGTATTATTCGTGAAATTCACTCGTAGTACTATGTAATATACTGGTATAACCAGTTTCTTACATAGTACCTAGTTAAATAACTGTGATTATATTTACTCTCATTAATTGATTGTTATTGATACCGGCAAACTTCTTGAGCATTAAACGAGGGAGTGGGGGAAAGATTGCGAATCGTATCGCAGCGCGGGACACAAACGTAAACTGATTTACCAATCACGAGATCGACACGCTACTTTCCCAGTGATAATTAAAAATGGCGTCTACGCAGGCAAGGACATTTGTTCTGAATGTTTGCCGGTATCTATAAAAGTAAAAAAAAACGTGTGATTTTGAAATTGAAAAAAAAAGAGTGTGTCTACTTATGTACACGCGTTAGAAGTTAAACTTCTTTGGCGTAAATACTATCACCGTCGTATATTCAATTGAATTAAAAACACCAAAATAATATTTATTTATTCGTACTGTTTAATTGTACTGAACACGTTACGAAACACGTGTTCTAAATATAAAAATACTAGAATATACTAGAACATAGTTATCGATTTCCATGCCACCTAGAACTAACTTTACGATGTCGAATTTAGGTGTTGGTGTGCGCGCGCATCGTACAAATTCACTCTCATCATTTTTCTCCATCGCCTCAAAAGAATCGCCTTCAAAATTGTATGCAACTAACTATTTAGTTATAGTAGATCTTAGAACCGTGACAGGTAATTTTTTACTAATCTGTCGGCCATCTGCACTGCAATTATTACTTGCATTCACACTGTTGCAATGAAACTTGACTCACTATGACAAATGGTCGAGGAGCAAAAACATGTTATTACTATTTCATTCATATTTATTATTCAGGATATTTTCAACGATCCAAGAGTGTAAAGATCCAAAAAAAATTCTTCGTTACTGTTATTTAGATTAGATAATATTAGTAGTGTAGTATTGTAATACTTTCAGAAATAATAGTTATAGAAATCATTTTTTTATCAGAATAAATTCTTTTTTTAAATTTTTAAAATTTTAAATCATTTCATTATCAGAAATAATAGTAATAATAGTAGTATAGTATTCTAATACTTTCAGAAAGCACTAGACACACACGCAGTAACTACTAATGTACAATTTCCATGTATGTAAGGTGCTGCAAGATATACCATTTTTAGGTTAGGTACTTTATTATTTTCTGGCGTTAAATATTTCAAATAACGAGATATTTATCCATGTATTCCACATCTCAGAATCAAACGTTAATGTAAAACATTGTTATAAAAGTAAAACTTAGAGTTCAAATCAAATCAAATCAAATCAAAAATATCTTTATTCATGTAGGTAAACATGTACACTTATGAACGTCAAGAAAAACAAATTAAATTAACTGTAAATTTACATTTACAACCAGTTCGCAAGTCAAGGGCGCAGAGCGGGTTAGATAGAAAGCGGGTTCAATAGAAACTACGATTATTCAAACAAAAGAAATATTTTACATAACATGACACAATTATACTTGGAAAAATATCTCAGCGGTATGCGAAAAACATTAAAATGCATTCAAAATTCAAATGAACGTTATAACAATAGGCTGGGGAAAAGCACAAATATGCTTTCATTCGAGTTTGAAGAGCGAGCATATGAAACATAAATACCGCACATCTCATTAATGTTTATGTAGTTTAAATGCGAGCGAAAAACTCTTTACCTGTAAGATAAGTGTAGCAAAATAGGTATAGTTAGTCAAGACGGCTGATGACGTACAGTTTGGACTATCACTATAAACACTGAGAACCAGGAATTTGATAACATATTTCAGAGTTGGTGGTTAGGTTGCGAGTACCGATGACGAGAAATGGAGACGATTGCAGGCTGTGCCACTGTTAATTTTTTTTAATTTTCTATAGAATTTGTAGAGAATAAGCTTAAGATACATATATATATATACATACAGATATATATCTGTACTATTATAATGAAAAGGGATGGTTTATTTCTTATTTATTTTTATGATCATGCTTTTTTCCTGAGGAGGTCGGCCGACACCACGGATCTACGGTCTTGACATACCACCTTCGCTTCATCCACTTTACCCCTTACATATAAACTAAAAGTGCAGACCTCTGAAAGGCACAACAGATGTTGAACACATTTTAAATTTCTTATATAGAGTTGAAAAAATTAATACAAAAATAGTATTTCCTTATTTCTTTCTGAAAGTAAATCACAGTGATTATAGTGCACCCACGTGGCATGACTGAACCACATTTACGATACCGAAACAATGACGTAATCAAATTATTATGATTTGTGACGTTACAATTTTTATTTGTATTTGCCTTTTATCTACGTTAGAAATGTTTGGAAATATTGTTTCCTTACAGAAAGATTTAATGTTCCATAATAGTAGTATAATTTTGTATAGTGATATAAAAATATAAGAATTTACTATACATATATGATCCATAATGTATTATGTACAGTATGTAATTTGTATTCAATATGTATATTATATTCTATATGTTACTTCTATGTAAATTTTACCATTTCAGGTAACACTCAGATTATATATGGCATTTGCGAAGTTTTCATTTGCAGGTCGTATTTTTTATTAAAATAGTACAAGAAATTTTAAGCCATAGCATAGCTTGTATCGCGGGCTCTGAGCGCAGTGACCGAATCAAGAAATTTCGTAACGAAATAAACCTAACACGCGATGACGTAATAGTGCGGCCAATACGCGTTCGAGCGGCACAGAGACGTAGCGTAAGCACGGCTCACAGACTATATTGGCGTCTTACTCTGGTAGAATGGTAGATTGAATTGATATCAAAGAAAATAAAACTGCATAAATAAATTACATATGCATAAGTTGATAAAAAATGCTATGTTACCGCGGCAGTCCCTGAGTACCACACCTTTTTTTGTTGTTTAAATGGGATGATAAACGCAATGCCTTTTAAATATTACGTAGGCCTTCCTTAAATCCAAACTTAAGACCCTGTATTAATTCTGTTTACCTTGGCGCTTTTTAGGCATTATCAAGCCCTCGCGTTGACAAAATTGGTTAATAAATAAAAGAAATTAAAAAATACCTTTTTATTCGTATTCTTCATTACGGAAGCTTGCTTCATGTTATGAACCTGCTGCAAGGGATATCACTCCATATTTCTGTCTATTGCTTTCCATACCACAGCATTTATTGGGAGACCAGTAAGAATAGGGACTTGGACACACTAGCAGATGATTAATAAAACACCTAAAACAAAATAAAATAGACATGGGAGGATAAGATCAAATGTATAGCTGGTTCAAAGGAGCCAAATAGCACACGTTAGTGACAAATGGGCTTCTTTGGACCACTTTACTACATTGGTCTCGTGGTTTAAAATGTTTCTTATGTAAAATAATACCAAATTTATCAATCTGTATAGTCCAGAGTAAGATTTCCGCTAGACCGTAAACGTTTTTCCTGGAAACAGGAATGAAACTAGTACTCGACTGAGTTACATTCATAACAGATGATTATAGCCAGGATTTCACATATCTGTCACATTTTTGTAGCCATAAACAATAGACAAGAACAAAGAGTTGAGTCGGCGTAGAAATTGGGGAAGTCATTATCGTAGTACGGCGCGCGGCAATTAGGAAAATGGGACAAGGGAACGCAAATAATATGCGGTATATTGTGGGAACCGCGTATTTCGCACTACTTTGAAAATTATTAAGTATTTTCTTAATACGCGTTGGATAGCGGTACGTTTGGGTATAATTAGAATTTTAATTGCACTTAAAGCTTTCGATTGTCGACATGATGAGTGATTTTCTTGAAAACAAAACGTGTATATTTTGGATTTTAATCGGTGATGCAAGAAAGAGAAAATAATGTCTCTGTTCTTTGTTATAGTTTCTTATGTAATAAATGTATTGAGTACATATTCTATTTTAGATTTTCGGAAATTTAGAAGTTTAGTTGCCTATTTCAAAAAGGTAAAGCTGTTACTTTTTTGGTTACGGCAAAAGGGCTCACGAGTGCGTTGCCGGACTTATATATTATATAGATTACCACGTATTTCCATGGAAATTACAGTTCCAATGTAAATATTAAAGCTCTTGTACGGACAGAAAATAAGCCGGTAATCATTTTTAATGACCAGTAGTATATACAAATCAAGATTTCTTGAGCCTTAGTTACCTTATCTTCATTTAAAAACAAAATTCCCGAGCGCGTCTGTTCGTAGGAACTAACTATATATTTAACTATAACTATAGATTTTTATTGACAAATATATAAAAATTATTATTAGTGAAAAGGGCGAAGATCTCAACCTTCACAAAATACATTAAGTCCACGATAACAAAGCTGCCATTCAGTAATATAACTGTTTTATTTCCTATTGATTTTAGAAATAATTATAATACTAAATAATTATATAAGAAATTGATTTAGTCAGTAATTAGCGTTACTACATACAATTCAATATCTAATTCCCAAAAGTAATTTGATATTCATCATGCGCTATTCCGAACTGAGAAGCATAGCAGTTAAATCGATCAGTGGGGTTAAGCAACACTTGCTCCGGTAAATTGATGGGGTATGTCCCTCAAGTACATCCATAATATTATAACATTCAATTGAATTCGTCGATCTCTTCGGCGACACTTGTTTATATCTAATAGGTTTCTTACGATCAACGCAGATTTAATATTATTATATATCCAAATACATATACATATGTGTATTAATCAAATTCATTGCAAGAAATACTCTATTGATGGCACACTACAGTAATACCTGACGCGATCTAAAGATCCATAATTTTTATCATAAACAGCGTCGATCTTCAACTGTGGTCATCCTTTTTCTAGATCAGGGTTATAAGAAAAGAATGTTCTGATGTTAATTCAGGTAGTTAAGTAATACCGCCGGCCATGGACAGTCAATGCCGGTTTCGTTAGAGGGTCGTCGGCCTTTTAAGAATTGGTATGCTCTTGAAGTATTCTAAGTAGAATTCATTGGGAAATGCGTCAGTGGTTCCACATAGTATAAGCAGCAAAAACTACCTTAAATTACACTCAGTTGTGGAGGTCGCGGTGCGTTGTCGGCCTTTAAGAATTGGTGCGCTCGTTAAGGACCCTAAGTCGATAAGTATCAAGTGATTTGAAACCTTACATTTTCCAATAAGGCATGAATATCGATCTAAGCTATACTTGGCCAGAGTAGAAGATGGCTTGCTCCATCTTTTGTTCTCACTGATGATAATTACTTTTGTGTTTAAATATTTACTACTGAAAAGCTGAAGTTTCTCGCGAAACGGTACACTAGCAGCTTAATTAAATAAACTCATTACCTCGGCGGCTTTATAATTTTATGCACACTTTTTGTGAAAAATAACACATTTGAATGTGAAAAGTTGCGTAATAATTCCCTCCATTTTTACATTGCTTTTAAAATTTGCCACTTACACAATATCGATGCCAAACGAATCTCATATTTTTAAATGTATGATATTAAATAAATTAAAATTTTGTTTTTTATATAAATTTTAAATAGTCAAATGTTAGTATGAGACTCAACAACATGCTATGCAAAAGTACAAACTTACTTTTTTGACGCAAATGTGTCAAAAAATCCAGTGCCTGTCACACGCCGTCGACTTTTTGGGTTGGGACTTTGGAGATTTCCTCACAATTTTTTCCTTCACCGTTCGAGCAAATAAGATATAAGCAGTATTAACCAGAACAGAGACAAACTTCTTTCCTTGAACGAACCGAGACGAGGTAGTTCGTAAATTCTTCGGTAGACAGCACCACATAGTGGTGATACGCGGAAAATCTACCTTATTAACCGCTTAGTTGTGGAACGACGGACGTCGGGCTACTTTGGTATTTATAATAATATAAATATACTTTATATAATACATTTCTTGCGTCATGCCAGTCAAAAATCTGACAGTCTGAAGTCTAAAGGCGGAAAAGTAGTCAGAAAAAGGCCCAGAAAACAGATTTACCTATAATTTGGTAAGTTACCACGTCCGTTGGGACGTAATTAATTGCCTTGACAAACTTGCTTCCGATTAATAAAGTTTGCTTGAGTTGAGATTGATAGTTTGGTAATCCAATGCAAATTATATTTTGGCTATCCGCTTTGCATTACGCATGTATACTGATTAGTGAATCAGTCAACATGCTGTAGATATTTATGTAACTATCTCTTGTGGCTTAATTAATAGAACAGACTTTTCTTTTTAATTGCGCATTTGACTTTCGCTCGTACGGTGAAGGAAGATTGTGAGGAAACCGGCATGCCTTAGACTTAAAATAACAGTGTGTCAGGACCTGTTCCTGTTCCTCTTCTCTGTGGCTAACGAAGGTACAGAAATGCTCGGAGCAATGAGGTTGCTCTGTCAAGCCTACAATGTGTACCTCTGTGAATCTGGAAGGAGCTAGGCTGGCTTAGTTGGCCAGGACTTTACGCACAATGGACCTAATGAGGTAATGATAAGGCTAAATTAGCCTCCAAAAAGGCAAGGCAAGAAGGAACGGTCGGTTCCATCCGTATCACGTCGACATCCGCCGTTCCACAAATGTGCGTTTTTTTAGGCAGCTTTTGCCGCGCACCACTACTTTGTGGACCCAGCTGCCCACTGCAGTATTTCCGGACCAATTCGACTTAGAATCCTTCAAGAAAAGAGCGGACCGATTCTTAAAAGGTCGGCAACGCACTCGCGAGCCCTCTGGCATTGAGAGTGTAAATGGGCGGCGGGGCGGTATCACTTAACATCAGGTGAGCCTCCAGCCCGTTTGCTGTTCTATTAAAAATAAATGAGAGTCTAAGAGCCGGAACCAATCAACCTTTCAGCTCGAGAAACACAAATCTATGAGGTCTAGATGCCACGCATTTATTTAGTTTTTTGCTAAGAATAATATAATAGTAGAAATACCGTTTATTTCGGTACGAACTGGAGAGCTAATTAATTTTAAGTTCGTTTGCCTATCTCGACAAAGTCCTACTCCAGACTCTTTCATTCTGCCCTTAATGGCTCTTAACTTGACCAAATGTTACCTGCAACCAGTTTTATTTTAACTACCCATCTCTGGTATTGTCTGCCTTTTTTCCTTTAACATGTTTAGGTCCTACTAACCTACTAAATGCGTGAAGCTTAACCCAATAATGGAGTAAAGGTATTTTGTATGTTTTAATGGAATAATTCAAATCTACTTGAGATTTTAAATTCTTAAATTTTGTTTAAAAATTAATGTTTAATTGATTTTTTTTTAAGTATATCAGGAACTACTTGATCGATTTGATAACTCTTTATAAAATAAAACATATTTCTCATGAAAAGAAATATACAAGTATCACTTATACATTTACATCGGTTGATATCCTACTCATCGGCATTGAAGAAAGACGGTGTTGGCCGAGAAGAGAGAGAGAAAGAAGCGCTGGAGTAAAAAACACTCGGTACTCTTTTAAAATATCCAGTTATCATACAAAATTACTATGGCAAACATAGATAGAAAAACTAGAAGAATGGATTACAGTCAACTCTTTATTTGCATTCAGATATTCACTCTTATATGGCATGGTTCATTTATCGTGACGAATTCAACTACGAAATTTAATACCTAAAATTAATACCTAAATAAAGAATCCCCTTTTGTTCAGTTTAAACCTATTTAGCTTTCTATTTATAGTAAAATCTATACTTAAATAACTAATAATGATTTATGAGTTTGACAAATTAGACTATTGTCATTTATATGATGGTTTTATAAATTTGATGATGGAAAAAAATGTTGGAATTGTATTTTATTTCATTTATTAACACTTCGTTTGCAAATATACAGAAATAATTTAAGTAGTTAAATCAGCGATCTCTCCCAGCAACTACTGTGAGAAAACAAAATTATATTAAATACTAAGCGCAAGAAGTGCAAAACTACATAAAGACACATAGGACAAAACTAATGGAACATGATAATATAGCATTTAAAACATGTGTGAGTGAAAGAGACAATAATATAAAAAAGCATACATGAAAATGAAAAGATGAGCGTTTAACGGCTTTTTGAATAAAAAAGATTACAGTCACTTAAAAATAAAATAAATCAGTGGCGCTACAACCACTTTAGGTCCTGTCCTGAGATTTCCGAATCTGTTTCATGATCATTATAAATCTCATAGGCAAGTAGGTGAACAGCCTCCAGTGCCTGACACACGTCGTCGACCTTTTGGACATGTCGATTTCCTCACGATGTGTTTCTTCTCCGATCGAGCAAATGTCAAATGCGCACATAGAGAAAAAGTCCATTGGTGCACAGCCCGGGATCGAACCTACGACCTTAGATATGAGAGTCGCACGCTGTAGCCACTGGGCCAATACTGCTCTTACAGTAACTTATGGTTTAATTAATTTCATTAAAAGATTAATTGAACCCTAATGGGGCAGTTATATCACGAATGCGTAGGCAAATATAGGCAAATAAATATAACAGACTCAACTCGAATACCACTAAATTTACTGAAGTTAAATGATAAAAAGAAAATAACACCTGAATTTGTAAAACGTCAACCGATTTTAAAAGTACAATAAAAGACCATTTAATTCGATTATCCACGTGTGAAATTCCGCTTTACAAATCCACCGTTCAATACAAATAAATGAACAGGCTTAACATTTTTTATGAAAGGCAGGAAAGTTGAGCGATTCCGTGAGAACGTATTGTTTATGTTCTATATTTTTTATAGAACAAAGGGCAAATGGGCAGGAGGCTCACCTGAAGTTAAGTGATACCGCCGCCCATGGACAGATGGACTCGATGCCAGAGGGCTCGCGAGTGCGTTGCCGGCCTTTTAAGAATTTGTACGCTCTTTTCTTGAAGGACCCTAAGTTGAATTGGTTCGGAAATACTTCAGTGGGAAGCTGGTTCCACAAAGTGGTGGTGCGCGGAAAAAACTGCCTAAATTAAAATCCTCATTTAAAATTTAAAAAAAATTTAGCGTCATCTGAGATCTTAAAGATCTCAAACGTAAATAGGTAAAGATTTTTTAAATGTCGAATTTAATATACGACCGAAGTTTAATAACTTCAGATATTAACTTCGGTAAAAATCAGACATTCGATTGAATTCATATCAAAAACATTTATTCGTCCGTAACGTCCGTAAAGAAATACATATTAAATTGTTCTAATTTTACATTTACTGCCAGTGAACAAATCAAAGGCGTAGATCGGACGATAACAAATAAACTCTCCGCCACTCTTTTTGATCGCCCATTTTTTGTTTTACTCAATGTTTGTAAGGAGCTGTAACCATTACAGCCATATTGGTACCACATGACATATTTAAGTATGTAAACGATAAGAAAATTAAGATTTGTCTTCTATTGTACACATGGTGAAATAGGAGCACGCTCTTATTATATTCTCGTGCGAACAACACGCAAAAACATAGTCGATATAAGTAAAAAACCGCACGAATTCAAGTCCGACCTATCACCACAAGTAGCACCCGTCCACTGGCTCGACGCATGGCCAGCCGTCGGTCCGCATGGACGCTATCACCAATAAAATAATAATAAATAAAAAAAACATGTTATATTCTTAAACGAGGAAACAAATATGGCGCAATAAATTTGGTAAATATTTTCTATTTCCGGACCATTAAGAGGCTTAGTAAAAAATAGGCTAATGAAAACGCTTTTAATAAAAAAACAACTCTTCCACTGTTTTATTTTGGCTCTTCAAGTAAATGGTGAAAGTCATCAAAAACTTGTAAAAACTTTACGTTTACGACTGTATTTATTCTCATAATTCACAGGTTTCATGTGCACGTAAAACGTTATGGCAATTAGTATTACAAGTTATGTTACCTTACACCAAGTTGTAATATTTTTATTGAACTACCAAGGAGCCTTGTGCCCGAGTATTGGCCTAGTGGCTTCAGCGTGCGACTCTCATTCCTGAGGTCGTAGGTTCGATCCCCGGCACTATTTGAACTAATCTTACCCGCTCTACGCCCTTGACTTGCGAACTGGTTGTAAATGTATATTTACAATTAACTTAATTTGTTTTTCTTGACGTTCATAAGTGTACATGTATACCTATATGAATAAATATATTTTTGATTTGATTTGATTTAATGGGAGTTCTTTCCCAGTTCTTCAGTTCTAGCAAATATATACGCATTTAATATTTGCTAGAACTGTGGTATAAAATATCGGGAGGAAACTGGATTACCTTAAATCAAACGTCAGTGGCACGTGTCACAGAGGATGATCAACTATTTGACAAAATATCATGAAACAGATGCTGAAATCTACGGCCAATCCTACGAAGGTTGTAGGATTTAATTATTTATTTATTACGGAAGCGACTAGTAAGACTTTTCTGTATAAAACCCGGTCCGTTTTCGCCATCGCTTAGGTCTATTTGGTTGTTAGGCTTGAATCACTATTCAAGGAGAAACTGACGTTTAGAAGGAATATAATTGTTCCATGTGCTCATACGAACACGAATTACCCGCATAATTCGTTTCGGATTATGCATTATGCATGCATATCTATGGTACTAATTATGATGATGTTGATACTTTCCACCTCACTAAAGAGGATATGAAGAAATATTTGAAGAATCGGGAGGGCCTTGACGTTGTGTAGCAGAAATAATTTCGTTTTTTCCTTGAAAATTGAAAGTTTTCTTTTACATTTTTTTATATTAACGTACTTACTTATGTTTTCTGTGTTTTTTTTATAGAAGAGGGGGCAAACGGGTTGGAGGCACACCTGTTTTTAAGTGATACCGCCGCCCATGGACACTCTCGGTGCTAGAGGGCTCGTGAGTGCGTTGCCGGCCTTTTAAGAATTTATAATTCATATATTATGTATAATTTATAATGTGTCATATATTTCATATCTTTGAAATCTGTTTTTGGCTTTGTATGTTGTCTAAGTGTGTTTTATATAATAACCTTAGCTATAAGATTATTAATACATAATTAAAGTTATTTTTATAGTATACATGTTACATTAATATATTTATACTGTCTATGACTATTATAATTATATTAATGTCGATAATGTCATTTAAGAGAATATTTATCAAATAGATGATTATTAATACTAATTCACTAAAATTGACTATGTATGTTTCTTTCGGTTAACAAAGTTTTGTGCTACTGTTGGTCAGGGAAAATCTGTAAAACCTTTGAATGGACAACCAATCAACAACGGATTAATCGAAAAAATAAGATTACTTTTATCATTACGTTTGTTATTGTCATATCATATTATGTAATAGAAAATATACAATTAAATTTTAAATATTAATTTTATTAGGGCCAGAGACAAAACTACATCACAAACAATACTTACAAATGAAAGTGGATCTGCTAGAATCACGATCTTCATATAATGTCCGTCTTTCTTCAGCTGACTGTTTTGAGGCACTATTTTCCGTGTATCAACACCAAAGCATACCATTTTCCTATCAGTGATAGTGAGTTAAAGTTCTTTGAGAAAATAGCCAGTTTTAAATCAATGCGATAGACAATTACAATA
Source organism: Pieris mannii (assembly GCA_028984075.1). Classification (NCBI taxonomy): domain Eukaryota; kingdom Metazoa; phylum Arthropoda; class Insecta; order Lepidoptera; family Pieridae; genus Pieris; species Pieris mannii. Next base: position 10,356,439 of record CM054789.1, on the reverse strand, counting down.
GACAACAATAGGAAGAGACAAGACATTACAAAACGCTTGCTATGGATCCTATTCTCTGCAAATCCAAATAATTCACTTAAAAATGAGAAACAACAACCTTAAAATAAAGTAACTAAAATATATTATTAAAAGGAGTCCCTTTAGGCAAGGTTCAGAAGATACTGGCAGCGTTCTCCCTTTGAATAATAATAATAATAAAGCCTTTATTGTTGTAACAGTAGTTTCGTGTTCCTAAAATTAATTTACTTATGACTACTATCTAAAAAACACATTTTGGCTATTAACAAGAGTTTAACTAATAAACTAAAAGTTTTAATATCTATTGATTATCGGCAAACTGTAGTTCGGTTACAACTTGTCTTCCGACAAAGGCCTTCTCTAAGGTCTTGGTAAAATTTCTCGATTTTCTCTTCTCTCTTCTATCTTCGAAGATTCTCGATGTCTTCCTTTTTGCTAGATTCCGTTGGTAATACGCCTGGATTATGGACCAATCATCTTCTTTTTCTATATTAAGTTTTTCTATTTTGTTTATAAGATGTCTTTTAATCATGAATCCTTTTCCATGGTGTTCTATATGTTCTCCAAATCTTCTCATTTCGCTGATGATCCCATTTTATTTCTTGTATAGCTAGTTTAAGTTCTTCGAGTTTTGAGGGTGTTCTAAGAGATCGACAGTTGATGGTTGCTATTTGAATATCATTAGTTTTTTTTAGTGTGAGTATTGACGTTGACGTTATTTTTAACCTTTAGAGGGTCGTGGTCATTCCCGTCCCCCGATGTCCGAAGTCCCCACGATGACCAGTCGGCTTGGGGGAGCTATTCCCTTTGAATTGCTAAATCTTTATAAAACAATTCTCATGTCCTTCCTTTTTGTAGTCGGTTAAAAATTAAGACTATTACGTCCAAGGATCAAGTTTCAAAGATCAATATTGCGTTTCTGGGAAACAGGGAACATTAGCTGTCATTAAGGCTTCGATATTGAAGTTCACGATAATCCGTAGGGCCGTATTATCCTGCTAAAAGATATAACATTGAGGCATGATTGTGGGTAGATCTTTGGCATTACGCCAGCCGCTATCGAAGGCCTTTTTCAAATATTAAATGCGGCCTCAATTTGAAATTGCTTATGAGGTTGAGTTGATGACATGTCGTTGACATGAAACTGTTTCGGTGTATTCACTATTTCAATGTGAATTGAATCATTTTGTAAATCATACACGTACACGACAGTAAAAATACTTTACTTACATATTCTTATTAATCCGTACGTCATGGGTGTTACCATGATATTAAAAACTAGTGGCTTTAGCGTGATTAACTTAACTTACCTTTCATCACGAGATTGTAGGTTCGTACTTCGGATGTGAACCAATTGACTTTGTATCTCTATATGCAATTAACAAACACTAGTACGTTGGAAGAAAAGATAATGGAGGAACGGGCATGCAAAGAAAAAAATGAATAGGCTTGTCGGCGAAAAAAATGCTAACCTACTGAAAATAAAAAACTCAAGTGCAATTCACACTTTCAAAAATGTTGGTTTCAAGATAATGAGACAAATGTAATTTGAATTTTTAAGTTTTATTTAAATTATTGATCTTGATAAAAACTACAATGTTTAAAAAAAGGTTTTAAATATAATGAATAATGTTAATAAGACTTTTATTCACTATCTAAATGTAATATTAGGCTTTTCTTTAAATTAATTATTTGTTTCAATTTTAGTTCAAATTAATTAAATATAGATATTATAATTTTGATAAAAAACAAAATTATTTAAGTTTGAAAATCGATGAAACGAAAAAGCGACGGTAAAGGCAGGCACATAAATTCATAACATTTAACGTGGGAGAAAATGAGATAGGAAGCATGTTATTATAATAAATTCAAATCACAGCGATGCTAAAAAAGTTTTTACTTCAATAACAGACCAAAGAGGTTGTAATGCCACTAGATTTGTATGATGCAATATATGCCCGGAAAATTTACCGTGTACGTAGAATTTTGTAGGAAATCAAATCACTACATAGTATAAAACAAAGTCGCTTTCTCTATCCCTATGTCTCTTTGTATGCTTAAATCTTTGAAACTACGCAACGGATTTTGATGCGGTTTTTTTTTTAATAGATAGAGTGATTCAAAAGGTTTATATGTATAAAAATCCATTAAATAGTGGAGAAGTACTGTTATTTTTGAGATTTCTAATGTGATGTCGTAAATAATTACATTTTTTCCGCTTACATTGCAAAGGCAGGCAGTTTTAGCAAAATAATGTACTTAGTATTGTACACATTGAAAAAGTCTACAGAAAAGTCCGTGATGGTATATGTCTATATGGTATATGTCGCGTATAATTATTATCGGAGCTTTCCAGCGACGGAAATAACAATACATAATAAAAACCTGCTTTTCATCAGCATTGCACCCGTGCGAAGCTGGGGCGGGTCACTAGTAAAATATATAATAAGTCCTTATATAGGTACTGTAGCGTAATAAAGCCTAAAGTAGCTTTATTATTATGTGGTTTAATCTAAGAAAATGAATTTTAGACATTAAATGTTGACAGGTACAAATTTATGTACTTTTAACATGTACGTTAGAAGATAACAATATCATTTCCATATAACTAATGAAGACATATTGTCAAGCACTGTTGCCAGATTTTAATTAACAGGCTAATTTAATAATATTAAATAATAATAATAAATAATAATATTCCGTTCAGTTTTTAATGGAGTAATCTTCGCTGGGTCTCCCTAGTGATATTAACATATGATATACATAGTATATCATTACGTTCTTGCCTTAAAACTAACCTAATTTACTGAAAAATATATTTAAAGAAAGTGTTCAATAACAGTCTCTATTAAAGGAAAGAGTTGTTTTCTATTTTTTCACTTACCACTGTTTAGCACTTCAAACTAATTTAAATGGATTGGTCCTTTTAAAGGAGTATATGCATTTCCGATGTTCTTTCAACATACGTAGTGTTACTGTAGCAAGCTTTGAGCTCGGTGTCGCCTCCTATTAGTTCCTCCATTTATTCCTTGTATTTCCTCCACACAATAATGCCTTAAGATATATTTAGTAGTACTTTATCTCAAGTATACATTATAGATATTAGAAGAATACTAATATGTAATGTAATTATTTTATAAATTATATTGAGACTGGCCATAAATACTGATACAATTAAAAATAAATATTATTACATTTGAATTTGGAACCTGTCATTTTTATATGATTTTTTCATTGAGTTTTCATTTTGGCGCCAATACCATTTATAATATTTTGCGATATTAAAATGGAGTGGGAAGATAAAGAGAACCGAACCGCTGTGATTGCATTATACAAAGTAGGTATGGAGTCAAATGCAATTATTAAAACTCTCCATACGCTTGGTGTTAGTAAAATATTTGTGTACCGGGCTAATAGGTACAATGAGACCGCCTCTGTTTGTGACAAAAAGATTTCGCCGTCCAAGTTGTGTTCGTACGAAAAAGGTGGTGGAAGCAGTAAGGGAGAGAATTCGAAGAAAGAATCCGAAAGCAAATGATTTTATCTCGGGAGATGAAGATTGAAGAAAGAAAATTGTTTTTTTTTATGTATTAAACTAACACACTGTAAAAGTGATAAATGTTATTTGCCATAGAAAAAAATATTTTTTTTGTTTGGAAAGACTACTCTCATTCCTGAGGTCGTGGGTTCGATCCCCAGCTGTGCACCAATGTCTATGTTCACATTTAACATTCGCGCGAGCGGTGAAGAGAAACATCAGGCATAGGAATCTGATCATCTTCTATTAGATTGACGAATCAGCATGAAACGAATGAACGAAATGAATTCTAGCTTCAGTGATATATTATTTTATAAATGTCGTAATTAAAGAGCTAAATTCAGCGCAACATTGCGCTAAAAATGCTTAGCCAAGAAAATATACCAGCAAAAGTTCTGTAGAGTTTAAAAACGATTGCGAATAAGTAAGAAGTCGTTGTTCAAAGAACTTACTAGTGTTGGTATTTACCATTTTCGCGTTAACTTTTAATGGTTTTACAAGTTGGAACTTCACAACTTTGAGGGTCACGCTAAATTAATTTGACTATTGTAAGACTTCGAAGTCTAATAGAATTGTACACTGGAAAACTTTGTACGGATAGGTAATTGCGAAGTTAACAAACTTGGTATTTGATGATTTAGATATGGACGTAACAACTCTTAAGAGGCTTGGTAATTAGTTTAAATTATCAAGGCTTTCTCATAACTCTATCTTCATCCACATTGACCATGCATGCTCGTCGGTTATTAAAATAAAAGAAACATAAATAACACAATACATAAAAATTACATGGGATGTACAGGCCTTATCGCAAAAGAGATTACTCTGAACTGTATAAAATTTAACATATTTTGCACAGTACATTGTAATCTCGATTTGTTACGAGTAATTTTAAAGATTTTATTTTATCTATGGATGTCTAAAATGTTAGTCCATAGCATAGAGCGTAACTCGTTATTTTATTTTATTCAGAAGATATATCCTAAGAATGAACATTTATACGTTCTTGAGAATGTATAGAAAATCTTTGAATGTATAGAATATTGTTTAATATTTCAGTAATAAATAAGCGTTTATAAATCTTGGAATAAACTCGGGTAAGAAAAATTAACAGAAAGATCAGTGTTGAGAGCGAGTACCGTAGCTTCGATCCTCGGCTGTTACACTTACTAAATTTAAAAGTTTATTAAAAAACACTTGTTACATACTTTGTAACCATTTTCGAAAAGTAATTGTATGAATATAAACTAATTTAATATAATTAGCAATGTTAATATAAACCTGTCATCAAACTGCGTTTTGCATGGTTTAAATTAAAGTGTATCTTTTAATGAATAAATACACTACATACATTTCGGATTTTGTATGTAATTGTATGGTTTCCTCAATCGTCTAGGCGTGACAAATCTAATATATCACTAATATTATTAACCTTACTGTAATAAAATACATTTAATTAAAACGGAAAGATGTGGATCATACGAGAAATCGTTTTGTTTGAAGTCAGTTCAGAATTTGGCCGAATTTTGTTTTTATAGTTGATTTGAAAATTGTTTTGGTAGTTAACTTGAAAAGTTGTATTCTAACTTAAAACATATATTAGTTTAATTACTTCACTTTTCAAGGAAGGACAGCTTTTTCGGAGCTTTCTGTTATTTGCATTCTGTTTTTTTTTTAATAAACCGCTGCTAATGTCAGATCTTTCATCAATAAAACGCATTTTCATGAGTGAGATTTTAGAAAATTAGGACGATGGCAACATTGTCATCTCATTTATCGCTCAATATGCTATTAAGTGCCTATCATCCCGTAACCGGATTAAACTGCCTATATCCAGCTCGTCAAAGTGCAGAGGTCACTTAGCAAAATGCATTCTGATCATAAATGGGTATAGTTGTATATGCATTTCAAAATTTAGCATATACTACGTAAATAGTACTTCATCGACACATACATATTTTTAAAATCGTAAAATAATTTACAAATAATGTCCGACTTAAGTAAATTTAAAAATACTTTACAGGTATTGGAAAATTCTTGATTTCAAGTAGGTAATGAAATAATTTTCTTAATCAGTACAGAAAAAAATCGCTTATTAAAATTGATAAAAATAATGCCGAATAATGACGGCTAATGCTAGTATGTGCTACGTAAATGTACACATTTTATTACTGACGGTCATAGGTGTACTAATGATATTTAGATTTTATGTCACTGATACCGTGGAAAAAGTCCGACAAGGGCACAAATTCGTCACGTCGGTACAGAGTGCTCTCGGTATATTGTATGGCTCTTAGTGGACCTTGTGTGCAACTCGACCTTGACGCGACCTTGTAGAACACGTAAAACTCTACTATATTAAGTTTTTTCGCATTTTGATAAATATGTTAGGGCATATATGTTCTTATTAATTACATAGCTTGACTGCTCGTAACACATATTATACCATTACGAAGCATGAAATCTTTTAAATAAATTAATAAGTTTTCGTTGAAGGAAGCTTTTGAAAACTTAATTCTGCCTGTAGATCTACATTTTTTACAGTTTCGTATGCGTTTTAATTTAACTGAATTTTCTGTATTTTTTTGTTACTATAAATGAAAATTTTACATAACCTTACATTATATATTAGCAAACTCCAAACGTTTAATTAATTACTGAAGTTATTGAAATAGTAGATCAAAAACTAGCAAACTGCGGAATCGACTCCCGGTGGGGATATTCCCAGAGAGATACGACCTCCAACTATTCAAATTCGAGCGTCCTCCCTCGAAGTCCGGCAACGCGCCCTCTAAAAATGGGTGTCTATGGACTGCGATGACTGCCCTTTAAGGAAGTCCTGCAGGCTCGTTCGCCCCAATTATAAATAAAAAAATTAAATAAACTGATAAGATACGTTCAAAAAATGGTTCCTTTATGGGTGCAATTTATAATTGGTGACGAGAATCATGATTTAGACCCATAATTTATATGTTAGACACACAAGTAATACATGGGTAATGTAGATATCAAACCCTTTATGGTCTTGTGTATATTACAATATAACGTCGTCGGCGTCCATGCGTCGGGTTGTCTCTCTCCCTAAAATATGGCGAGGGGGCCGATGGCTGGCCATGCGTCATACTCGTGAACGGGTGCTACTTGTGGTGACGGGTCGTACTTGAATTCGTGTATGCGGTGATATTAGTTGTTTATACTACGTATTTGCGTGTTGTTCTCACGAGTGTGTAAGTGCGTGCTCCTATTTCACCATGCCTCCTGCTGATAGAGGACAAATCTTTGTTTTTAATTTATTTTTTTATTCTTTATTCCTCAATATGTCATATGGAACATGGTGTAGTGGTTGCAGCTCCTTACAAGCATTGTGTAAAAAAAAACTTGGCGATTAAAAAGAGTGGCGGAGAGTTTATTGCCAGTTCTTCTCTTCCGTTCTACGCCCTTGATTTGAGAACTGGCAGTAAATGTAAAATTAAATTCATTTAATATTTCTTTTTTTTGACGTTCATAAGTGTACATTGTTACCTACATGAATAAATAAATTTTGAATTTGAATAAAATAATCTAAAACAACAAATGAATTTAAATTTAACAAGTGCTTTGAAGATTCCGCAGAAGTATTCAAGTGTCTACAGTTGATGGATGGCACCTTTCTCCAACATCTGTCATGGTTTCTTGATTGAAAACGTTTTAGCCGAGACCGTGTTATGCTAAACTGTGCCTATTTTGTATAGCGAGAACGACCAAATAAGAACCAATTATCTAATTCTTAAACCCAAGGGCTTTTTACGGACCGTTTTCTATGAACGTTAGAATAGCGGTAGATAAACGTTTTCTTGAATATTTCGTTCCTGTGTTAGAACTTTGAGTATATAGATTTTTAGTTCCTCAAACATATATAAAATAAAATAAGCGAACAATAAAAATAAATTACCAGAAATGTTGGTAAAGCAGAAAAAAAAATATCATCAGCAAAATTAGGTTCGAAAACGGGAATGGCTGTGTTCAATCCGTTAAAATCGCGAAGAATTTGAACGAGAGGTGTCTGAACTCCTGGGTTGGTTTTGGCAGAAGGAATTTGGAAAATATTGATTGAATTGAATTATGAAATTGTTGATTCCTCCCAGGTTTAGCTTCCCAGGTTTAGCTCCAGAGCAAATAGCCTGACTATTTCCTCTGGAGCTAAACCTGGAGAATCTAGCAACTAAAAAGAAAACAAAAAGCAGCATACCGGAAAAAAAAAGAAAATACAACAACGTTAACGTGGTGATAACAATTAACAAACTACTCTCCAATCCGGCTGATCCCCTGGTTAAACGTGACCTCCACTGTCCATCACATAAGAAAAACGAGGATCGGGACTGTAATAAAAATAAAAATGTGCATGCGTACAAAGTACACATGTCAGAAGTGAAAATTCTTTGTAAATTAATTATTACTAAGGTAAAAGCCCCAAAAATAATCATGTACCAGTATATGATCACTCCATGTAGTTGTATATCTATATTCACACTGTTTACACCCTGTATACGTGCTAATGGTAATATAAATAAATTAAAAATCTGCGTTTAGACAGAATTTTCATCTAAGGTTCTAATATGTAGCTACTAAACGAATACATTAACCAATAGCGTGCATCTCCCTTACTCTGTCTCTCAATCTTTCTTACTGTAGCTAACTCCCACCTCTCGCTCCATGGTGCGCGATGGGACATTTACTTTCTCACTTTCGCTTCATAGCTATTAGCTTCATGCTACGTTCGCCCTTTCTCACTCTCTCTCAATCGGTCGATCTCTCCCTTTTTTTCGAAAAAAAAACGATGCACATTTTCGTGACGCTATTATTATTATTATTGCGTTTCACCCGGAAAATTGATACCACCACGACGCCAGGACGCCACGGCAGTCCACGTCACAACAAGTAAAATTTTGCACTTTCTATGTAAGAAATGTTTATCCAAAACAAGACAATTCGATCTGGATAATACATTTAAAAAATCAGAGAAAATAAAATAATACTTACACAACTAAATGGTCATATTACGAAATGTTAACCGACCAATTTTTGTATGGATCCATTAACAAACCTCTAATAATAATAATAATTAAACACGTCACGATACCAATATGTTAAACAAAATTAATATGTATAAACAAAGTTATTGTAATCTATTCAATCTACTTACCTAATTAGCAGCCAAACTAATTGTGAAGCTTTACCAGGTCCTACTATGTGTAATCCCGTTGAGTAAATGTTATGGGGTAATGGAACAGAGTAATACAAAATCAGAGAACGTCTCATTATATTGGGTATAATTTATGATTAGTAATAGTTTATTGTATAATAAGAGATTACTAAATATCTTATGTTGATATGTATGATCTTATGTATGATGTTAGGGAGTTATTTAATATGAAAAGTACTTTCATTCGTGACGGTATTTTAATTTAGCTCAGACGAGATAATTCAGTTTCAATTTTTGTTTGAAATTTTGAAACACTAAAATAAATAGATTTAAAGATATTTTTATTCAAAAACACTAAATGATTCCAAAAGAAATCCATATGGTTCTCAAGTTAACGGTCAATTATTTCTTAGATTTTATTTGAGACAGTGTTATTAGACTGAGACTTGATTCTAAGTTATTTAATAAAAACACACGTGACAAGAGTTTCATACTTATTTGAGATCGTCATATTAAAACAAATTTGTTCTTCTGATCAACTAACTAAACATTTTAGGTACCTATATTTTGTGATAGCTAACATTTTCTACATAAATAATGTAAAAAAGGGTCATATATTTGACCTTAATTAATGATCCGTTGAGTCAAAGAATGGTCTTTAAAAATAATATAAATAAATGGTCTTACCCCATGTGCTGAAAAATACGGAGCGGCAAATGTAAGCTAAGTTAATAAAAAGTATCAAAAGTTAGTAATTAATAATAGTAGATAAAATCCTCAAAGCGCTCTGAGCTTGAATTAGCCTGTGCACATCACGAAACTGAAGATACAGACGCCTCATTTAGTCTCGCTTTACACAACCTCAATGGAAATTTTCGCGAATTTCTACAACTACTTGAGAAACTCAAATACCTTTTGTATGTTACTTGAAAAGCCGAACATCAAATGGATAATATTCATAATTGGTATAATTAAATGCGTATTACGCGAAATAACTCAATTCATGTGTGCTTGATAGAAAAGAGGATATCAGTTATTTTAAGGCCAGCAATGCAGTCGCGTAGTCTTTAGCATTGAGAGTGTCCATGGGCGGGCGGTATCACTTAACATCATGAGTAACAATATAAAATAAAGTTAAATAAATAGTGGCGATTCAACCTTTTTCAACAACAACAACAAAATATCTTTATTCATATAGGTAAACAAGTACACTTATGAACGTCAAAAAAATTTAAATTAATTGTAAATTTACATTTACTACCAGTTCGCAAGTCAAAGGCGTAGAGTGAGCAAGAAGAACTGGCAAGAAACTTGCCGCCACTCTTATCAATCGCCAAGTTTTTAATACAAATTATTTGAACTGGAGCAAATCAATCCCAAGGATTAGGATCATTTAAGTATTCGTCACATTTATAAAAAGCTTTATTAATTAATTTACTTTTAACGAGGGCTTTGAATTTATTTAGTGATAATTCTCTAATTTCGCTTGGGAGTTTGTTGTAAAAACGAATAGAATTTCCATATAAGGAGTGGTTTATCTTCTGGAGCCTGGTTGGTCGCACACTCAAATTAGTTTTAAAATCGTTTAAATTTTTTTGTACATACAACAAGGCTTCAAGAATATATTGACCGGATAATTACGGTCTGGGCCTCAGATTTCCGTATCTGTTTCATGATGTCAGTCTTATACACATGTAGGTGATCAGCCTTCAGAGCCTGACACACGCCGTCGACGTTCTGGGTCTAAGAAAAATCGCTTAAAAGAACAGTCGGTTTTTCATAGAAAGAAAGTGCACATATATGATCCTATATAAAATAACAATTATACTTTGTGTGTTAATTAATTATATGCTAAAGAATTAACTAGCTAACAATGTTTACATATTATATTTTCCTTTGTGATAAATGATCACCTCGTGTGAGGCTTTGGGGATTACAGTTACAGCCCCACGCGGCATAGTTTCATGTTATGGCGGTTTTACCCAGTTATTAAACCTTACTGGACATCCATAACTGTTATTTATAACCCTTTTAAAATTTATATAATACGTAATTTGATCGAATGAACGGTATTTGTATGTTATTTGGAAATTAATTATGACGTAGCACTTAGGAGGAAGACGTCTTTAGTTTTCTAACTTAGTGATTACGTCAACAGTAATTAGTCATATTTTTATACATATTACCCACACACTATCTATGTTTGAAAACGAAATGCATTTTTGAGGATTCATTCGAAAAAATTATGTGATATTATTTTTGAGAACGTTGCTTACTTTTGCTGACAAAAGGCCCCTTGGATGAATTGTGTAAATCTTGTTACGTATTACTTGAATGGCCCCATACTACTATTTCCCTTCTTATGTACCGCTTATCCGTACCGTGCTGTCTTCGTTATTAATTTATATAAATTTGACGACGTAATATATATATATATATATATATATATTAACATATTGCACACTATTTTGTATAGCAGAATATGCGAACTTTAGATCGTAGCATCAAAACATATTTTATCCTGATTTCGATTTCCGGTAATACAATTATTTTAGTTTTAAGGCTTCTATAGGCAACATAGTTTTTTATTTATGTATTTTACAGAATAATACAATTTAAATCGTGGTTTATTTTGAAAACCTCTGTTTATATTAAAATAACATTAGTAGTCAGGCCTCATTCAATAATATAGTTAAAAATATAAAATATACATAACTTCCGGGCTGTCTATAAGGGTTTTGACAAAAATATCTACATTTATTATCTAAAAGAAATTATTCGTATCAAATAAAAAAAAAATTATAAGTTTTGTAATTACACTTCTGGAACATATTAAGACCACACAGAGTTCAAAGAGGTAACATATTTTGAATAATAATAAAAAAAATAAAAAAGCCTTTTAATTCTTACAGCAGAACAAGTTACATTAATTAAGTTTACTTACATACTAGTGTTAGTTTTGTTAGTAATTAAATTTGTATCCTAAATTTAGTTGTGTTAGTTTTTCCTATTTTTAAACTATTATTCTTCTGTAAGAACTCCTCTATAGGTGAAGGCCTCCTCCAAAGATAGCCAGTCCTCTCTTGATTGGGCTACTTGGATCCAGTTGGGACCAGCTGTTTTTTTTATTTCGTCTTCCAGCTAGCCACAGGTCTACCTCTCTTTCTTTTTCCCTGTGGACCCGCCCAAGTGGTTACAGTTTTCGTCCATCTATTGTCACGTAGCCGCGCCACATGTCCGGCCCACCTCCATTTAAGTGGCTGAGCGTGTTCTAATCCATCTCTTGCCTTGGTTATATTTCTAATTTTAGTGTGCCTTATTTTTTGTATCTTTCTAATATTTAGCATTTGGAATAATAGAATGTATCAAATAATCTAATTTTATTCAAGGTTAATCAATAAAGCTAGATTTATGGAGCCTTCGACTTACCGATTTATTGGTTTCGAGCGTTGAAAACATTCATGATGGATGGTGTTCGCCTGTTTTCGATCAATATTTAACCAGTTTTGACAGCCTTCGCCTTAGCTACAAATTATTCGCTGACAAGTTTTGAATTAGTATTAAAAATTCTTCAGCTTTTATTAGGCTGTATTAGAAACTTTGAGCCGACAAAAACGAATTAATTAGGGTTTCGTATTGTATTGGATAGTGTCTAAAAAGTAACAAGAGAATTTAAAGGGACGTTTTAACTTATACTATGCGAAACAAAATATGTGAGCTTTCCGATCCAATATAACCCAAGGGTCAATAGTGGTATAAATGCTAAAACGCCGCAAAAAGTCGCATATTATCACGTTAAATAAAATTAATTAAACCGATGTATTTATGCTGAATTATTAAATAATATTTTATTAATAATCCTTAATGCATAAATAAAATATTGAAGATAAATTGCTAACACAAAAAGGAAAGTGTAATGTTTTAGGATGGAGATCCAACGCTCCCCTTGAGATCGGATGACGAAATAACAACCGATAAGTTGATTACCTGTGCGTTTATGGGAATTTAAATTATAACACAGTATTTTAATATAACTTTATTTATCGGTTTCTTCCTGTTTACCATGTTTTGAAATTCTAAAGATCTGTTTTATAATGACAATTACTCATCGAGTTTTTATATATTGTAATCCATTTAAAAATCTACATATTGAGAAACTATCGTGAATATATACAAATATATGTTTTAATGCAAGTCTTAGTAAAGGTTTAAACAAGATCGCTTTACAATCGGGACATAGAAACTGAATTGTTCAGTTATTTAGTTATTTTAACGGTTTATCATATATATACGTTTGGCTCGATATGAAGCGATAATTAATAAGTATAATTATGGTTCGAACTGCGCGCAACGAAATCATACTCCGCTTGCCTCCGATGTGCCAGCCATTTTAGAGCCAACAGGTATCCCTACAAACGATCTCAATCGGCCGGATGGGATGCGATGTCTTTGATCCCTTGGAGAATGGGACGGTATAGGATGCTGCTTGTGTGGACACATTAGCCTCGTCTCACCTGTCTGAGGGACAAACAAACCTTGCGCGGCCGTAGAGGAAGCGGAAAATAAAAAACGCCTTAAATATAAGTGTCTTTCTTCCAACTCTGATTTTGTATCATTTGGAGTATAGAAATTCAAATTCAAAAATAATTTATTCATGTAAGTAACATAATGTACACTTATGAATGTCAAAAAAAGAAATATACTTTACTGGCAGTAAATGTAAAATTAGAAGCATTTAACTGAGTCTCTGACTTTGACATTTAACAGACTCTTAGACTGTAGGATTTCAAGTGCACAGACGCTAATTAAAGATTAAAGTTGATGCCTGATGGAGTGCATCCGTGAACCCAGAGCTGGTGCTTTCTTCGCTCAAGGAATAAGCATGGCGATATAGCGAGGAATTGCTGCGATGATGGTACTGCCAAAGGTACCAAACTCTAAGTTTATTTTAATTTTATATTTATTAATTATTATTACTTTGTAGGTTAAGATTTTATTGACTTGTTAACTTTTTGCACATATTAAAAAGAATAATTCTCAAAACTATTGGCTTGGTGCTATATCGCTATTAAGGGATCTCTTCCTGGCAATAAATTCTATATTAACAGCGAAATGTGTACGTTGGAGCTATATACATTATGGCTTGTTACTAGTATTAACCGACCACAGAATGCAGGAATATTGCCGAATGGCTATAGTATAATAAGGACGCCTTCAATAATTATGAAAGGGCCACTAATTTAATGAATAGACGAGGCGTATTATACGTTTATATCAAGAATATATATATGGGTGTTTAAGAAATCTCAAGTACGTTATTATTTGCTTGAATTTGTATTTCATATAAATAGTCCCAATTAGGCTCTTTGAACGTTGCCTAAGTGAGAGGTTTTCAGACTCGGTTTTCGTTTTAATGTTGAAGTTGGATCCGTGCTACATTTCCTTTAAATTAACTTTATGGATTAAATTTTAAGACTTCCCAAAATTACCAACACGTCCTGTAGACTTTTAAAGACCTATCTGTGTGTGTGTCTTAAGTGTTAAATTATCTTAATATTATTATTATATCAGATATATTGGATCTGTATTGCCGGAACATTTATATTCTAAAACGTGCATTGAAAAATATGTTAAGTGCTAAACTCGCACAAGCCGTGTTCTGTGCGTTGTTTTTTTTTTAATTTCTTCGATACTGTGGAAAGTTACTATGGAGTGAAAATTTGGAATAATAAATAAATTATATACTTCTTACGTATTTATTCAGCAAAAGTAAACAGTCTCTATGTAGCATAGTAAACTATTACAGACGTGTATGTTGCTACTAAAAAGTAAAAACCACATAAAGATGGAATGAAGTTCGCGAGGCAGCTAGTTTTAAATTAATGACAACTTTAAAGTCAAATTTACTTACCTTTCTAATATACAAGTTAGTATGCATTTTCTTCGCATGCATACGTATGCGTGCATGCGAAGTAAAACGTATGTTATAATTTGTTAATATGTGCCTCTACTTATTTTATATATTTTTTGATATTTTTTTTATCACTTTTAATTCCTGTATACGTTAAGATATTTCGACCATTAATTGTACACGCATCTCATTGGCACACAGGCTTGAGAATCGCAAGACTTATATTACAGCACATAATGAAAAAAGGTTCTTGAGTGAAAAAAGCCTGCAAAGATATCTTCACTAAGTGCTGTCAGGAAATACGTCATCAACGCTTCGTCATTTCGAGAACACTCGACATTCCAACACTTAGGCGATTGGCATCCCAATCTCAGTATTGAAAGGCTAAATACGACGCCTAGGTATCGCATTATAAAGTACACGAGTTCACAAGAGTGAAAGACTTTTATGCCTTTAATGAAGGGATATAGTGTGTTACTACTAAACTATACCCAATAATTAATCCACAATCTCGGATTCAAAACAATCTGAGATCAGACCATGACAGTCGAATGATCTCCTATAAGCATGCCAATAATCAAACCCTACGAAGACAATCCATTTTTAAGGACGGATAGAATCTCTTCGCTCTTTACACGCTCATATTTGATAATCAATTTAAATCAAATAAAGTAAATGAAACCGTACAAATAATATTAAAATATACATGTCTAAGTTTAAAACATATCAAATAGCTTTATAATTATTTTAAAAACTATTATTTAAAAAAAGTTAAAATATTAAGATACGATATTGGCACAGTTGAACTATCATTTTCATACAAGGTCTATCCACATACACCGATCCGACCTACCATAGATAGCTTGTATCGACATATGGCTATTACAATCCGTCGATTGGTTATTGGCGCACCTTTATCAATATTTGGATTAAGATGTCAATCTCAGACGTAGAAAATTACTGAGTCTTGACATGCCTAACAAAGGGCTGCTAGAATATTCAGTGAGCAGCAATTACCGACGAGAAATGTCTAAATCCCTCTAGATGCAATCGGTCGAATTAATAAAGCCTGTTTGAATATTTCAGTCAGTTAACGGTAAGACTGGTTTTTGAATCCATAAAGGACGCGAACTTATTTACGCGGAAGAAGTTTAAAGTTTCTGTCTACCGTCTTAACGTTTATTATTAGATATCGTTATTATCATTTGGGTGGACTAAACTCAAAAACGACGAAACGAGCGTGAAGAATGCATAGGAATTTGTAGTAGCGGATCTGGCAGACGAGGTCCTGTACATATTTAATTCCAAAAACTCATCTAATTGCAAGGAGGAATCAAAGGAGAAAATACAAATACGTGCGCAGATATCTTATATATAAAATTCTCGTGTCACAATGTTTTTTTTGTATGGAGCTGCGAACCCACACCTGACTTTTGCTTATCAGGGAATTTGTTTTGATTTATTTATTTGTTCATTAAATCATTTATTTACAATTTTGTTTATTTTTTTTTACATTATGTTTCTTACATAGCAGTTTTACACATTTATATTAACTTAACATTTTACAATTCCTAGTTTTCTTTATTTAAATTCTATATTTTCTTTGTTTATTTATATTCATATTGGTTTACATATTGGTAATTTGTACACATAATAATTTTACATTTATTTTACAGTTTACTTTCCGAAACGGCTTGACCGATTTTTTGATGTGAAACATCTATAGCCGCACGTAAAACCGATTTCTGGCGTGGCGACGCATGCCGTGGCGACGCATCGCCACGCTAAATGATGGTATATACATAAAATTATATGCAGTAGTAAATTTTTGTATTTAATGAAAATAAATGTTTATTCAATAAATAATCATCGTTATCTGGAAAACAAAATCGAATTTTTTTATCTTATCATTATGACATATTTAGTTCCTATCACAATCTGATCTTTTCTGCATATTACTTCACAAAATAATTTCGATGTTTCACATCTGCCAGGCGTCCCGTGACGGCTCACATTTTTTAAATCAAATTTTATATACATATTCAGTAGGTCTGGGACTTGGCTTACTATCCATATTGCATACCCTTAAGCGTTATGAGGCGTCCACCTCATAAATTTTTGTTTTATATTTTTTATTTTTATTTTATTATGATACAAGGTATAAAAATACATTATTATTATCTTTGAATATAAAGATTTCTAAATGGAATTCGAATTTATCAATTTATACTTTCCGGACTGGTGATGCGTTCAGGTCATCTGACAAATTTGTGCGAAATGTTTATTCACGTCACCATGAAATCCAATAAAATTGGTTCAGTTTTAACGATATCCTATCTCAATAAAATGTGATGGTTAAATATAAGCTAAGGACGGTTACAGAGGAACGTTTTTACGCGCGTATTAGCTCGTCTTTGAGAGCGCATGTGGGCACGGAAAGGCGAGCCTAGACGCGCTTCTAAACTCGTATAAGCAAATAGCAATGTTTATTAGTCAGAATCAATGTTGATCTTGACACGACGCAACTACCGGTATGAGCGCAGACGCCGAAATCTGCCGGTTTACGTGCGTCCGATTTTTTAAGCGCATATGATGAAGCGACCGTATACGCGCAGAATCATACGCTATTCTGTAATCGCCATAACTGCAACAGGCATGTTGATTTACAAGTTCTAAATCTATCTCTGATAATGTAACATTAAAACAGTTATCACTTGCAATATAAATTTATCATTTTAACTAAAACTATAATAATAAAAGGTAATTCCATATACATCATATTTATAATAATGTAAAGATTTCGTTCACCTGGTGTCAAACATGCTGCCTGATTTTCAAGAAAATACCAATTCCTAAAAGGCCGGCAACGCACTTGCCAGCACGCGGCATTTAGTGTCCAAAGGCAGCGAGTATCACGTATGAGGTGGTTTCCTGCCTGTTGCCCCCTGTTCTATAAAAGAAAAGACCGTGCGTACGAAATACACATGTCAGAAGTGAAACTTCTTTGTGAATTAATTAATACTAAAAGTAATTAAAGTTCTAATATGTAACTACTAAAAGAATACTCAAGTAATAACGTGTATTTTTTCTCTATCTCCCTTTCTAACTCTCTCTCAATCGGATTAAATTGCTCTCTCCCTTTGCTTTGATAAAAACGCTGCTCATCGTCGTGACGTTTCATCCGTAAAAGTTTTCATGCACCTAAAGAAGTTTCACCTCAAAAATAGTTTGTTTTCATATCGAGCTCATGTAGACCATCCTTTCTGCACTGTTACCTGTTCCGAGTAGCTTTTAAGCTGTTTATATAGATATTAATTAATAAAAACAAAACACGACATTTTGGCGGGCTTTATTGACAATCGTTATTTTAAATCCAATAATGAAAAGCTTGTCTAGATGTCAATTGACTAAAACCATACATGTCATATTACCACGCCATCTATATTTTTCTTATCTGTAACTATTAAAGTTTCGAAATTCGAAGGCGTAATTAATAAAGAGGATAGCTGAATCAATCAGTGACGTCACGGACAAGGCCCCCAAACCGTCTCGTTACATCATTAATTACTTCAGCTTACATTTTGAGACAGCTTTAATAAATTGCAAATTAAGTAATATTAAAAATGGATAATGATTGACGGAGTATTCTGTTCAGAGCATATTTAACAAGATTACAAAAAGACTTCAGAGAAACTCAACGTTTATTAGTCAGGTACCATTTAAGTCACAATTTTACCTAATTGCGCAAATAGAGAATAAAGTTTTGCACAAGGTTAGGTTATTATGAAAGATTGTAATCATTTTATTATGATGCATTCTGTATAGAATGTTTAATAATAATATTAACATTAATTGCAAAAATATGGTACAAGCGGCGTTATCACTTAACATCAAGTGAGCTTTAAAAAAACCATCATAACATTGTTAAAATAATATTAAATATTATGTTTCACGCAAATAAATTATTTTAAACTTTGATAGCCATACAAAAGGTCTTATATACATTTACATATTAACTTCTGGCATATCCAATTTCTCCCACAGTACACACACACACATCGACAGTAGTTGAGGACATTTCTCGAATATACATACAGTAGGTCATAGACATAGAACACTGTCTATATCAAGTGGTAAATAGTTATCTTGAAATTAAAATTATAACTCACACTCACACACATTGTACATGTGGGAATGTAAAAACTATCGGAAATTATGTCATTTTTCACAACACTTATGTAAAATCAGCCTCAGAGTAATACATATATATCACCATATAATATAACATAGATAACTCCGTCCATCTATTAGCACCTTTTTCATTCACTTTATTGTTTATCAAGATGAATTGGCCTTTGGATTAATAGCTACAGATCTGCCCGCAACAGGGCCTGATAAATGTTTAGAATTTGTACGCACTATTCACGTCACGAAGGACAGTTCACAACTATCTAGTTGTATAGAATATATGGTACGAAAATCGGTTTATTTATAATTTCCTGAACATTTTCCTTAATTTCACTACAGTAAAAGTTCAACTTGTAATTTTGTTAAATGATATTAAGTACATTTAAAATTTATTTAAGTAATATAAAATATTTTCGTTTCGGCTTAAGAGTTGTTTAAACCTTTTTTAATCATTGATCTCAAAACATGTCGAAGTAACTAATGTTAGTTCAAAAAAAGGCCGGCAACGCACTCGCGAGCCCTCTCGCATTGAGAGTGTCAATGTAATTGTCAATGTAAGTGTAAATGGGCGGCGGGTATCACTTAACATCAGGAGAGCCTCCTGCCCGTTTGCCCCCCGTTTTTATATAAAAAGAAACAACTAAATTACGTTAGGTGTTTTTATATGTTATGTTATAGTTATATATATATATATATATATATATATATATATATATATATATATATATATATATATATATATTATGTGTTATGATATACTTTACTTTCGCATTATTTGAAACCACAGAAATTTATTGTTAAATTCAATTAAAATATATATAAAAATATTTAAATTTTAAATGCTTATAAAACTGAACAATGAAATATAAAATGTTTTCTAAAAATGTTATTTCATTTTTGTGAAACTTACAAAGCTTCTTAATTTAAACGAGAACTTATTTTGTCCAAAGGATAAACTCGGTGACTTTTACAAATGAAAATGCTCCGACAAAGGTCAGTGACATTTTAAAATCTAAACCAACGCTGAAGTCTCGGAATATTTTTTTATCATACATTTGTCTTTACTAAGACAAAAGTCAGGAGTCAAAAATAATTTATTTTTGTAGGTACCACATTTTACACTTATGAACATCAAAAAAGAAATATACATTGAAGGCTTCTAATTTTCCATTTACTGCCAGTTCTCAAATCAAGGGCGTAAAACATAAGAGAATAACTGGCAATAAACTCTAACTTAATTTACTTAAAAGGATTTTTATCATAAGGAAGTGTCCAATAGCAGTATTTACAATCTATTAAAGGGAAGACACTCTGCTCTTGTTTTCTATTTTTTCACTCACTGTGCACTATCCCCAATTCACTAGTTGAATAACGTGCTTTTTCTTATATACTATTCTCCTGTGTAAATAGTCTATTATGTACCTTGATATCTATATATTCTATACATTTACCTTCTATTTTGAATAAAAGTTATAACAATTTCAAACCTTTCTTCTCTTAAACTGGTTCCCTTAAACTATTCTTTTTCAGAATTGGCCCTCCGTACTATGTGATTGCAGTAAAATACAATTTTAACATTCAAAAGTGTCGTAGACACCCGACGCATGAGGTTTTTTATTGGTAAACGAGCCTGTCGGACCCCCTGAAAGGAAAATCATCATAAACATGGACACCCATTTTAGTGGATGCGTTGCCGGCCTTTAAAGTAGGAGGTATCATTCTTTCGTCAATTGGAGATCGTATCTCCCAGGAAAGACCGCCACTGATAAATACTATCGGAGATAGAAATCTTAGCCAATTGTTCACATAATTCAAAAATATTTTATTTACATGAGAAACTTAATATTAATATGTTTATATACGAGCGAGATACACGTCACCATTAGCCGTCTCAATTTTAGTCAACCGTGTTCACTCTAACATGCATCTTTACTGCCTTTTTGAATTTGTAAAACACACCAATATTGCGAATTTTAGATGATAATAATTGATTAAATAATTGCACACCTACCACCTAATGTACTAATTAATGATGCTCGCTCTTAAATAATTTGAGACAAACAAAGACAAGATTTAATATAAACGTATTCAAGATACGCGACAATTTACTTTAAATTAAATTCGAGATTTATTTCCGTTTGCATTGCACAGAGCGTCATAAACATTTGAGTGTCGTTCAAACGAACTAAAGAAAAAGTAATCTGCAGTAAATATCTTTCACAAGTCACGTTGGCACGGCTGATTTGAGTCGGATGTATTACGATCGTATAGTCTAAGAGCTAAAATAAAGTGGTATAGCGAGTCCCGCCCAGATTCAAACCTGCGTGATGTCTGACTGTATTAACATTGACTGGTATTAATATTAGTAATGCCGCGGGACTCGAGAATCTCAAAAGTTTATATGATTTTATTTTATGCATCTTTTTAGTAAGATGTATGCAATACAATATAAGGGATGGAAAAAATACTAAAAGAAGGAGAAAAAAAATTATTTATGTTATTTAG
Source organism: Pieris mannii (assembly GCA_028984075.1). NCBI lineage: Eukaryota > Metazoa > Arthropoda > Insecta > Lepidoptera > Pieridae > Pieris > Pieris mannii. Next base: position 10,335,097 of record CM054789.1, on the reverse strand, counting down.
ACGAGGTAAAAAGCGGCTTTTATTTTTTTTATTTTTTATTATATTTTTTTTATGTACTAAGAGGTTGGAGGCTCACCTGATGTTTAGTGATGCCGCCGCTCATGGACACTCACATTGCCAGAAGGCTCGCAAGTGCGTGGTCGGCTCTTCAAGAATTGCTACGCTCTTTTCATGAAGGACCCTAAGTCGAATTGGTTCGGGAACACTTCAGTGGGCAGCTGATTTATCGCATATTTAGTATCAGTAACCTGGGAAATGTAAGTTAGATAGATAGAATAGTTTTCCCACTTATAAAAAGGATTGTTTAAAAGGCGGATTGTAATGGACTTCCTTATGACACAGTTATATCATAGTTAAAATCTTCACCCTAAATCTCTCTTTGAAGCATATTGAGTCGCACCAATTTCATATAAAGCAACATCATCTAAGGGGATTTTTTTTTTCTTATACAATATAAAACTTCAACAGATAAAACTGAAACGTTTCTGAAAGTTTGGGCTCTCGGACTATGCCTTACAAAGCACAGTACCTGTCCAAGGTTCAAGTAGTATTAAAAAGCAAGATTACATCTTTCGATTTAGAAAAGGTCCAGTACTGTGCATTGCGAACTTTCAATCGAAAGAATTTCTTCAGGGTTGTGATAAAATTGTAATAACGTTTTGTGTTGAAAAGGGGTTTAGTTACAGTGAATATTAGGTAACTATATAAGTACTTTCTCGGACGTGGCAAACATTAAAAAAAAAACAAATTTCACCTGTTTTATTTGTTCTTTTGTTATTTCTGGTTGAGTGTAAAACGTATGATTTGAACAGCGTTTGTAGTACAGACTATAACGTATTAAAGACGATTTAAGAAGTTACAGAACTTCCAAAACCGTCTTTAATACGTTTAATAAAATCTTGTTTGACTGATTTTTTCTTTTTATAGAACGGGCAGGAGGCTGACCTTATATTCAAGATAAGAGGAGGATAAGAGGCTACCGATAAGGATACCGCCGCCCATGGACACTCACATGGCCAGAAGGCTTGCAAATGCGTTGCCGGCCTGTCAAGAATTGGTACACTCTTTTCTTGATGGACCCTAAGTCGATTTGCTTTCTATCTCTGTCCAATAAACGATAGTATTTTATCAGCATCCTCTTGATGGCTGGACCTAAACTAGCGAACTGTGCATTTATAAGGCAGTTTTGCTACCACCACTAACTGGAACCAGCTGCCCATTGAAGTATTTCCGAACCAATTCAACTTAATACTTAAATACTTAAAAAGCCGGCAACGTACTTGCGAGACCTCCGTGATACTATAACATTAGGTGAGATTGCCCGGTTAGCCGCCCTGTTCTATTAAAAAATAGCACGATATTAATAGCAGGTATTTATTTGATATATTAAGATCTAACGACTAGACGCAAAAATATACTCTACGAACTTTAGTAACTAAATATTACGAGAAAGACACGAGCACCCGTTCAATTTAAGAACCTACAAAAGCAATGAAACGTTTCGTCGTTTCTTCCAATTTTTCAATGTTGATTGATTGGCTGATATTGAGTGATTACTCCCAACGCTTGTATCGGGAAGTCGTTAGCATTGCTTTTAAAGGCAAAGTGGGTATTTGTATAGGAGTTTGTTCACTGCCTTGACATAATGAGGGTGTAAACAATCTTATTTACATTTTGTATTAAAATGTAGGTCTGAGAAAGACTTTCATAGTAATGTGAACTTCGTATCACCTATTTTTTTTAAAATATGACATAAATAGAAAGCCTTACGAATTGGTCCTCCAAGAAAAGAGCGTACCAATTCTTAAAAGTCCGGCAACACACTCGCGAGCCCTCCATCATCGAGAGTGTCCATGGGCGGCGGTATCACTTAACATCAGGTGAGCCTCCTGCCCGGTTGCCCGGTTTGTTCTATAAAAAAAATAAAAAAACAGACCAAAGAGTTCGGACCTCATACTAAAGCTATGAAACACAATTCTGAAGGCATCTATAAATATATGATAAACAAGTGACAATTTTTTATTTCTAAAATGACATGAAATAAATATTTATATATTTATTTTTTATTTTATACTAGCTAGGAAAATTGTATTGGAAAATTAAATTGTCGTTTTTAGTATTTCAAAGTGAAACTTTTAGTACATCGTCTCAAACTTTTGGTCTGTGTGGCGCATGTCGCGTGACGGTCAGCCGCGGAGTAGGGATAAAGTGAAAGGCGCTCGTCATAGCAGCCAAGGCCAATATGGCGGCGTACATTGCTCGCAGCAGCTGACCGTGTAGTGTATAGACTATTATTCATTTGTGCCAGTGCTCCACGCTATTTTAATATGTGTATATAATCTAAATAATTGTTAAGTATTATGTATGTCGTACTCTTTAAGACAAAGAATTCAATAATATATTAGTTGGAGACTTAGTCTACTTTTATTAGTCCCATTATCATTATAATTTTCCAAGTATAAAATTAAGATCGATGAAGCAATTTTATACCCTTAATGCAATATTATACCAAAAAAATTTAGTTAAATGTCTACAATGTGAAAAAAAGTTTCACTTTTACCGTGGTTTCATAAAACCACACAAAATTTTTTCTTTACATATTACTTTCCCATCTTTAAACCTTTTTTGAACTTCTACACAAATTTCAAGATCATACTTAGTTAAATCCGTTCATGAGTTATAGCGAGGCAAACGACAAAAAACATAATCTGATATTGAATTCAGAACGTGTTCCTATTCATAAGTTAAGATAATATTTCTGTATTCAATAAAACATTATAAAAGTATGTTTTCTTAATGATTTTGACGTGACAACGTCTTATAAATTGGTTTGCCGGGTGACACTTCAAGAAACTGCGTTACGCTCCGCTCACGTTATGCGCTCACAATGAGAGCGAGTGAGAGGCACGCGTCCCTTCCACTCGGGCATGGTTAGCCCGCCTAAGAGCGAGAGAGACAGACATAATGTTTTAAATTGTTACTATTATTTCATCCTTCTTCCTACTATACGAATGAATATTCACATTAAAATTATTTTACCACTCAAAGTCGTTGTCACGTAAAACTTTCGCCCGTATACCGACTTTACAGGCAACCAATTTTTTTTTAACAATATTTAATGGAATAAATTTGGATATCAATATAACTTTTTAGCCGTACCCAAAAGAAGCGTACAAATTACTAATAGGTTGGCAACGCACTTGACCTATGGCATTAAGAGTGTCCATGGGCGGCGATATCACTCCAGATGAGCTTTCTGCCCGTTTCTTGCTTGCCGTTGCTTCATCCAGCCTTAAAACTTAATAATGTTTATATATTCGTAGACATCAGACAGATTTTTAATTCTTAAAAGCAACCGGTGTGTGATAAAAAATACTCTTAAATGGATATATACAGAAAGCCAGATTCAATCTAGAAAAGAAATTTGGCACAAATACTAAGTGCTTTATTGTGTTCGTAAATCAAGAAGAAATGTATCTGCTATCTATTATTGGAATGAAATTCCTTACGTATCTATTATTTTCTGACAACGACAATTCAGGATAATATGAAGAAAACATAAGGCACAAATAACCTTTATTATTTTCTCTTTAAAATAAATTCTTCATTGCAGGCACTACGACTTCATTTTCGCCTTTTTCTTATCCTCAGAGTGTAAAAATCTCCATATTAATAAAGAATTACTGTATTAATAACACCAAACCAACAAAACAACCAAGAACGGTTAAAAGTAAAAGTATCCATTGAAAATCTCCTGAACCGTCGGGAAGCAACCATAAAAAAAGCGTGTGCACGCGCAGTTGCAGCAAAAAAAAATCTCCAAAAATATTTAACAAAAGCACATTGCTCTCCAAACGCAACCACAGCTCAATCCCATTTTTCACAAACATTATAATAACAATTACCAGTGCCGCCTCCACCTCTCCGACCATGGCCGGCCCCGCGGTAGAGCCAGCCAACAAACCTCACTCCACTCTCTATATATCTGCACGTACAAAGCAAGCCAAAGTGTTCAAATACAAAAGTCTATTGTAAGAGCAGTAAACAAACACTACATACTGACATACAATAACATACTAGCCTTGGATCTTACCCATAATACGTATATAGTTATTGGCGATTTAAATGCCAACATAGGCCAACCTAGGGCTATAGATCCTTGATGGAGGCTTTCATCCGCGGAAAAGTTTTTGAAAAGTCATTAGGAAATAGATATTACTTAGTATCGATAAGAAATGTAAAAGTTGTTACTTAGTATCGATAAAAAATGTTTTCTATATTAAAATATGAGAAAGTTAACTTTATTCTTTTGTTTTAAGAAATTTTTATTTTTTATTTTTAAATATCTTTGGCTTAAAAGGCCGGCAACGCACTCGCGAGCCCTCTAGCAACGAGAGTGTCCATGGGCGGCGGTATCACTTAACATCAGGTGAGCCTCCTGCCCGTTTGCCGTCTGTTCTATAAAAAAAAATCTTTTTGTTAAATTCATAAAATGCCATCCATTAAAGACATAGTGGGACGTACAACTATAACAACAATGAATATAATACTTATAACAAAGAAAATTGCTGAAAACGCTTCTTTTCATATTATTTTAAAACATATATAGGTTTGGTTATTCTAGACGATTTTAAGAAAACATAAAAAAAATGGCACTACAAACTTTTAGGTCTGGGCCTCTGATTTATGTTTTCATGTTTGTTAATCTAGGCAAGTCAGCCTGTTATGCCTGACACACGCAGTCGACGTTTTGGTTCAAAGCCGATTTCCTCACGATGTTTTCCTTCACCGTTCAAGCAAAAATTAAATGCGCATTAATAAAACATAGGTATCGTTAATTACAAAACGAAATATTAAATATAAATACACTCTGATACACACATAAAAACCCAACACGCATATAAACACGCTCCCTTCAATGTATAGATAATATTTTAATAAAAAAGGCTATTTATAAAATATTATTCCTTTTTAGATTTGTATTCTTTAAATTACAATGTATATAAGCCGCTGGCTACCTAAATAAAAATAATATTTATTACTCTAACACAGCTAACCGAAGTAGCATTGACGCAGTTAAATTCCTCGCATAGTTCAGAAATATAAAGCATGTGTCGGAAAGGTTTTATCGCACAAATGTGACCACCGAGCACTAGCCCTTATAAATTATGCAGGCGAGAATGTGTGAACAGTTTATATTGCTAGTATAACGAGGCGTTATAATGTATATACATATAGTTTGTTCGTAGCGTTACAGTCTTCTTCCATGAGTGGACAAAAATTAAATGTTACTGGAACACTGATAGGGTGGACTTGTAATTAGCAATTAAATAAATAGTTAGTAATCCTTGTAACATTGTGTTTACTTATTGAGGAGAAAGTATATAATGATTAATAAATGACAACACACATCAAAAGTAAAGAAAACATATTCCAGATTCGTAGTGCATCATAGACATATGTGGACAGGACCTTCCAGCAAATACATTTTATTGTTCCTGAAGTCGCCAAATATTGGGAAATCTTGAAATATTAGTTATAACTTTCATTTTATCATCTGTCAACAATTTAAAGTAATTTTTGTTCTCAATATTTTATTAGTGCCCAATTAAACTTACAAATGTGAACAATCAATTACTACATATATTTTATTAGTCTTAAAAAAACTTATATTAAGGGATACAATATTTATAATAATAAATTGCGCTACGACCTATTTAGATCTAGGCCTCAGAAATCTGTATCTGTTTCATGATCATTTGTAAATCTATATCCTGTGCCTGACACAAGTATGTGAGTCGTACGGCTGAAGCCGCTAGGCCATCACTGTTCTATTATTGTATATTTAGGGTCTGTTTCGCGATGTCCGGATAAGTTGCAAATAAGCTATTTGTTACTTATTGGTAGGATAAACACTATTGTTGCGTTTCACGACTGTCAGATAGCGCTACTCGTCATGAAACGCGAAGTATCTTATTCGGAACTTTTATCTTTCGAATAATTTATGTGTTGCATAGCTATTTGTTACTTTATCGATACATTGTGAAACAAGACCTTAGTAAATCTATCTATCTATCACAATGTATCATACAACTTTCGTCTAACCTAAATAAAATGCTGCCATAAAATCCGACAACTTCCTTAATTTTCCTGTAACAGGATAATGACTGTCGTTTAATCAGTGCGAGGGGATTTTCTTTTGATTTTATAACCTACTTGAAAAGTAAACAGTCGCTAATAGATTTAATTTTACTAGATTATTTTCCGTTAAAAAAACAAATTCTGAATCATACATAGAGTTTCAAGTACCTATTATATGATTTATCTTTCTCCTCTTCGGCTATTAAAATAAACATGTCGAAAAACTTTAATATAGATACAAATTCCGTAACGTCAGTATTGTATTTAATTCTAAAAACGTTCGCTTCAAGTTCACACACTTGGACGCGTTTATAAATAACCTTAAATATAATAGTACTAGCTACTGAATTTAACTTGCAACGCTAATCTGGTTTGATTAAAACGTTATTATTTTACCATAGCCTAAACAGCATAATATGACACTAACAGGAATACATATTAACAACGATGGTATAATAATCATTTTGATCATTATAGTCTGAAATTAAAACTAAATAAGAATGAATAAATAGAAAATATAAATATATTACATTACACACTACGTAAGATTTGCTATTAATCCATGACGGTATTATATACCAGATGAACCTCTCGAAATTATTTGTTCAATAAAAACAAATATTCTAATCCTTGAAAATATTTATATTGAAGTAACATCAATTCACAGGTTTAATTGTAAAAAATCAATTGTACATTTACTAAAAAATAGGGTGAACTATGGATACAAACAAATACAAAGTTTAAAAGGTAATTTCGGATAAGTGCCGTCCCTAAGAAAAAACTTAGAGACTCGTTCTATCTTCGGCCATTTCACGCAATTTTATGATCACGTTTCAATAAAGAAGAAATTTAAGATCCTGTTGAATAAATTGACTCCCGTATATGGTCTTTGATGTTTTCTCGTATATCGGAAATTCTTAGTTTTAGTTTTCTTTGAATATTTATATAGCATAATAAACATAGTGAATTTATATACTCTCTATTGTTTACTTTTTTATCGCTTTATTTTAACAAAAATTATATCTTATAAAATGAATTATCGGAAAAGTATGAAATCTTAACATAAGTTATAGTTTACATTATTAAGATGTTTGATGGGCGAAAAATTATAGATTTTTTTTGTTTCTATATAAAATTTATCCTTAAACGGTTGGCAACCTCTCGTGCTTTCTAGCATTGTGTTGATGAAATGAATCACTAATTATTACATGAGAATCCTCCAAATCTCCAAGTTTTCGTCAATCACCGTCTTCGCCGTATTCTGGGAATCTACTGCTCCGAGAAGATATCTAAAGAGCAACCGTGGGAGCGCTGACACCCGAAACGTTTAGCCAGTAGATGCAAGTGGAAATGGATATATACTCAGACGACATCCCAAAGAACACGCAAGGAAAGCGGTAGCGTATCTGTTCCAATCAAACGTGGTTTCGTACAGTTGCAGATTAGGCAAAGAGAACTGCAGTGACTTGAAAGGAGCGAGGTGAAATACGAATCAAATCAAATCAAATCAAAATATCTTTATTCATTTAGGTAAACATGTACACTTATGAACGTCAAGAAAAACAAATTAAATAAACTGTAAATTTACATTTACAACCAGTTCGTAAGTCAAGGGCGTAGAGCGGGTAAGAAGAACTGGCAAGAAACTTTCCGCCACTCTTTTCAATCGCCAAGTTTTTAATAAAAATTGTTTGAACTGGAGCAAATCAATCCCAAGGATTAGGGTCATTTAAGTATTCGTCACATTTATAAAAGGCTTTATTAATTAATTTACTTTTAACAAGGGCTTTGAATTTATTTAGTGACAGTTCTCTAATTTCGCTTGGGAGTTTGTTGTAAAAAAGAAATCCAATTTCCATATAAGGAGTGGTTTATCTTCTGGAGCCTGGTTGGTCGCACACTCAAATTAGTTCTATTACGCGTATTATACTGGTGAAAGTCTCCATTTGTTTTGAAATCGTTTAAGTTTTTTTGTACATACAACAAGGCTTCAAGAACCAACGATGCTCAAACTAGAGATAGAGACTAACTATGGACGAGAATCCTGTCTATATATTCCAGACATATCAGTAGTTTTTATAACGTGTGGATTACTGGTTTACTGGTTTCATAGTTCTATGTTTTATACAATGAGAGTGGCATGTGAATTTTTTATGTTTCGGCACAGTCGTTTACACTTCAGGAATTTTTTGAAATTCGAACTTTCAAACATTGAATATCGGTTACAAGCTCTGGAATTTTCGAGGTTCAATACACGTAATTGAATTGCTATTTCGAGTACAGAAGTTGTAACTCCAGAATTTGCTATAATTGTTGTTTATAATGCAATTTTTTTTATAGAACAGGGGCAAACGGGCAGGAGGCTCACCTGATGTTAAGTGATACCGACACTCATGGACACTCTGGATGACAGAGGGCTCGCGAGTGCGTTGCCGGCCTGTAAATAATTTGTACGCTCTTTTCTAGAAGGACCCTTAGTTAACGTTATTCTTTAAAAATATTAACGTTAATGTAGTTACAGAGAATTAATTTAAATATTTTATGACGTCTAGATATCACATTATGTATTTTAAACTAAGGGAAGCACAGTGTGAATTGATAAATATTATTTTGGTGATTTTAAATCAATTTAATATACGACGGAGATAGTATTTACTAATAATTTATTTATTTAAATAAAATCTTTTTGATTAATTTTAATATTTATCGTTAATCACATCAATCATTTTAGTTATTTTTTTCCATACGCCAAAGAAGTATAATTTCAAACGCGTGTCAACACACTCCTTTTTAATACCAGAAATCTCGAGATATTTAATTATATATAACAGTTGGTTTCGATTTATGTAGCAACTCGTAGCCAACCGTAGCACTATTCGTAGGTGGAACGTAGCTCTTCGTAGACATGTTTATAAATATTTATACAGTAAGATATCGTTGTCTCCAAATTTTGTAGAACCTTGTAATGATACTTCTACACTAGAGGAAGCAATACATTGATATATGTAGTAGTATTGCAACTGTGGCTTTGTGGAAACTAGTTGCCCATAAATTTACTAGTAATATTCTAATGACCAATCGAGGAAGATTAATTGTGGTGAGCTTAGCATTACATGTCAAACTGCGGACAATTAAATGACTTATGACTAATGTTGTTTATGAATTTCTGAAACAGATAAAATTTGCTTATTAAATTTATTTATTCATATCATACACTATCCTTATATACAATAATGTCGAAATAAATGAAATATAATAACATATGCCGATAGTGTTGGAGAAAGCTTTCAGTTTCACAGACTAGTCGTGGTATTAATGATTTAAAGATATATTTAACAATTAAAGTTATAGTTTGGCTTTCAATCCCAACTTGAGCTGACCGTAGCATACTAATTTTTTTAAAGATGTTTCTAGAAGCATCATAGAGTAACACAGAAGATATATACTATACACAGGTTTCTATTAAAACTCACACTGAATGCAAATGCAACTATAGGAGAGGAATATATACCCGTACGGAAGACGCCTTTCTCCAGCTTTCATAAATAATAACAATGTTTTTCTTTTAGTAGTATGGCATTAAAAATAACAATTAAATGTTTAATACTGAGACGGATCACTATACAATCCAAGGACTTATTATGCTTGAACACATAAACACGTCCAATTGACGTGTTTGGCCTTTTAGATCGGAACGTGGTTCATTTCTGTGCTTTGAGTATTTTTAATCATTATTTATATGTCACTTTAAAATAGTGGATTCAATCTGAAATACTGAACAAAGGTTTGAGGACAAAGGATGTGGACAGAGATAAACGAAACGGCTTTTAAGTCAGATTAGGATTAAAATACGAAGTTGGAAATGGACGACAACAAAGCGTTTGAAGAGTTGCTTGAAATATATATCTGTTGCAGGCTTCATATTTTGCAAGTAATGGTTAAACGGGGCGAACCGTGCACTCTAAATTTAGTTGTGGTTGCAAAACAAACTTCTTTCTTGGTCTTTTTAAAGCAGATAGAAGGCATATCTTTTTTGTTGGGTTAGATAAGTTTTCATATCACTTTCAATTATAGTATAAAATAATTTTGATGTATCTTAGTAATTCAATATTAGAAAGAAGAGAAACATACATACATATATATGTATATACGAACGTGATACACGTCGCCATAAGCAGTCCCAATTTTAGTCTACTAGGCTCACTCTGACATATATCATACCTTTTAAATTGGTTAAACTCGCTAGTATTAAAATTTTTGACGGTAATTGATTAAAACACATTGATAATTGCATACCCTCATACTTAATAGACTTCTTGTCGAAATAATTTGCACGCGGCTTCGGCAAGATAAGCAAACTCGCTCGATGAGTATTGCGTGTAGTTTTTGTGATTGATTTTTGTAAATAATAAGCTACTATGGAAAGAGTTATTTTTTTTTAAATTTATATATATATGCTATAAACATAGTTGTTTAATCGTCATAATTCGTTCGTGGTAGGTTTTATTAGTCTGTGTTAAAGAAATTATCTAAATAGTGCTTTTATTAATTTATTTTGTAGTGTTTGTATGTTCTTAATCGAAAAACAAAAGTCTAAAAAATGTGTTTTATTGTTATTAATAACAATAGCAGATTACAAGTTCTGAAAGAGTACATTCAGTTTAATGAACGCAAACACATAGGTTACACAAAATCTTGCAAAGTTGTCACGAACTTTTCAAATTTACGAAGGTGCTCAAACCACGGCTAAGATGAAATGAGATATCGCCAAGTTGGCAATTGACACGAAAAGCGGCAAACTTTACAGTGGCTGGTTTCACGGAATAATTTCCTTGGGCTATGTACAAAAAATAAACCTGAATGAAACGGCCTTGTATGAGATTTCTGGGGTTAAAAATACTGTTTATAAAAACAGTTTTCTATAAATATGTAATAAGGTATCTTAAGAAATGAGTTCATCAACTATTTTTTTATTGTATAGATTAGTTCAGATATACGAATGTAAAATTTTTTGTGTGTGTCAGCTCCGACACACTACTGGTGTACACTCTTTAAGTACGATCGTCTAAAAATACGCAAAAAGAGTATTTAACTGAAAAAAGGTTAATACCATAAATAAAATAAATATAGCCTTTATTAACAATCTTATAAGTTACATTTTATCTTTTTTCTACTATATATACTACTTATACTTATTAACGAAGTTTAATTAAGGTAAATGTAAATATTATTATATTATTTCCTATTAGACACCGGTTTCTTGAATGTCTTGCTTTTCAGCATTGGCCTTCCCAAGTGTTCTCCACAAAGATCTATCTCTTGCTTTCCTCATCCATGTGGCTCCTGCCACCTTTTTAATATCATCTTCCCATCAACGATGTTGTCTACATCGTAGATTAATACCATATGAATGGGTAAATTATCAAATTAATGAAAAAAATATATATTTATTCGTTACACATACATTTATTACAACAATCGGCGAAATATTTCACATCACACTTTCCGGCAATTTCATCTACATCCCTTTCTGCCATAGTTATTTCAAAATATTTTCAGTTCACTTTAGCCAAATATAATGATACAAATTTGTAAGAGTGAAGTTCGTACGTATAGATTCGCGCTTAGCTTCGCGACTATAAGCCGCCATTATGATGTGCACACAGCGTGCCGTCGTACATGCCTTTTTCTCTCGGGACCTCGCCGCGAACGGACGGGGGCTTGACTCCACATTCAGTTTATCGTAGTTTTATCGTTGTTTGTGTATAAGGATAAATACCAGACTATTATTATTTATTACATTATAAGTGTTTTAAATTGATAAATGTTTCTTTTTTTTTAACTCTAATTGTTAGTTTTTATTCATCAGTATATTTTACTCCTTACATTTTTCTCATACCGGGCGCCTTATATATGAAAATCGATTCTTAGGGAGTAAAAAAAAATTGTTTTAACCTGTTTTATTACATGAGCTTATAACTAAAACTGGATTAAAAAAGAACTTATTTCACTAATTAAAGAGTTCGTAAATATAAAAGACAGTGATGTTTTTGGAAACGAGCATATTAAATTATAATCTAAATTATTAGTTTGCTAAAACAAAAGCAATTTTGTTTATGCTAATTTCTAACTATTTTAGGTACTTAAGTAACTATACTGTAATTTTGAGAACAAATTGATACAAGGTCTATAAATGGTGGGAATTATCTATTTTTTTTATAGAACAGGGGGCAAACGGGCAGGAGGCTCACCTGATGTTAAATGATACCGCCATATATACTCTCGATGCCAGAGAGCTCGCGAGTGCGTCGCCGGCCGTTTAAGAAACGCGCAGATCTATTGTGTATCTTCATACTAACAGTATTTTGATATCAAACCTCTTTTTTCTTGTTTAATAATTCATTTTTCCTCCTATAAACGCTACATTGTGACTTTCTCTTTACAATTCTCTTTATCGCTTGTTTGTCAAACCCTTGACATTCGTTTTTAATATTTTTATCATGCAGTTTGTATTGAATGAGGTATTCAGTCTGCCAACGATTTAAATAAAGCAAAAAGCTCTTTCATACCGTAGTATCATTACCGTAGATTGCGTGGAAACTTTTTAAGAGTATCGTTATTTTTGATGTCGATTTTTAAATACGTCCCGCGCTTAATGATATTAAAGATTCAGATTGATTATGTTGATATATCGCGGGTATTTATTATGAATGCTTAAATATATGAGAACTTTTATTTGAACGTAAAATTTTAATAAGATGTTTTTTTTAAATAATTTAGCCTTATAATATGGCATTTTAATGGTTGTGCAATTTAATTTAATTTTAATGGTGTGGCGATTTAATTTGAAAAAAAAATTTAAACAAATTATAATACAAAAACACAAAAAAAATCTGAAATCAATTTCCTAATCATACTAACAGCATTCTTTCTTCGCCTTAGCCAACACAAGATTTGTTGTTATAATTATAAACCAGTATTATCTAAGTCTTATTAATGTATATATGTATGTAAGTGATGTTAAACTTCAACAGGTAAAGTCAAATTTCCTGAGCGAATCGATGTTAGGCAAGCACTCGAACGTCCTTTAACAGATTGGATTCCGATCGGAAATAGATTGTTGAGCTTAGAATTCTGTCATATTGAATTATATAACGACACTTCTTTGAATATTTCACCATAATGAAGGAAATTAACTAGATTTTACGACATATATACACTTAGTAGCATTATCGAGTACTATATTTATTACAGAAAGTGCGAATAAATTCCTTATTAAAACCAATATTTTTTCTAAAACAATATGGGGGATCACCGACACATACGAATTGCAGCTGCTGAAATTGGTATTCGTCGTTACTTTAGTGCGTACAAATAGTATGAAAGGATATTCATTAATTGTTGTATTTGTATGTAATATCTAATAAAAATCCAACTATATATATTTCTATTTTATTCCTTGCATTATTTACTACAATGGCAAAGTTTAATTATCGCACGGTTCTGATTGCTTGATCTTAAAAGATATTATATTAATAGTACAGATAACAACCTATCACATCAGTTGTTCGTACGTTCGTGTCACATTTAAGCCTACCACTTAAGGCTTAAATAAATGTGATACAAACTTTTACCTTTTCTAGATTTTAATATATATTGTTTTAAGACAATTTAATGAACTATTAAGTTAGCCTGCAGGATTTCAAATTATTTCCCTTATTGACTTTTATGGTTAATTTTTATTCACTGGCAATCCAGCGATACCCTTCCGGCCATGTAAAGTATGCAGTACTGTAAGTAATCTATATAAAAAAAATTAAGTTCATATATTGTTAATATGCTTGGTTCAAGACACGTCGGAAAAGATTGGGTTAATACCGCATATATAAAAAATCCATCCGTGAGTGCGGTGATATAAACTAAGCGTTTGACTACCTATCGAATGTCAGATTTAGGCTACTATGATGTTTGGTATTTGATTGAGGAATATTAAACGGTATTAGTGAGTTACGGTATCACGTTCATTTGCCCATAGCGAGATGTTAAAGCCTTAAATCTTCCTATTTATTGATTTATAAAATACAATATTTAATGTGACAACCACTTATATAATATAATAGTTTCTGGCAAAATGACCAGCGCTGTGGAACATTCTGCTCCTCAGCATAACGCTGAGCCTGGGCCATTTACAGCCACAGCACATACGCAATACATGCTTGAGACGAACTGAATGGGGAAAGGAAAAAAATAATATACCTCTCATTATATCTTTTATTTAATTTTTTCTCTTTGATTACTGAAATAAAATATCAATGTATTATAGGAAAACGACGAACACGAAGTGATAAAAAAATATAAAAACTAAAGAACAATGGTTTTTATATATTATGAGGGGAGCAACTATGGATATCCAGACCAGACCAGATTGAAATTATATAATAAAAAATTCAATTTGAATCTGAAATTCATGATTTATTCTTTTTAATATTAGTATAGTTTTGAAACCATAACAATCTACTCAAAGGTCGTACGCTATCCTAAATTTCCTCGTTTATAATAATCGCCTTTTGGATAATGAGTCGACAGCTCCGAACAAGTAACTAACGTATAAATCGATTACACTATAATAATAGCCTTTAATAGACTTCGATTTTCGATAGAACATTGAACTCTTTGTCAACATAATTGCTAATTGTTCGTTATTAATTACAAAACATTGTGTATCGATATAATTTAAATCCTAAACTTTAATAAATGGCATTAACAAGTCCTATATTATGGTATACATGTTTCTCACACATAAATTATTAATAAGAAAAGATTTTGTGGAGCCCAATTGTGTCTGTATCGCAAAAATTGACGATTTCAGATTAACAAAGAGAAGATAGAATGGAAAGTTAAGTAAAAATTATCAGCAGCGTTTATTCTTGTCAACATTAAAAATAAATACAAAACGAAAAAATATATATTTCGAATCAAAGTTAATTGAAACAATAGATCATTGATATCTCGAGTACCTTACCAGTATTTAAATGAAAGCAATCTGAATAATTAATTCATACGATCCGATATTCAGACTCATGAAAAATGCAACACCAATTTGTAGAATGTTTTCATTGTTACTTACTCCGCTGGTGTAGCGACCCAAAGTGAGCCTTGGCGTCCGAAGACCTTTGACGAAAGCACGCCTGGATATTTGAACTTGCCTACGATACTGATGTGGTGATGTATGTGGTTGTGGTGGCGGGAGAGGGGGGAAAGCATAATAATTTGTACCCCTCTGATGCAACACAGTTATAAAAGGAAATAGACATGGAGCATCTTTGATCGGATACCTCAATTCGGACCCGTCAATTCTCAATTAGGAATAAGTCTATAATATAGATCGTTGATCGTGCATCTCATATAGTCTAGTCAACAAGTTCAAAAACGTGAAAAAGGTCCTAAAAATATGAGCGATGGCACATTCGATTCGTAATCACCTCTAGAAAAATGTTTTTGAAGGATTTTGGTGCAGGTTAAAAATTGCAATTGCTATTAACAAAATAAGATGAAAAAAAAAATGATATTTCGTTTTTTGTTAATAACTCGAAAAATACCAATATTTAAGCAATTTTGAAAAAAGCTCTTTAAAGAGGAGGAAATTTTATTTAACTATTAAAATTTAAAAAAAAAACATCTAATATCTGGCCGATCCAATTTTCTTATTCAGTTGTAGTAATATTTAGGACAATGTTATTATTATTAATAATATTTCAACTCACAACTATAACACATTAATAACCATATAGACTTTACTATTATTATAAAATTATTTAATTATTAATTATTTTTTATAAATTATTACTATTATTATAAAATTCTCTTTAAAGTGAAAACTATATCGGCATGTGTACCTTCTGCCGAGGTCTTATCAGAGTTTATTATTTTTTGCTTTTTTATATTTTTAACAATTCGCTGGTACTGTGTTTATATTGAAATGCCTCAGATATAAAAAGTCCCCTCAGGATAAAAATAAAATAAAATACGTTTATTATGGAACATAAAATAGACAGGTATCACTTATTCCACGTCGTTAAATTTGAACCTGTAGGCATTCCTACTCATCGGCAAAGAAGACAGAGAGGCCGCTAGAAAAAGCCGGCGCGAAGAAACTCTCGGTTAAAAAAGCAAAGCATCAAACAAATATTATGGGCTATTCGATTGGATATGCCTGGATCTGTATAGCGCTGCTGATACTTAAGTTCTTATTTTGTTCGTAAGGTCATTTTCACACGAGGAAATATTTTTTCTAGCACGTTTTCGAGTGTTTGAATCTCCACATTTTAACACGGGTAATGTTTGAGGGCATTAATAAAATATATTTTTTTTCAAGTGAAACAAATTAAACTATACGTTAATTATAGGCTTACGTAAGCAGAAATATTGTACTAACTTTAGTCTCGTTAATTTTAAATCATTCTTAAAGCTTAAATCCAGAGTGGTTTCTGAAAGCTTAGTAAGGTAATTTAGAAACAAAAAACATCATATTATAACTTGCCGGAAATTACTTTTTGGATTACTGATTTATGACCCTTTCTGACCCGCATCAGATTCTACGGGTCCATGCTTTTGAATTAAATTTTTCTGCGGTCAATTGAAACCATCCTCACATAATATAGAAATGCTTTTGTTCTTTTCACCGCAAACAATTTATTGCAGAAGTACATACACAGAGGCACCATTAAATTAATAATTGAATATCTTATTTGAGAGTATTTTGACCATAATTTTTGACAGCATTTACAAATAACTTATGTCTTTGTATTATTATGAAATTTAATTAATATGACATTCCTATGTCTATTTTTAAATGGCTGACTGTGACTTTCTTATAATCAATCTGAATGTAACGTACGTTCTTTGTAAAAGTATTTTTTTAAATATTGACAGGTCAATGACCTTTTTTAAATAAATGCCGAATAGCTAAAGCAAAATAATTTTGAGTACGGCAGTTAGTAACAGTACTTTGAAATAGCATGTGAGCCATTTAACTCCCAGAATGTTTTTAAAAGGTAACTTTATCGTTGGATTTGGTTTTGAGTTTTTTTAATTATTTTATGTGATAACGACACTTATAATAATAAAAAATTTAGTGTTGAACCGATCGGGCATATTATGAGTAAAATGTCGAGCGCACTGATTTAAGAAAAAATGAAAAATAAAGGAGAAACAAGTCATTAGAAATGTACTAAAGAATATAAATTAAATACGGGCCAAGTGATCTCTTTTAATTACCTCGCCCCAGCGGATTAATTTTTATTTAGACTAATTAATTTGCTGACGTTTATAATCCGTTAGATTCGTTTTGTTTTCGCGGAGAGTCTTTTATATTATAATCTCATTAGTCTAGTATAAAAAAATATCGCGTTTTTTTCCAGTGCCGAAATATATACGCAAAATAGTTTCTTATATGAAAAAGCTGCCTGAATATGCCTGAACATGTCCATTCTGCATCTCAAAATGCCCAGTATGCTAAAACTCTTTTTTTTTATTTCTTTGTAGTGTCCATGGGCGGCGATTTCACTTAACATCAGGTGATGCCTGTGTGCCCCCAGTACTAAACAAAACAGCTCCAAAAACATTTTTGTCTTATTAATCTTGCGTATTTCTTTCCAATAGAGTCTATGTTAATATGTATCAAAAAATATATGACTTTGGATTTAAATTATTAAAGAAAGAATCGTGAATTTTATTTACATAAAGTTATGTTTCAAGTACTTTTACAGATTAGATATTATGACGATAGTATATTATAAAATAATATTTAATAATAAAAATAGACTTCATTTGAGTACACTAAACTACACTAAGTACATGTCATTTATATTTTTACACCAGTACTCGACCTTCGACGGAGTCAAGACCTCCTTCAACTTCTTACACTTGTCTCTTTTCCGACAACTTTCCAATTCTATCCCGCTATTCCTTTTATTCCATCTTCTCAAGTTTCTCGTGGGTGTCCTCCCTTTCTTCTTCCCACTGGGATCAAAAGTCTATTATATACTCCTAAATTAACGACATCTGCACCCGAGACGTTGAATGCAGTCATTAAATTTTTTTTAATATACTAGAAACCAAACATAATATGGAATGAATTTTCACAAACATTTTGGTCATTTTACAATACAAACTACAGTTTCTACGGCGAAGTAAAAACAGGTCAACTTTTGTCACGTATTGTTGGAGCGAAACTAAATAATTAACTGTCTTCATACAGTGACACACTTTAATATGTTGTTCTTGGAGCGGGAAAATACAATTCATAGATTTATAGAAAAATATTAACAAAGAGATTAATTTAATGTTAAACGACGGCTGTGGTAATAGAATTGGCGTATCTATAGAAGGTCCTACATTCGATTTTCAGCTACACAATAGTTCATTTTTAATGGTAGCAAACAAGTGCAACATCTTTCAAGTCATTTGCGGATTGTAAAGGGAACGGTACGTGACGGTTCTTAGTTGTCTCATCGGTCTGGAATTATATTTTATTAAAAAAATATATATGTGACGTTGGAATAAAAATTGGTAACAAATTATCCGTCCAAGCGTCGACATTCATTAGAATTATATTAATTGGTTTAAAATGATAAGTACATGGAATTTCACTGTCTTTGTTATATAACTGAAACAGAGATCTTTTGGGTTTGCATATAAATCTATTTTTCTCTCAATAATATTAATATCAATTCGGAAATTCAACTGCCAACGCCTGGTTCCAGGAACAAATGCGTGGCCCAAAACGATTAAAAGCCAGTTATTATGCAAATCAAGGGGCAACTTTGATTAAGCTGTTGCTAGAAATAACTAGCCATAATTACAGTTATTTATCGTAAACCGTAATTTTAGTGTGAAATATGGTCTTTTATTTTAACTTTATGATTATATTATACGGCGAGATATATTTCAAAATGATGTTATAAACTTTTCCCGTATATTCTTACCAAATAGACAAATGCAAGAGGGAGAAGACTTTGACAATTGAATTCCGAATTTAATAAAAATCTATGAAGTCTTCTTTAATAACACTTGGCGTTTCACGTTAACGTTTGCTTCGTTGTTAATCGATAAATTAAAACATTATTATTTATTAATATACGTACGAAATGTTTAATGTTACTTTAAGTTTTCTTACAGAGACCGGTTAGAAAAAAATAAATTATAAAGAATTTATTTTGAAATTAGGTTCTCTGATATTCGTGTTCTAAATTCAAAATGTACATCTGTGATTCTATTAGAAAAATTAAATTATGGAGAATTTATTTTGGAATTTGGTTCTCTGATATTGGTGTTCTAAATTCAAAATATACATCTGAGATTCTATTAGATAAATTAAATTATGGAGAATTTATTTTGGAATTTGGTTCTCTGAGATTAGTGTTCTAAATTCAAAATATACCTGAGACAGATACTCTGTTAGAAAAATTATATTATGGAGAATTTATTTAAGAATTTGCTTCCTTAATATCCGTGTTCTAAATTTAAAATAAACATCTGAGGATTTCAAAGCTCTAATATTATCAACAATCCAAACTGGTTTGAATAAAGAAGCCGGATGCTAGACTGGTAAAAGTGGAACAAAACCTGTTTAAATGTTAACAAAAATCGGGTACAGCATTGCACCAAAAAGTCTAACAATTCGCGTTTGAGTAGAAATTCAAAATAGCTGTATAATATCCGTTGCGGGTTCGATCGCCATTTCCAATTCCATTTGTTATGCAATTCCAGCTGAAATTCAGATTTGTTACCACGATACAGAATCTCATTGGAGATATTTACGTCTCGCTTATCAAAGGTCCTTTGATCTAATTCTATGAATAATTTGACTTGCAAGACAGCCTCGGGGCATGCGTGAATCTTATGCTCTTAAAGTATTCCATTACCTAATGAATCATATGAATTAGATATTAATCTAATTCATATGATTCATACTAACAATAACATACTAATTATAGTACTATAGACATTTATAAATACGAACAAAATTTATAAGACACAAAGATACAGGGTGTTTACTTATTTGATATCCAGTAGTTATGATAACTATACTACACAATAGATAATTTGAACAAATTGAGATACAGATATAAAAAATAAACATACCAAACAAACTCGAATAAATATATATTAATTTTGAATGAAAGTGAGTATCCAAAACTATAGCTTTTGTTTATATGGCCTAACTTTCAATTCCTAAAGCTACACAGTAGTAATAATAAAATATTAAAAGCCTTTTATTATTGATACATACATTGAAATACATTTCCCGTTTTTGGCACAGGTTTCTTCCAAATCCCCCAATTACTGTCTGCAATTCGCAACTGATGTTTAGTCAATCCTGTTCGAGCTTAATCTCTGTTTTAAAACTCACCTTAAACCGTGAAATTTTCAACGCACGCGTCATCACACAAACTGTATTTATAGTTAGTTAATGCATCTTCTAAATTATCTTCCTCTTTTGCCTTATCTGTACCTAAGCTACACCTAAAATAATTTTATCGAACTATGATTTCCATTATCAGGATATTGATCTTTTCCATCTTAAAAACAAATATGTCAAGAAGTACTTGAAGAAACGGGAAAACTCTGATTTTGTTTAAGTAGTAGTTAGTTTTAAATTCTGAGTATTACTTATTTGCTGTTTTTAAATGTTAAATTTCAGTTAACTTTAGTTTTTTTTATGTATCTGTCAAATAATGCACTTGCTTGTTTTCTGCTGTATATACATATATTATATCTATATAATTGGATTTGGGTCTCTGTATTGTATCAGTGTTTTGTCTTATAATAGATATAGGTGTAAGCTGTTAGATTACTTATAATTAAATAAATAAAAATAACCAAACAATTTTCTAAGAATTCCGTTGTGATACTAAAAGCGACAGCCATTTTCCACGACAAAAGTGTTCAGTTCAATCACCTAGTTATAACACAGCTTTTAATGTTATTTGCACTGAACGCGAGCTACAATGACCGCCCCAGTTTCATTCATTTTCTGCTGGTAACGTTAACGTTGAACAAACAATGGCAGGACATGTTTTGCACTTGCACGTCGCACATTGACGCGCCCGTGTGTCGAACCTTCTATTACGTGATGTAAAAGCAACAATGTATATTGTTCAGTTTACAATCAACGGGATTGTATAGAGGTTTAGTTCTATCGAAGAGTTTTCTATGAACTGTGATAAAGTGATCGTTATGCAGCGGAGATTTTCAATATTATCTGGTCTTTGTGCCTGAAATATATTTGTTTAAATCTTCATCAATACATGTTCAGAATAAACACTGAACATTGTTGTTATTTGTATATTGGTATATTTACTGGGAAGATACTAAATTACATTAGGAAAAATAAAACTTCGAGAAAATCTCTCAGATTTTTTCACTATTTTTTTTCTAATTAGTATGAGGAAAACTAATGTTTTAAAAAAATATATTTTAATTGTTTGATTAGTTTATTAAAACAATCTGGAAAATTAGAAACTAATTAAATGAAAAAAATATGAATTTTTCGTATAAATTTGTATTTATAAGTTTTATTATAAAGATAATTTCATGGCTAAGTAAATATATTTTATAGGTTAAACCTAACTTTGCCGAGCTATTTAAAACACCAAAATTATAAACATTTTAATGACCAAGTCTTCGAACAAAATTTATAAGACAAAGATATAGGGTGTTTACTTTTTTGATATCCAGTAGTTACATAACTATACTACACAATAGATAATTTGAACAAATTGAGATACAGATATAAAAAATAAATGAAAGAAAACATAAACATTACAGGTTTACTAAAAAAACTCAGCTCCAAACACATTTATTTTTTTATTTATAATGACTTCGGCTAATTCCCCGACTGTGTTATCGTTGGGGATATTAATTGCGTAGAGATAGCATCACTAGCAAAATATTATTTAAATGTCTTCAGCTTTCGTTCAATATTATTTCTTTGAAGTTTGATTTTGTTCATTTCTATAATTTGTTCAGTATTGGATAAGGTTTTTATAATTCCAAACTTCCTAAAAACGAATTGGATCTAAATGAAATGACTGATTCATCTCTCGTATCTCGCAAAAGTTACATCGTTCATAAATATTATATTTAGTTTAATCATGTCATGTCATTAGTGCTTTATAAGCAACCTGTATAGCGAACGGGTTTTCAATGAGTTAATTTGCAGTGCAGCGAAGTGGAAGAAGAGATTGCGTTAATGAGTGCCTGAGTAAGAGTTACTTCAATACCTGTTTACGTAAGACTACAAAGATTCATATCAAGTCGATATTTCAAAGCATCAAAACAAAAATGTATTATAAAATAATTTCGTGCCGAGTATAGTATACGGTATAGTTGCATGGAGGCCAACTACTGAATAGATAAAGATTACAGTGGCTACATTTCTCCAGTGGTATCTCATTGCTATAATATATAAAGTTATACAAAAAAAAACAAAAAGTAAGTAGGTAACATAAGTTTTAAGACGACGCTAACAAGCGATTTCTTCCAGGCAACCCTAATATGGAACAATAAAAAAAATAAACACCTACAGAGGGTAAAGTACACAAAATGCATAATTCATTATTAAAAAGATACTAAAAATAACATTCAACTATTTCTAAAATTAAATAAAATAAAATCTTAAGAAAAAATATAAATAATAGTATGTATAAACAGACATGTAAAAGCTCTGACAAAGGTTAACTCACAAGACGTAATATATATATAAGAAGTAGCTTATCACGAGGCAGAAGAAAAATGATCAAGAAGGAGATTTTTAAATAAATTTGGGGGTCTGAGCTCGTCTGATATAAATTGGTAAGGGATACCATAGCAGGATACTTTGTACATTTAAGGAAGATAAATAGAATTCAGTTTTATTAATAGGAGTTTCAAGAATTAGACTGTCTAAGGGACGCAAATCAAAACTACCGCCAGAGAGGAACATAAAATTTTGCTTTAAGTATATAGGGGTTTTATAATTAAAAATAACGGTATACATTTTAATTGGAATATCGCAGAAAATTAATTGATGTATCGTTTGCATTTAAACTATTTAACAATCAGGTTTATTGCCCCAATCTTTTATTATATTTTAAATTTCGTGTACCGATACCTGGTACCATAGTACTGGATACCCCAAGAATACCATATTTGTCCCTCCTTTCCAAAGAACGCGTTTTGGTCTAAACTCTGGTGAGTTTATCTACTGATAGATCCAGATTGAGCATTCTGATAAATGAGTTTAGTCTGGATATCCATTGTTGTTCTCCTCACACTTTTAAATCAATTTTCGTTTGGTTCTTGTAACTTTAATTATTTCGTTTAAAATTTGTATGACTGCTTGTGCTTGTAACATTAATAATTATATATTGTATAATTACGTTGCATTAATATATATGTATATTGTGGTTCTTTTACCAATGTACATGCTTTCCTGTATTTTCCTTAAGCGGATTGTATGTAAACACGCACAAATCACTTTAACATGTAATAAGCTGAAAGAGTAATTTCTAAGCCCGAATATTTACGCATATCACCATAATACATCTCCATCATGTTTACGAAGTTCATTATTTGGATTAACTCTGGGTTACGGAGGGTCCTAAGTATCCTAAATACAAGCTTATTGGGGAGTCGGGAACGTAGTATTTTTGAAATGGGATGTAGAAAATACAACAAGTTATTAGAGGAATATATCTATTTCATTAAGATTACGCAAGTATAGCTATATGATAATTAATTAAATTTTGTAATTATTTTAAAGATACTAGTAGTAGGCATTGCACAGCTATTTATATTTATTAATTTGCGATATTTGTTTTAAAATAAGTATTGTTTGACAGTCATTTTGTACTATAATTTGCAATTTTTAAAGAGAACTGATAATTTGAGAGTCTGTCTTCTTTGTCCTATGAACAACATAGGCAACACGCGCGCTTATGTTCAAATTAGTTAGAATAGTTTTTATTTAATTAATTATATAGTATTATAATTAACGACATATACTACAATCATAGATACATATTAATTTATGTTAGGTGAATAAACAATTCCTAATATCCGTTTTAAGTTTCATCCAAATATATAGGGCGTAAAGACATGCCTTTTGTTTATGCTTTTGTGTAAATAATTGGCGATAAACATGGTAAAATAATTGTATAAAAGATCGTTATCTAGATTGGTTCTTTTCGTGTTTATGAAGTACAGCGTTAACAAGTTTTGAGGTTCTCTTGGATAAGCGTAAAGCTTTACGGGTTTTCTATATTTATTTATTTATTTCGTAATCCTACAGCTAACATTAATTTTATATAATAACAAACAGTTATACTGAAAATATAGCCAGATATGATATACAATTAACTAAAAAAAGGTGCTAATTTTTTTTTTAATTTACTAATTTGGCTGTATTGTGTGATGGTATAAAAGTGAGGTCAGTACGTTAAGGTGTATGTGGGGTATGCTCATGATACAAGTGATTTAGCGCTATGGATATTCTTAATACTCCTTTTAACCATATTCCGCGATTGCTTAAGCAAGTCAAGGTTTTAATATTGGTCGTTGTATGTCCGGGCTGCGCGATACATAACTGAGTTTTGCATAGTTAGTGTTGATGTTAGGAACCAAGCACGATTACGAGTCTGGTAGGCAGTTAATAAGTAATTAATAATCACTACATAGTATAAAACAAAGTCGGTTTCTCTGTCCCTATGTCCCTTTGTATGCTTAAATCTTTAAACTACACAACGGATTTTGATGCGGTTTTTTTTAATAGATAGAGTGATTCAAGAGAAGTACTGTTATTTTTGATGTTTCTAATGTGATGTCGTAAATAATTACATTTTTTCCGCTTACATTGCAAACGCAGGCTAAACCCTACGAGTTTTATCAAAATAATGTACTAAGTTTTGTACACATTGAAAAGGTCTACAGAAAAGTCCGTGATGTCTATATGGTATATGTCGCGTTTATTATCGGAGCTTTCCAGCGACAGAAATAACAATACATAATAAAAACCTGCTTTTCATCAGCACCCGTGCGAAGCTGGGGCGGGTCACTAGTAATTTATAATACACAAAATAAGTAGTTAGCTTAGAGACTTGAGAAGCGGATCTTAACCTTGATTTCTCTATAGGCGCAATCAGACTACTAGAGCCACTTGTATGGTCACGGGATGCATCATGAGGAAACTGTCATGTCTTAGACCGAAACAATTCATGAGGTAAATCCAATGACCAGATCTGTTAGGATTAAAGTTAAGCATCTTCTAAAAACGTTCAGTTGGGAAATCTACTACATTCTAACAAGTAAGGTGCTAACGAGAAATAAGCTGAGCTCATACTAGGTGATACCACTTCTCATGAACCGCAAAAAGGCTCTCAAGGCGTTTTCAGGTTTCAAGAATTACGCTTTTGATGTCCCTTAATAGTAGAATTGGTTCGAATCGATGATGACCAACCCCTTCCAAACGGCTTGATCCCTTGGCGATGCGTAGAGATGCGGGGTCACTACGCATCTTCTAGCATATTAACTATCGTGAGTGTTTACAGGAGTTGTTCGAATTAATACCTCCAGCTGACTTTCACCATCGGACGCCGCGCACCACCACTATTTGCCCGCGCAAGCATTCTGGCATTGAGAGTGTCCTTGGGCGGCGGTATCACTTAAAATCAGGTGAGCCTCCTGCCCGTTTGCCTCCTGTTCTATAAAAAGAAAGTATCTTATGTATGTAGAATGTCGAGAATACAGAATTGATACGTATGAAACTTATAAAATCTTCTAATATTATTTGAGTCATTTTTGTGATTTTTTTTATTAATTTATGGCGCACGTAAATAATCTTGACTTTCGTTCGCGTTCTTTATCGTGACAAACGAGGGCAACATTACTAATTTGGTATGATTAATTACAATCATACATATTTACAATTCAAATTAAGTTCATAGAAAACCAAAGTACTTTACTATCGCCCTAACCCAATAACCTATCTCAATCCGTTTTTGACCATCTGATATAGACATATTTATCCAAATATTGATATAAGTGTGCAAATAACCAGTCGTCGGATTGTATTCTGTCATCTGTCAATACAAGCTATCCATGGTAGGTCAGGTCGGTGTGTGTGGATAAACCTTTGTAAAAAACTGATAGTTCAAATGTGCCAATATCTTAAGATTTTAACTTACACCAGTTTTCAAAATTATTAAAAATCTATTTAATATATTTTAATATTATTTGTACGATTTTATTTGCTTTATATGGTTTATATTTATTATCGATAAAAAAATGTTTGGTTATTGGGATGCAGATAGAAGATCGATCGACTGTCACGGTCTGATCTTAGATTGATGTCTATGTGAGATTGTGGATTCATTATTGGGTTCGGCCGTAAGTGTTTTAAATGCTACGTTAAAATACCAATGGCATTAGAATCTTTGGGTCTTGGTCTTCTATATTTGTGCTATGATATAGAATAGATATAAAGATTCATTGATAGTAAGTGACTCCTGTGCCACACACATCGTCAACTGAATAAAAGGATCTAAAATACGGTTTAATCACCGTTCGAGCAAGTGTTAATGGTACATAAACAGTGAGTTTATTGCACAGCGAGTCGAACCTACAATCGGCACTGACAGTCGCACGTTTAAACCACTAGCCCATCGATTCTCAACAATTTTTAAGTCGAAGCCAACGAAAAAGTCAAAAAGTCTCTGTATAATTATAATACGTGCATAGCTCGCTATTATTAACGAATCTTTTGCACCTATATTTAGTTTGTATTTATTATATCGCCACAGACTGTGATCCCCGCTTAGAAAAGATGCACTAAGCTAACATATCATATTATAACAGACAAGAATTAGTTGCTACTAATGGACAATAATTTCAAACTATATTCCTCCGAAAACCGCACGATCTGGTCCTGGCTGATAATGAATTGAATATATATGTGCACTTTTAATTATAATAATTATGCTTTCATTTTGTATGAGCGTGATTACAGTTCGTGCATCCAGTTGGAAATCCATCATCATGGAAATTGATAATTACGATAGCTAAATCAATTAAATTATACGTTTTTGTTTGAATAAACATGGCGATTATATTATTATGGTGATGATTTGCATTGTGTACCTGTATATAGGCTCTTATCTTAACACAGTCAATAAACAGAGTCAAATACCTTTGAAATATAGACAATTAAATGCGAAGCTTATACAAACTTAAAACAATTAAACTGGAAATGGGCCGGTCAAACTTCCCGTGTAATGACAGGTGGGTCAAAACGACCCTTATTTGGAAATGCCATTGGGAAGAAACTAAAGCATGCCCACCTGTAAACTGGGAAGATATTGGTCATAATATTGACTTTTATTAACATAACTTAATAAAAAATAATATCTATATATATATAATGAAAATGGTCTTCGTTTGAGGCTCAATCACGCCTAAACCACTGATCGTATTGACATGAAACTACCACCATTCGATGCGAAATTTTTCTTAGATGGTTCTAACGTTCCTTCATTTTTTTATTGCTGTTTTACTTTTATGAACATTTATCCCGCTAATTGCAAGCGTTTTCTCTTGATTCTTTTGTTTCCATGGCAACGGAGTTTACTAAACGAATAATGTTCTTTTACATTCAGCTAAGAATCTACTTACAAACTTCCACGCACCCCTGCACACCCACTCTCATTTTTTGATAAAAATAAAATGCCGTATCTATGATCGAGTATCACTTGAGAACGGCTGGACCGATTGGGTTAATTTTTTTTTATTGTCTTCAGAATTGTCAGGAGAATGTTTATATGTAAGAAAATTTTAAAAAAGTCTGCTAAAACGTTAAAAATTTCGATGATAATAGGGATTGCGGGGGTGGGTGTGAGAATGTTAAATTTATGTTTCCAAACTGTAACTTCTACAGACTCCAAATGATTATTTTTTTACTGTTTAAATAGAAAAGGTTAAAGTCAATTGTTTTTTTTTTTATTTGTTTTTATATAACCTAATTAATTTTATGATAAAACGTCAGTTCATAAGCGGTTGAGAAGTGAAATAAAAATGTCAGACAGAGAAAGTATTGAAAGTTTATGTTTGTGTGCTGACTATGTGTTTGGTTCTAAAAACTGGTCTCATGAGATAAAAGCTCAAACTTTAGGTAAGTAATGATTTGTAAAATATATTGATATATAATTAAATTGTAAATTACAAATTTTTATTAATAATTCGACATTAACTATCAAAAGAATCAAGAAAGTCTTATATTGGATGTTTCACAACAGTCCGAATCGCTTTAAGTGATAGAAGATTCCATGAAGGGATTGGTTGCTTTGAAGAATACGATAATATAAGTGAATTTTCCTTTGCAGAGATTAGAGAGGTGAATGTGCATAAAAAATAAAATAAAGTGATGATAAAGTTTAAGAGTTAATTATGAATGTAATAAAAATTATTTAAATTTATCTAGAAATCGTTAATGGACGGAATTTACAACGCTTTATTATACTTTCAAGAAATACGAACTTACTTTGAGAGAAAAGAACAAGAACGAATGATGCGTTTGGTTAAACAGGCTAAACAACAGCAGGAGTGGAAATTAAAAAGTAATTTTCTATTTGTTGATTGAGATACTTATATAAAACATAACAAATAAATTTAATTTTAATACAACCCCATCAGATGAAAAAAAACATCGCGATGGAATCAACTGAGATAGAAGACGAAGAAGTCATAGAAGGAAGAGTAGGTGAAAAAGTGGATAAGGAGAAGAACGAAGGAACAAGGGAAAAAAGGAGAAGATTGAAAAAATAAAGGAATAAAAAAGATTAAAAAATAAACAAGAAAGTTAGAAAATGTCCAGAAAATAATATTATTGATCTACATTGACGTACATTTAGCTCTAAATTTCGGTTCATTTTCAAGCTACCTTCTCTATTTAAAAAAAAATATTAATGTTTATTATTGTAATTGTAATAAGATTATTTAATATAAGTGCGGCAGTGATAGCTATGCAGCTGGCGTATGATTCGCTTGATCACCCAATCTATGCAGCTTTTAGAGTGGTTAGTACTTTGATGGGTGATCTTCTTAAGAATACGATTGGCCTGCATGAACATCATTGTTGTACTTATACCTAATAAGTTAAAGGCTCATTGATCACTACAATGCAGAATTTTAGTGATTAATGAAAATTTGCCTATCACCGATTGAACTGGCGTGAGATTTCTCTGTGGTTTCCTCATGTCACTGTGTTCCGCCGAATAATGGGACACAGGGTAGATACGGTACAATAAAGCACATGTCGGTCCACAGCCGTAAAATATATATACATACAAATGATTAAATAAATTTTGTTTGTCATTGATAAATAATTAATACCGTAATTAATGTATAAAAAAAAAGTTTACTAATATATTAACACATAATATTTAATCTTCATCTTCAATAATCATCTTATGGATTGCAAGAATTGGTAACTCTTCAACTATGAATTCAATTATATGCAAGTACATGAATAAAGGAACTGACCAAGCAACTTATTCAGTTAGTAATGAAAATAATGAAATCCAAATTTTTCAATCGGGTCGATATATAAGTTCTTCAGAAGCTACTTGGAGAATACTAGGTTACCCAATACATGAAAGAAATCCAACAGTGTTTCATTTAGCAGTTCATTTGGACAATGGTCAAAGAGTTTATTTCAATCCGAGAAACATACAAAATTTGGCAATACCTCCTCCGAAAACTACATTGACTGAATTTTTTAATCTATGTTCTAGAGATGATTTTGCTAGAACTTTATTATACTCTGAAGTACCTTCTTATTATACTTAAACTCCGTTATGTTAACGAGTATGTTTTACGTCCCGGCAAACTCAACTTACGAGCGACGAGTCGTCGAATGTGAGATGGAGGAAGATTAATACTCATTTCTCCATGAATCGGACCATTTCTATTGGACAATTTTTCCATTTATTCTTTGTTTTGTTGTTCATCAACATTTATTATTATAATAATAATAATAATTTATTATGTCAATAAATTTTATTTTAAGTGAATTTGACTCTTCTTTGAAAAATATTGTAAATTTCAGAAAAAAAAAATAAAAATTAACAAAAAAAGCAAAAAAAAATAAAAATGATGAATAAAATTTAATTTGAATAAAATGATGAATAAATTTTATTTCCTTTGAAAATTCGCCCAGCAAAGCGGGCGGGGTCGGCTAGTGTTCAAATAATTATAAGTTTACAATGACACAATCCGTTAAAAAAGTGTTTTTTTTAAAAGACATTGGACAATAGTAGCGAAGATGAGAGGCAAGTGGAAGAATTTGGAAGATGCTTTCATTCCGTCGGAAGTCGTGTACGAATATTAAATATAATAATAACATAAACACAATGTGGTCCTGATCATATACGTAGTATTTAAATAGAGGCTATTACTATTTCAAATTTACTAAGCTTTTTTTTAGAGACGTCAGAGAACAATTTTAATGTGATGTGGACAATTGTAATAGATGGTATAAATTTTGTTTGCGTCAAGCATTTAGAATATGTCAGCTAGATGTAAAGAATTTGAGTAAGCATCGTGTTGTACGAGCAAGTTCTTATAAAATCACGTAACAAAAATGTTTTGCTTTTTTCTTATCTTGAGGTGGAAGTAACCAATAATAAATGTATAATTTACAATAATAATTACTAATATTTTTAGCTCAATGTCAAACAAAAAAAATCATATATCACCAAGTACATTTATGAACGTCAACTAAAAATATTATGTTAAATTGATTCTGAATTTACTACCAGTTCTCAAGTCAAGAGTGTAGAGCGAGCAAGAATTACGGGAAAAACTCTCCACCACTCTGTTTAATGGCCAAGTTTTTAGTCAGACAATTTTTTTATAAAGCTGAGCAGCCATAAATACTTGAAATTGAACCGGAGTAAATCAATTTCAAGGATTAGGATCATTTTAATAACCGTCAAATTTATAAATATCATTATTGATTATAAAATTTTCGTTTCGCAGAATTTCCCACATATTATTCTTGGTGTTTTTGTAGATTATCTAGCGATTTGACTTGTTTGTTATTTTTTACGTTATGTTTATTTATCACCATGCCTTTTTCCGACAGGGCAGACAGGGACCACGGTTGTCCTGAGTCCTGACAAACCTCTCTCGTCAGTTATGAGGTCGTTTAACTTGTCCCTTATCTAGTTCATCATGACCAAGGCCACAACAAGGCCTCCCCAACCCGATTTTATCATCCACGGCCTTGTACATCCTACTTGTTAACCGCTATCTTTGCCGTTATCTTTATTATAAGGGAAAAAGAAAGTCCCGCGTTCACAGAAGTAAAAGCGTCGTTTAGAGCATCGGCGTATGATTTTATCCCTGAGGTCGTAAGTTCGATGCCCAGCTGTGCATCAATGGAGTTTCTGTCTACATATGTAACGGCGAAGGAAAACACGTGAGGAAATCGTCTTGCCTTAGACCCAAAAAGTCGACGTATTTCTTTTGATACTTGCCTAATTAGACTATGATCATGAAACCGATGCTACTCACGAACTAATTCACTAAAGAAACTAGTGGCGCGTCGAGACCTTATGAATATGTTTGAGTAAATATGTGCAAAATTCTTCCCAAACTTATTTATATATAGTAATACTAAAACTATATTGTATATATGGACAACTAATTCTCAGATTCCAAGGCTACCTGTGTAGCCAAAGTTAATTAAAACTTTATAACATTTTGATGACGCGTGCCGCTTGCCAGTGATTTGAAGTTTACCTTATATTTTCGCGAGTTATTTTTAGAACAACAAACAAAATTCGCTTTGATATTTAAACATGCCAATGTAATTTAGGACATAACTCATTACCTGATAATAGAAACGTCAATTAAAGTCATAACATTTCTTTCCTTACTCAACAGAATTAAATGTTTGCAATACTTTCAATTAACTTAGAATAAGTGTTGTTGAATGAGTTGCTAGTTTGAAAAAGTACCCTGAGTTTTCCTCGCAGGCTTTTCTCGGCCTTACATCCTTTTCTTCTTTGCCGATGAGTAAGGATGTCCATGATACAAATTTAATGACGTGCAATTAGTGATACCTGTATCTTATATTCCAAAATAAAATTATCTTTATTCATACAGATCTATTCAATTCAAAACTTTTTTCACTGAAAAATACACTGGACTCAAAACCAAAGTATGACCGATCCGTGGACTTTTTATAATTCACATATAAAATCCTGAAAAGAGAAAAAAGTGTATTAGATATTATTAATAACCACAAGTTTAAGTTAAATCTGCAATTATATTTTAAATTAATACGTAGGACACAAAATAATATAGGCCATATTAAATTTCAAGCAAAATATTTTTAAATTTTGACCGATATAATTTTAGATTATATTTTTATTTTAGATTTAAGTACTTCAATTACCGAGGATTTGAAATTAGTATTCTGATTAAAGTGAATATTAAATCATACGTAGGTAATTTGATTAATATTTTGTATAAATTTCCCAATTATATTAATTTTACAGTTCGCAGTATGAACAAATATTTTAATTATTGGTTATTAATACTGATGCGGCGGTATGGAGATTTATTATTAAATCAATGACTTAATGTTAATAAAATAATTTTACTACCATATATCATACTAATAAATTATCGACAGAATTTTAACCTAAGCTGTATATATTAATAAATAAAGAACTAAAATAGTTTTTCCTTGTTGGTGTTCCTTCAAAGCCGGCAGCATTTCCTTGCTATATTGGGATACCTATTCCGAGAAATACGTATATAATTCCGTAGAAAAACGTGCATTTTTTTCTAGAGGTTCATGTCAGAATATAACATTGTCTAGGCTAGAAATATTTGTAATTTATTATTTATTTAAAGCTACGTTCCCTGTCCATCTCCGTTTTTATATTTTTCTGCGACAAAAATAACTTTATCACCTTAACGTCCGTCGTTCCACAACTAAGCGATTCTTAGGGCAGTTTCTGCCGCGTACCACCACGATGTGGAACCAGCTGCCCACTGAAGTATTTCCGAACTAATTCGACTTAGGGTCCTGCAAGAAAAGAGCGTACCGGTTCTTAAAAGGCCGGCCGCGCGCTTGTGCGCCTTCTGGCAGTGCGAGTGTCCATGGGCGGAGGTGTCACATAACATCAGGTGAGCCTCCTGCCCATCTGCCTCCAGTGACATAAAAAAAACAAATCAATTAATAGACGTCCATGATAAGCTTTAATAGCAGGTATAACTTTATTATCGTATGGATTCGTATTAATCCTGCAAGTAAATCAATACCGCAATTCCTATCCGTAGTTGAATAATTTGACGTTCCAAATTTCACTCACTTGCGGAAAATGTAATTAGCACCGGTTTCCGGAAACACCGGAATGTCACAAAATTAATAGCTTATTGGAAGGGCCAGCAAACAAGGAAGACCAATCAGGAAATTTATGTTTCCAAGTAAATTGAAAATTATAAGTATACCGGGAAATATGGCTGGAAGTCCGACGCTATAAAATATTTTTTTATATAATATTTTTTTAATTAACGCAATATCTATATATTATCAAAAATACTGTTTATTACAGCTGGAGTTTAAAGTCCCTTATTAAGATATGACCTCAATTCTTTTTATAAGTAAAATATATTTATCGTATTTTTACGTAGACCAGTACTTTATTAGAATCAAGGAACGCGGCCGGTCAACAAACCTGGTGACGTTGCAGATGAGGAGAAGAGAATCAACTTAGCCTAGGTAAAATACCAAGCTGAAAACCGATCTCGAAAGAAAATCACTGTGGACATTCCATCCAGGGGTCAAAGGAAATTTATTCTTGACGTAGATAAACCCTCAGATAGCAGAAACTTTATTGCAAATATAACTGCTAAAATACTGTTTCATTGAAGGGTTAAGTTGGCGCCTGGTAGATAATACCTGTTAACTTAACGAATACCTAAGTATCGCAATACAGTAAATCAAATCAAATCAAATCAAAATATCTTTATTCATTTAGGTAAACATGTACACTTATGAACGTCAAGAAAAACAAATTAAATTAACTGTAAATTTACATTTACAACCATTTCGCAAGTCAAGGGCGTAGAGCGGGTAAGAAGAACTGGCAAGAAACTTTCCGCCACTCTTTTCAATCGCCAAGTTTTTAATACAAATTGTTTGAACTGGAGCAAATCAATCCCAAGGATTAGGGTCATTTAAGTATTCGTCACATTTATAAAAGGCTTTATTAATTAATTTTATTAAAGTAGATAAGTAATACTGCACTAATGGTACACTGTCACGGGGAGAAATCTTTTTAAATTGGTTTTAATTTTCTGTTAATCCATTGTTACTTAGGGCCTGTTTCTCAATGTATGGTGAAGTACCAAATAGCTATGCATTTGAAAATTATTTGGAAGATAAAAGTTCCGAATACGACACTTCGCGTTTCATGACGAATAGCGCTATCGGACATTCGTGAAACGCAACAAACTCTAGTTTATCCTACCAATAAGTAATTAATGGCTTATTTGGAATTTATCCGGACATTGTGAAACAGGCCCTTATTATTATAATAATTTAATTCGTTATCCAAACCTAACATTATTTACAACAAAAAACAATTAAACTATACATATATTAAATAAAAATAATATTTACGAAAGGAAAAATTCATTAAAAATAATATATACGTAATACCTAATACCGGCTGTGGTGTGTATGTGTATAAGTGGGGTGTGCTAATGACCATTTTATTTGGAAATTAATCGTAAAAGCAACATAAATTTTTAAGTTAACTGCTAAAACACAACTCAATAGACAAACCACAGCGGATGTTTAATGTAACATATTGTGATTATATTATATTGTAAAATAAAGAATAGAAAAAAAATAATTATGAAAAATACAGTTACAGAATAAACTATATTGCTAAATAATAACTCGTCTTTGCGTGTACGTAAACTCACCGAATTTCAGGCAATAACTGAAATAACTTTTGTTTCCGCGGTACGGAATTTCTTTTCCAACTAGTTAGACTTCAATATCATTTACTATAATTGTCTGAATTTTTGTTTTTGTACAATGGTCTAAAGTTCGCCACTGTTTGAGTATTAATAAATATTTTTTGAATGTTTGTCTTTTTCAGTCGCACTCTTAATTTCTAATGGTCGTGTTAGTCACTATCTTCTGTCTCTGGGTCTGGGTGATGGTACGACTAGTATGTAACATACTGTTCGTTATTTGCCTCACTAAGGCTCCAGCAGTTATCAAGTTATAAAACGTGGCCACGTTGGTAATTATCGTGGTGACATGGGGCTAGTTTGGTTACCGTGGTGGCGGAGATCCTGTGACGAGCGACATACCTTCTGTATCACCTCAACGACCCCGTTCCACAGCTGAGTGTTGAATCAGCTGCCCGTTGAAGTATTTCTAAACCCATTTGACTTGACGTACAAATGCTTAAAAAGCCGACAACGCACACGCGAGCTCTCTGGCATTGAGAGTGTGTTTGCACCCAATAAAAAATGGAGGGAGGGTATCACATTCTATTTGTTCCTTTGATATATATAAGGTCGTAAAAACCGTCGCATAAAAGGCGCTGAAGCATAGATTAGCAGATACCAGGCATGCGCATACGCATTCCTACGGTCCTTTACTAATGCTAGGTCGCAAGCTTTGAATGTGGAGGTTATTTTATTAAAATGCGTACATTATCAGCCATGATTTAAACTGTAACTTTAGTGAAATGTCAAGAAATGTTCATTTATTTGCAACTCATTGTATACAACTGGGTCAATTCTTTCATAAAATTGTGTTAATATCCTGCTAGAAACTAAAAGCTTCAAGTAAAATGTCAGTATTTCAAAATGTATTGACTTAACAAAGTGAAGTAATATGAAGTCGCGTTTAAAAGACACGCTCATTCACTGTGTAAAAATACTAGGTCGGCTCACATTCATGCCAAATTTGTATTAAGACAAATGTTCTTATAGAGAGAAATACTGTAATTAAATATGTGCTTTCAGATCATAAACTTTTTAATATACTCAAAGCATAATGTAAATATAACAAACACATTAAAAAATATGTATTAATTTTTTGAAGTGAAACTTCTTTAGGCGTATGAGGGTAATTTTTTTACGGATGAAACGTCACGAAGATGTGCAGCGTTTTTGTCGAAGAAAAGGGAGAGAGTGATTGAGACTGATAGAGTGAGAAAGGGAGATCGAGAATACATGTTTGGTCAGGCGTGTTTGGTCTATAATATAGTAATAGCAAGAATTTATTACGAGTAACAACTTCAACTGAAGTATGTTTATGGTATGTAAACTTAGGTATAATTCATTTATTATAAAAAAAAATGCCATAGCATATTACATTAGCTGCCCTATCTTGAAGGTGAAATTATATATTCTGAACCAAATTTTCAACGCAAATATTCAACCTAATTAGGGACTACGTAACTCTTAACATTTTCGAGACGCCTTTGACTAGATATTCGAAATGTGTATTTTTGTATAAATATTTTTTTTAATACAAAATTAAAGGTATTCATCATAGTTTTTTGTCAGTATATCAGGGTTGTGTTTTATTGTGTCCAATATGGTAAACCTTTAAATACAAAAAAAAACAGTCAAACTTTACCAATAATAATTAATTAATGTTTTATTGCTAAATATAATTAATTTCCTGTAAAAAGAAAGCAAAAAGAAAATCAAAGAGAAATTTCCAAAGTTTTCAGCGATGACAAGTCGTTAAAATAATAACTTGGAGTGTCGCAAGTTTCGAGAGGTTTTGATTAGGTGAGATGTAATAAAAAAACTTTTTCAAGTTTCGTCAACTGTAATTTAACTCATTTCATAGAAATTAATGAATAAAAGTTGGATATTTGTCGAAATTAATCAACGTAATACAAATATAATTTATTTTTCTTCATTTAAAAAAATTAGTTTTATAATAAAAATGTGACGACATATCTATCATTATATCTAAGTAATGTATTTGTAAAACAATAAAAACACCAACAATAAGATCGTAATTTAAAATAAAATAAAATATATTTATGGCTTAATAAACACAAATTCTTATTATTTTTAATTATGTTTTTTACATAAAACTAAATATACGTAGTGAAAGTGAAGCGTTAAAATAAAAAGCCTATTCAATACTTCACACCGTCAGATACAAATCAAAACAAAAAAAAAACAAAACATTAAGTAAATAAAAAACAAATGAAATAATGTTATTAAGTATTGAAAAGCAATCTTAATTGCAATCTAAAAGCTGTTTACGTTCAGATATATGACTCCTGAACGATTCGTTGAAGGCTGTTATTACTATTTGCATTAAAACCTGGATAGCATATTCCTGGAATGCACACAGTTTTAAAATTATATTTGCTAAGAATCTCGCAGTTGTAATTATAATTGTAAATTTAAGTGGTATTAAATTATTCATATTAAATATAAGCTATGCTTATTAGTGACGTGTTGAATATATTTTAAAAAACACTTTTTTAACGGATTGAAGTTAAGTATTATTGTAAACTTATAATTATTTAAACATAATTTTAAATTTAACCGACGTTTCGCGTGCTTTACAGCGTGCGTGGTCACGGTGATCGGTGACAGTGTGTATAAGTTATATTAATAAAAGACAATTTGCAATAAATGTTAAATTAGAAGCATTTCATATATATTGTCTTATGAATGAATTTTGAATGTTGAAATATATAAATAAAAAAGGCTTAAATATATTTATTTAAAAGTATTATTGAATTAAGTTTTTTCAAATTTTAACTTTGCTGGTTAATTTTCGACCTCTGTAACATTTACGATTCAAACGTGCTTTACGAGAAGCTTTATTTATTTAATTTTTAAAAATAATTTTTCAAAGTCATCACTATAAAACTAGCTTTTAATTCATGACATATGCTAGAAATATAAAAAAAGGTGCAAAACTGTAATCTCCCTTATCTATATAGCTTTGTCATGCCACGCAGTGTAGTTTCCATTTACATGACTAATTAGCTGGCTGGTTGCCAAGAAGTTTTCGCTTACTCTACTATTTAGTTGTCATCGGTCACCTTTACACGTGAACCTACTGACAACTTGATAAAATTAAGCGTAAAAAT
The DNA here is from genome assembly GCA_028984075.1 of Pieris mannii. Taxonomy (NCBI): domain Eukaryota; kingdom Metazoa; phylum Arthropoda; class Insecta; order Lepidoptera; family Pieridae; genus Pieris; species Pieris mannii. The sequence continues at coordinate 10,296,749 of CM054789.1, read as the reverse complement.
GTTATATGGAAGCTTTTTTTCTATTAAAACCTGTTCTAAAATTAAGACTGTTCTTTCCACCAACACATGGAAGTTACAATGTACATGGAAGCTAGCGAGCTAACACGACAGAGAACTTTCCATTCGCGTGCCTGGTTCATTTCCTGGCCAAAATACAGTACGATAAAAATCACATAGCAGGTTGTAGAGTCATTGAATTATTGTTTAAATTAATAAACTTATTAAAAGATCAGTTAAGTATGAAAAGCCTCTTTGAAAAATAATTATGCTCAATGAATCTACTCAATATTTTTAAACTTGATTAGGTCTACAAAACCACACTAATCTCTCGTTTGAGGAAACCGCAGAGAAATTCGAAAGTTCACATAAGGCTGTATTTGCTAACAGATTTTCCAGAATCAACGAGGCTTATCGCTTCAGTGAGCTGATAACTCGACTAACTGAATGTCAGCCGGTGGTGCAAATACTCGTGTCGATTGAACTTTCGCAGACCAATACTGTTTGTTGTTCCCCCAATTTTTCTAACACTTGTGAATTTCTACGTTAAGATACATTTGTCGTATGACATATTACAATAGTTCACTAGAATCTGCGAACAAACCCTATATTTTTTTTATTATTTTACATATAGTTGTAGGTGATCAACTTTCTATGGTACACATTATTAATTTGCTCTGTAACACTGCTGTTATTTGTTTTATTAGATTTTGTTTGGGGTAAGATAAAGACACAAGTTTTATTGATATCTGCACAAGCAGCTCCGTGGGTGTTTCCTTTGAAGGATCGGAGGTCATTTGCGACAGTTGTGCTACAGTTACTGCAGACTGGTATGTCAATCGCTGTTTGCCTGTTGTCTTAGAAAAATACAGCAGAGGCAGCGTCCTCGAAACAGGGAAAATATATCACAGATTCGCAACGATTAATATTTGTCAAGTCGCTATCGCTATCTTACGTTATTTCTATTTAATTGTAAACAACAATTGGTTCAATGCACTTCTGACAATTTACAACTTTTTGACACTTTGACAATTTACAACCTGTAAGATGTCTATGATATGTGGAGTAGCCATTCTAATATAACAAATTACATCGTGTTTTCTTAGTAGAAAATCTTTGACGTATATTCGTAATAATTTTCGTGGAATGGTTTTGACGAATTATTGGTAAATACTATTTCTTCAATGAGCTTACACAGACAATAGTAGAATCTATTGTCTATTGTCAGCGAAATACCTTTGGAGGCATTACGAAGGATAATTTTTGTAATAAAATGTTTCATTTTAATATTAACCTATAGTCACGGGTAGAGTTATATATTTTTGGTAAATATAGTCTTAAAGCCAATTTACGGAATAAATGTTTAAGTGAAATGCTATAATCTATGTCAAATATTTGTCGATTTGCTGAAATTGTTTACACTGAATCCGGAAGTTCTCCAAACACCTTTGTAAGCTTATCCTATCCTTTACAAATACACTGTAATAGTGTTAAGGTATTTTTATCGCCTCTAGCTTCACAAAACAATTTATTTAATGCGTTTAAGAAATACATCCATAACCCTATTGTGTGTGTATAAAAGCGATACATTTACGGAACTGGGCCAAAATCTGTATATGTAATGAATTTCTAGACAAGTAGGTGATCTCTGTGCCTGACACTGTCTACGACATTTATAGTTACGATGTTTTCCTTCACAACTTGTCTTAATATAAAAAAACAAAATGGCTTCAAATAAAGACCGCAGGGAAATACATGGACTAATTTAAATTTTCGATAATATTTTTTTAATTTAACTGTAATATACAGATGTAGTTTTAATAAGATAAGTTAGCTCCTTGTAGATAATACCGGTGACCCCAGATCTGGTGCTTCCCTCGCTTCAAGAATAAGTATCGTAATACAGTATGCTGCTACAGGGACCAAACTTTTAAAATTTGTTTTCATTTATAATTACTTTTATTATAACAATTTAGTTTAAGAACATTTTAAATACTGCATTGATTGTTTTGATTATTAATAAGTAAATTTTCCACGCTATTAGCAGAATCTTTTAGCCTTTCAGAATTAATGTTGGTAGCAAAGACCCGAATTTTATTGGTTAATGAACAAAGAATAAATTGAACAAAATGATACCTTCATCCAGTCAACAATTAATTTATTTTGAGGTGAAAGGGCAAAGGTCTAAACAGCATGTTTGAGATCAAAAATAAAGTATCGCTTGTTTGGTACACGTCAAACTTTTAATTGAGAAAAAGTGTGCGTTTGATGCGAAAAGGAATTTTAATCAGCTCTGTGTCTAAAACTTGATTAAATTTATTTTTTGGGCTAATTAGAAGGGACAGGTACGTGTATCTATGGTTCTTATATAATATTTGTAAGAGAATCTCTTTGAAATTGAACTTGGTGGAAATTATAAGCAATTTACATTTTTAATATCGTAAAGCACAAACTATATTTTGTTTTTTTTACGTTTTTATATATTAGTAGTAATATTGTGTAACGTTCTTTTGCTGGAATCAAATTCTGGGTATTAATATTTTTCATTCTATAAAGCCGGCACATGAATATACTATACATATAAAACTTTATATCCCGTATACAGAATACGGGAAATAGTTGATGTAAAAAAACTGGCAGAAGGCTCATCTGATGTTAACTAAATACGCCCCAAATAGACGCTTAGGTACATTGCCAAGGGCTCGTAAATGGGTTGCCGGCCTTTTAACTATTGGTTCAAAAATCACTCCTGGTGATTCGCGGCAAAAATTACCATAAAAAACTGCGTATCAATTTAGATTACGGAAAAATATATTTTTTCCAATGACTTCCAGTCTTCATATATTCATTTTATATTAAAGTAACACGCAAAAATTGTCAACACAAATACCAAAATATTGAACGTAGACCCCCAACCACCTAGAATGCAAACTAGTATCCGTTTTTCGAACAATAGGATCGTTTCCACTTTCAGAAGCAAAACACTTCTAAAAATAAACTGAAAACTCTGAAGCTTGTTCGTGATAAACCGCGAAAAAAACGACAACAATAGAGGTAAATGGAATAAAGTTTGATCGAAACAGAGACAGAGTGAGGCTTTGCGTGACCGGCGAATGATCGCCAAAAGCACAACGGTAAATGCCAATTACAGTTGAATTAATCTGTTCTGTTCCACGGTATTTATGGCCAAAGATGTTGAAAGACTCTGTTAAGTGACTTTGATTTTAATGTATTCTTTTTCTTTATAAAAATAGTTTGTTAAATAATTAATTTCAGGTTTCTGTACTTATCTATTAGTATATTTTGTTTAACTGTATATTTATTTAATTTTAATTGTTTATTTCGGAAAACAAGGTTCTATAACTATGTTAGTAATTACAACTTAATAACTTAAATCTAAGTGTTAGTAGGTTTACATTATATTTATAGCCGAATCTAAGTGTTGTCTATTATAGTATGTATGGCCAAGGATGTTGGATGTTCCGTTAAGTGGCTTTTATTTTAATGTTTTATTTTCCTTTAAAATATTAAGTTGGAGTTTGTTCCATGTGCAATTTCAGTTTTCTTTATTTATTTATTTGTAAATTAACTGACTTATGTTTTCTGTTTTGTAATTTTGTATAACAATGTAATCTGCTGCCTTTTTTATTGTCTAAGGTTTTCTTTTATAATATGTATATAGCTGTAAGATTACTTCTAAATAAATAAACGTTTGATTATCAGTATATTATTATATGTTGGCCTTCGTTATTTTCCATACACAAGGAATATATGAACACAACATGTACGACGTGTTAGATATACATTTAAAGGTTTATGCACATATATAGCACAAATACTTTGTTTAGTATTTACTAATATTATTAATAATGTCTTATTAATATTTCCCGTAGCTTCTCTGGCTCTGTTATTAAATTCCTTTATTGAATTATTACTGTATATGTCTTATTTCAAAAGAATTCTTCAATATTACTTTTAGACTTTTTGAAAACATTACCATTACAAACAAAATTGTCACTAAGTAGACAGTAGTTACTATTAATGATTAAATTAAGATTTTTCAGTTTTCTAACTCACTTCTGTTGGACGCCACGTTAATAAAGGTTATCTGAACAGTTTTCTTGTTATAAGATACTGTTGTCGATATATTAATTCCGCGTTACCATGTGGGATACAAAGGATTCAAGTTAATAAAACGGGGAAGAAATTGCTTACAATATTACAGCTTTGATATTATGTTCAGAACATTATTTTGTCGTAAATTCATTACTAACTTAGAATCTTTACAATCACATAAATAAAAGGAATTAAGTAATATTTAAATGATAATTTTATTTGCTATTAATTAGAAGCGCAGACAAAATGTTAAAAATCATCGCACACTTGAAGTAAGAATGAGCAAATACTTAATACTTTGAGAATTAATACTTTGAGATAATAAAAATAGGCAACAGAAGTATCACATAGATTTAAGAACCCTTAAATAAGGCAATTTTTATTTTGCTTACCAGCGACGACCCCTATTTTATTATAGTAAGCTCATGTTTTGAACGATTGAAGCCACTACATCCACCTTTAAACAAAGCTCAAAGCTTACCTTTTAATTCAGAATATTAGCGTGCATAGCGTGTATCAGATACTGAAGAAAACATTTCCCAATAGTTCGAATTTATTTAAAAAGCGTATCATCTATATCAGATACAGTTGGCTTTGTAATCAAACCTAAAATGTGTGTATTCTTTGAATTTGATGTCTCGAGTAAACAGACCTAATTATTAAAAGGTACTTTTTCTAGTTATATAATATAGTAATAACTTTCCAACTAATGTGCTGATAGAGATGACGATACAATTTATGGGAAAGCATAAGGACGAAAGAGTGTAGGATCTGCAGGTATACTAAAAGTGTAAAGTGATATAATTTAAATATAAAGAAAGCAAGTTTTATATGTTAAAATAACGTAAACTTTATTTATTTTGAATAAACGATACATCGGCTAGTAATTTTCACAGAGAAGAGAGAGGGTAAAAACGAACGAGAAAGAGTCTTGGCATAAAATACAACTCAAGTTCGACCTCTAATTGTTGAGTTGTGAACTAGTAAAGGTAAATTTAAAATCAACTTAACGTCGTTTCTGTTGACGGTCATAAGTGTACTTGATTACCTATTTGAATAGAGTTAATTTGAGTTTGAGTTTGAATTATACTCCTCTCTCAAAGGCCAGCGACGAAGCCACTAAAAGTATGTCCATGGGCTGCGATGACTTCCCTTTTTGGGGGTCTCGTAGGCCTTCCTAAAAAAAGGATACCGGTTTACTACGTCAAAGGAGTTTACGAGGTCATTTTAATCCCTAACGATAAGCAAAAGAGAATGCGGTATTTGATTCACATATTAAATAAATATAATTAAACAAAAGAATGCTGGATCGTAGTTTAACAACGGAAAGAAAAGAATTGGCAATTAATTGATTAATTTGATTTTAAAAAAAATTAGTAAAATTAATTTGAATTCAGTTATTAAATAAGTGTCTGGCTGATTGAAAAATTCAGTTAACTGTCGTTTTAATTTTATGCGACGTGGTTACATTCGTGAATAACCAATGAGATTTTTACTCCATTAACTAGTAATTTTAAATCCAATTTTATCACGCTATATTAAGCAGAGTATTGGTTAATATAAATGGTATATTTAAGAGCTACCTTCTCAAATTTTTTTTAAGAACAGTGGCCAAACGGGCAGAAAGCTAACTTGATGCTAAGTTATACCGCCCATGGGCACTCAATGCCAGAGGGCTCATGAGTGGATTGCCAGCCTTTTAAGAATTGGTACACTAATTTCTTGAAGGACCCTAAGTTGTTTGGTTTGACATTAAAACACATCATACAACTTTTTATAGGACAATTTTGAAGGTGACATTTCTCAATAAACTTCACTATTCAAAGTGAACTTTACCCATTCACACACTGACTCACTCATTCGCTCACTCACACATTTGCACACACTTAGTCATGTACTCAGGCGTGAAAACATCCTACATCCTACATACTCCTAATGTAATTATTTCAAATAATTAAGAATTAAGTTTGTTTGTAGAAGAGCTGGGAAACCAGACACAGGTATATTTTACTTAAAATCGTTTCCAAATCTTACACCTAGGAAAGAAAATGTACCTACTTAATTAAATATGTACAAAAAAGATAGCAGTTCTAAAAGTTTTTGTACCTAGCATATTACTACTTTTATATGCATGTGTTAACTTCCTACATCGAAGGAAAACTTATAAAACCAACATATCTTACACCAACAATTTACGTCGTATCTCAAAAGATTGCCTTTATAAATTTATTACTTATTATTACAACATACCCAGCTGTACAATGGACTATATCTTCTATGTGCGCATTAAACATTCACTTACACGGTTCAAGAATTCATTCTGGGAAAACCGACCGGCGTTAACAACTTCTCAGATTTTTAGAGCCTATTTCACAATGCATGGATAAAGTACCAAATAGCTATGCAACACATAAATTATTCGAAAGATAAAAGTTCCACATAAGATATTTCGCGTTTCATGACGAATAGCGCGTGAAAGTCGTGAAACGAAAAATACTATTTATCCTACCAATAAATAAATAGGTTATTTCTAACTTATCCGGACATTGTAAAACAGACCCTTAATATAACAAAATAAAAGCCGTCATCGAACTCTGTTCACATTCCTTTTTATACCAAAAAACCTCAACATTTTCCAATAACCCTTTAAATGCAGACTTATTCCGGAACACGTTCCCAGTTATCTGACGACGTAAAACTTGGTAATTCAATATAGATCCGATCTATTCGGCAGTTGGAAAAACTCACGTGAAGGCACGGACTAGCGGTATTGCGTTCGTGATTTCGCAGACGATATAGGCATGAACGTGGGCTAATATTGTTAGATCATTCAGGCTAATCATGTTGTTTCATTATATATAGCAAGAAACGATTTAGTCAACACAATTGTTTTAGCTTATCTTTTTTAACATGCAGGTAATATACTCGAGGGATCTCTAACCGGTGTTACCTTCATACACAAATTGTTTAATGATCAGAACAAGAACAACCTTTTACACAATATTTATTATTAAATCTATTTGGGATATCTGTTGCACAATATATATCTTAATTTTACACAGCGTATAAACGAGTAACATAACGTACAGATAACACAAATTTACATTCTTGCAAGTGCTGCCCTCTGACAGATCAACAACAGAATCTTATTTTAATATGGTTAGACAGAATATTAACGTTGTCGTCCCTTATTCATTTCTAGTGTTTAAAATCAGTTATATTTTACAAATTCCAAAAACGTCTGTCGTCCAAGCGTTTTTAAGGCAGTTTTTGCAGCGCACCACTGCCACCACAACACATATTGATTTTTGAAACTGGAAAATTTACCAATAAGTCGCCGCCAAGAATTGCCGGTACTTAAAATAAATTACAAATTAATTTTAAAATACAGCTATCTATATATTTTAAGGCTATGACATTATTTTTATTGACTGTTTCGTTATTGGATTAAGGGTGACCTCAATAAATGTGAATTTATTAATGTTCAAGAGATTGAAAGGTTTTGTTTTTTAAATAGTTCAATGTTAATTAGAATCGAAAACAAAATAATCATTCAAATAAATGTTTTAATACTCTCACTCAACTGAGTGCTTTGTTCTTTAAAATCAAAACCTTTCAAATTAAAAATCAGTGTTTTTACAAGAGTTGCTTTTTGCCTTAGATGTCTCTATCTATTTCGCGATTTTTTTCATAATGAGCAATTGGACAACCTTCTCTACCTCACATACGCCGTCGACTTTTGGGTCTAATGCATCCCGATTTCCTTCCGATGTTTTCTTTCACCGAACTTCCGAACCGACTTCTAAATGAACATAGATAAGCCAGTCTCGCCCAAAAATACCAGACCTTAGGTAAGCCAAACATTGAAACCACTGTGCCAGAAACGCTCAAACACTGATTTTTGCGATGAAATATAGATGGAATTCAAAATCATAACTAAATGCGTTTTATAATAGCGTTTGAACTCAATTAGACTATATTAAACTTTTATCGTACTGTCAACGCACGAATTATAAGCTTTTTAATGACATTGAAGTATTTTTAAAACAATGTTATAATCATGGGATTCGTTGTATATTAAATGGCATCCTTAATGATCAGTTTAAACAGAAAAACCATTATTTATTATTAAACTATATTTTTAATAAAAAGTACACCTGATAAAATAGATAAGGTTAACAAGTACTTAAAATTATGAAAAATCTAAAACTTCAGCAATTTATTTGACACAATACAATGATTTTAATGTTCACGTATAACAGGGAAATAAATTCTCACTTCTTTAGGCACCTTACACCTACAAGTAAGTTGTAAGTTTAACAAAAACAATAAAATTAACATGTGTTTTATTTACCATAATTATTATTATCAATCTATTATTAATCAAAGACTTCAAATATCCAGAAATCTATTTATAATTCAACGCCCTCTTTTATTTTAACAGTTTACTGCTTTTTAGAATACAATTAAGATGATATGATTTATTATAACGCTGAAACTTGATAAAAACGTAACTAGGTTAGAGAAATCGCACTCTAGTCTTAGTCCCTTGGGCTCTCGTTAATCCAGCTACAACTGAAATTGCATCAGTCAATTTTAGTCTCTAGTTGAGGCCGAAATACGAACGAAATACGTGTTCTTAATTAAGAGCCGTATGTCCTAACTCTGTGTAATCTTTTCGTTGTCTAATAGCAAGAGAGGTAACGCGGATGGCGCCGGGCTGCGGGCCCCAACTTGCCCATAAATATCATCACAATATTTCCGGAGTAGTTGTCGCCCGGGCCCGGTGGGAGACGCCAATCCTCCATGTTAATAAAATCCCTTTTTAGGAAAGGGGAGACTTCGACACCTTCCTGCTGCTTAGCAACTCGGTCACATATCTGCCGATTGCGTGACTGACAGGCTAGGATGTAGGGGTCCCACATAAATACATTTTGTCACGATAACTTACAATGCAAAAATGGTCAACTTGTTTTGTTACAAATGAATAAAATATAATAATTACAACAGAGGTAAAATGTCCGTGTCTTAAAACAAAAATTAGCAAGTACGAATTTGTTTAAATAATTAGTATTGCTGGTTGGTTTATTAGTTCTATTTCGATACAAACAAGACAACTTAGTTTATACGTGGATTGGATTTTTTTATTCCAATCGTATTTATAATGTACTTAGATATTAACTAACAGAACCTGTAAGTATGAAACATGGATGTCGTGTTTTATTAAAATTACAAATTTACGTTTTTTTAAGAAGAGAGACAACGAAATGTCCGAAACTTTTTTACGGTCCCAGTATATCTCTCACGCTTCATCTACTTTCTTGACATGCATGCATTCTCTTTGTCCAACCCGATTTTTTGCATCTGTTGTTCACAAGCAGAGAAGTTGTTCGGAATAATACCTGAAGTTTCCGGCGTCGACGCGAAATACAAAATACCACCCGTACCACCTTGACGTCTGTCGATTCACAACTGAGCGATATTTTCAGGCAGTTTTTGCCGCGCACCACTATATTTAACTACCTACCCACTGAAGTATTTCTAAACCATTAAAAAAAAGCGTGAGAATTTATAAAAGGCCGGCATCGAACTCGCAAGGCTTGGCATTGAGAGTGTCGGTGGGCAGCGGTATCATTTAACATCAGATGAGCCTTTTGCCCGCTTGCCCCCTTGTCTGGAAAACCATCCACGGTTGTCTTGTATATCCTACTTGTGAACTGCTTCTCATTCTTCCATTCTACATGGATAAGCCACCTAAGCATCCGCTATCGTATCCTTGTCCTAACTTTCTCTTTTAACCCTTCTTTACTCTTTTTACTTCTCACGTATCTTACTATAACTCCTATCACGCCACAAATACTACTTTGCCTTCATTCTTTATCTGCCCATTTTTTATCAAAAGATTAAGAAAGATGAAACTTGTGACTTTATTTTATTTTTCACTAAGATATAAAAAGGAAATTAAAACATATTTTATAGTTTGGTCCCTGTGGCAGTGTATATTTAACGTTGGCAGCATTTTGTCACTCCGCACTCTGCAAGACAGTCCGTTGAGTGAGGAAAGCACTAAGCAAAATCAGTTATTCATATGGGTAACACAATGTACACTTATGAACGTCAAATGAAAGGAAATATACATTAAATGCTTCTAATTTCACATTTACTGCCAGTTCTCAAATCAAAGGACCGGAAGCGAAGAGAAATTGGCAAGTTTTTTTTTTCACCGGACCAGGCGACAATTTTAATCCTTATTTAATCCCACGGCCCAAAAGTCTCTACTCCAATGGAAACAAAATAGATAAGAATGTTTTTCTCGAGAGTTTTCATTTAAAAATATATCAAGAACTATTTGAGTTTGATGTAATGATTTCTGACAATTTATTTCCTAAGAACACAATCATAATGCAGTTCCTATATTATCCTTAAATGTTTTTCAAATTTTTCGTCTACCATAACAAATTAATGTTTATCCATGCCTATCATAAACTGTAATTGACGTTAAAAAAGCATAAAATTATAATGATTATTTTTATTCCTAAATATCATCAAATCGCTAAATATTTAATATGTTTGGACTCCTAGAAAATAAAATAAAAAGGTTCTATTTGATTACCTACAAATTGTCGTTTGGTTTTGTGTAGCATAAACTGATTTGGATTTCCGACATAAACCAATTGAATTCATTTATTAACAATTACTTCCAAAAATATATTTATCATCGACTGCAAGAAACTGCTACACATATATCAGTAATCTAATCTTTGCTATTATTTTGGTAAATCTATGATACCACTGAACATTCAGTTATTATGTTTATTATTTTTGTTGTTTATTGCGATACTGATTCATTTAATACAGCGAAGAAATGCTGCCAGCATTAAAGGTACACTGCCACAGGGACCGAACTTTTCATTTGTTTTAATTTTTTATTTAAACATTTTTAACTATTCTAATCTTAACTACGTAGCTTATTAGTGTTAACTATTATTATTGTTTATTGCGATACTGATTCGTTAAATACTGCGACGAAATCCAGCGTTAAAGTTAGATACACTGCCATTTTATATTAATTCATTTTTAATTATTATTTATTTTGTTTGTATGAACTATTATTATTAAGTTTTCTGAGACATGGATATCAAAATGTTATCTGCACTCTATAAGAAATATTACGAATGGTTTGAATTCTATCAGACTAGAAGACATCAGGAAACGACCCAACAGCGCGGTCTGTTTACCCCGTCTTTTGTTTGCCTCATCCAAAAATAAACGTCCGAACTTCGACGTTATTTTGTTTAAATAAAGGCTAAATACTTAAAAGTTAAATGGTTCTTTTCAGTTCTGATTAAACTAAACGTCTGATTGCGGACCTCATTAATTTCGACGGAGCTCCATCGAAGTTATAATGGCCTCTTAACTTGAAATGTTAAATTCTACTTTTAGAATTTATCCTATATTCAGAATTAGGTAATAATGTTGTAATTGATGTAATGGCTTGTTTTAATTTATCTTAAAACTATCTTAATATTATCATAATATTATGTTTATAATTTTTTATAACGAAAAATTTATGATCTCCGAATTTTGACCTTTACGATTCATTGTTGCAAATCTTCCTAGAATATGACAAATTTCATATGATTTTGAATTTGACAGGGATTTAAATTATTAAGGATAGATACGATAATAATTAAGCTATTGCATAGGTTTTAGCACGGGCTTTGAGCCCGGCGACCGAATCAAGAAATTCCGTAACGACAATAACCAAACACACGATGACGTAACGACATCGGTGACGTAGCGTGAGTGCGGCCCGTGCATCGGGTACGCGTTACAGTGAGATATACTAGGTATTTAAAGTGGTAGATAAATAAAAAATAATTCAATAATTATAAATGCATAAGCTGATAAAAAATGCTATGTAAAAGCTTAAGCGTATGGCAATTGGGGGCTATTAATATTTTATAATGAAATGAAACCATTTGAAGATGGAACATAATGTTAAAATATAATACCTGATAAAAATGGCGACTACGCAACATTCATCGTTGAAATTCCCAATGTCATATGTTCTAGTTCCTTTAATCTCTCAAAATTCTAGATAAATTATTATTATACACATCCATTATTTCCTGAACGATATTCCTCGATAATATTTTCATGCATAACTTCATCAAGTCAGTACTTTAATTAAAATTGCCATTGTTTTAATCCATTATTAAAATTTTATAATGTAATTACACGTGAACCGAAAATCTATCCAATATATCGAATCAATTATTTATCAGCCTATTTTTATTGAACGACATATGTGATAAATAACATTTAAATAAATACAATATACTTACTTATTAATATAATTGAGTAAAATTTTTGAAAAAATTATTCTAGATCAATTACTGATACATTTTAATAATAATAAACTTATGCATAGCCAGCAGTATGGTTTTACAAGAGGTCGCTCTACAGCCGATGCTGGCGTTAAATTAATTTCCGAGATTTTAAATGCTTGGGAAAATTCTCATGATGCCATTGGAGTTTTTTGCGATTTATCAAAGGCTTTTGACTGTGTCCATCACGAAATCCTTATCAAAAAACTTCAACACTATGGCATTGGCGAAAAAGCGCTAAATCTTATGGAATCATACCTGAGCGGTAGAATTCAGAAGGTAAATGTAAATGGAGCTATATCACAGGGATCGTCTGTTACTATGGGCGTATCGCAGGGCTCCATACTTGGTCCCTTCTTATTCCTCGTCTATATAAATGACCTACCATTTCTTGTAAAGGAGCTTCACGAGATAGTACTGTTTGCTGATGACACTTCGCTTTTATTTAAAGTGAAACGACGAAATCCATCACTTGAGAATGTAAACAGTGCCATCTCCAGTGTGGTTCACTGGTTTAGTACAAATAATCTTAAGTTAAACGAGAAGAAGACAAAATGTATTAAATTTGAAACTACAAATGTAAAAAGTAGTCATTCTCAAATAATAATTAAAGACGAGGAAATAGACTTTGTTGATAGTGCGGTGTTCTTGGGAATTACTTTAGATAGTAAACTCCAGTGGGGCCAACACATAGAAGGTCTTTCGAATAGGCTAAGTTCTGCAGCGTTCGCAGTGAAAAAGATACGCGATCTTACGGATGAGAATACAGCAAAGCTCGTTTATTTCAGCTATTTTCATAGTATCATGTCATATGGTGTTATTTTGTGGGGTAATGCCGCTGACATTAATTCGATATTTGTAGTGCAAAAACGGGCTATAAGAGCGATCTGTGGGTTGTCCCCACGGGAGTCAGTCCGAAATAAGTTTAAGGAATTAAATATTTTAACTTTGGCAAGTCAATACATTTATGAGAATATTTTGTACGTGCGGAAAAATATAGATATCTTTAAAAAGAATAGTAGCTTCCATAATTATAGTACTCGTAATAAAGACAAAATTAGCGCACCAACCACAAGGCTGCATAAAACGAGTAATTCTTTCCAAGGCAATTGCATACGTTTTTTCAACAAAATACCTAGTGAGATACAAATATTGTCAATAAATAAATTTAAATCGTACATTAAAGTAAAACTGCTTGCTAAGGCCTATTATAATATAAATGAATACTTAAACGATCATAGTGCTTGGATATGAATTGCTTCAGTATAAATAGGTAACGCGACAGAATCTCTCGGCTGCATTTTCAGACTATGGGGCGATCGTTGACATCTACGACTTTTTTTAAATGTAAAGTGGGAACAAACCGTGATTCATGTGGTATCAAATTATTTCAGTATAATTAGTATCATTACTATTTTCTTGTGTAGCCAAGTGCACATTTCAAGGATCGTCATGCTCACTCAAATGTCATTGCTTGTGGCGGCGTCCATGCGTCGGGTTGTCTCTCTCCCTAAAATATGGCGAGGGGGCCGATGGCTGGCCATGCGTCATACTCGTGAACGGGTGCTACTTGTGGTGACTGGTCGTACTTGAATTCGTGTATGCGGTGATATATGTTGTTTATACTACGTATTTGCGTGTTGTTCTCACGAGTGTGTAAGTGCGTGCTCCTATTTCACCATGCCTCCTGCTGATAGAGGACAAATCTTTGTTTTTAATTTATTTTTTTATTCTTTATTAATCAATATGTCATATGGAACATGGTGTAGTGGTTGCAGCTCCTTACAAGCATTGTGTAAAAACAAAAAAAACTTGGCGATTAAAAAGAGTGGCGGAGAGTTTATTGCCAGTTCTTCTCTTCCGTTCTACGCCCTTGATTTGAGAACTGGCAGTAAATGTAAAATTAAATTCATTTAATATTTCTTTTTTTTGACGTTCATAAGTGTACATTGTTACCTACATGAATAAATAAAAATTTGAATTTTGAATTTTAATATACTTAATGCCCTATATAACCCATTGTTGGGGCAGAGGGCGTACACAGTGAGTTTCCATCGCGTTCGGACTTGAGACTCGTATTTCACCTCGTTCCTAGTCTTTCCGGCTTTCTTTACAATCTTCTTTACATCTTAAACTGACTGAATTCATTTCTTGTTTCTTATTGCTTCGGTTTCTTGCATCGTTGATGCTCATCTTATATACGTGCATATAAAGCTCTAATGTATATCCAAATCTATTATATGTATAACTCTATATAATAGATTTATTATATTTAGGATGTGTCGTTCTTGCTAACATTTTCTTTACACTCAGCATTCTACTTTCATTATGCCTTTAAGCTTTTGCTACCTAAAATAAATAAAAAAAACATATTTACTTGATATTGTCATCTTGAAATTTCAAAATTCTTACTGTTACCCTAATGGTTCTCTATATCCTATTATATTATGTAACAAACTATTAAATTATAGTATTGCCGCTACAATCTTTAATGGGTATCATTGTAAGACTGAAGTTTGATAAATATAAGCATAGACATATAGGAGATCAGCCATTTTCCGCTTGTCCGGGCCTCACCTATCTGTATCTATATTCTAATAGCCAAGTCTCACCAGTCTCACTTCAGACATACGCCGACGACTTTTTGAATCTAAGACAATCCGATTTCCTCACGATGTTCTTGTGTACTGTATGAGCGAATGTTATATGAGCACAAAGACAGAAAGTCCATTGGTGCACAGCCGAAGATCGAACAAACGACCTCAAGGATAAAGGTCGTACGTTGAAATCACTAGGCCAACACTGTATTGGCGTGCATTACTCGCGAGCGACTAAAAATGTATTTGTGCAAAGTCCACCGCGAGCTTAAAGAAATCCAAGGCCTATTAGGCTCACAATGTTCTAAGTATTAATTAAATAAATAAAACCCTTCTCTGTTACAGAACGCCTTAATGTATTATATGAGAGGAATTGGACGAGATTGGTACACGAACAGCTTCGAAAGTTTGAGTCTTCCATAGTAGCGGCCGCGAGGCAAGCAGACGTTCGGTCTCCAGAACTGGTGCTTGATACTAAATGGACATTTTCGGGATCTCTCATATATTGCATCACGCTAATAACTACGATAGGTATGTCATGAATGCAATAATATCAAGTTTAAGAAGGCGTTTTTAATAAGTTTAAATGGACAATACAGTAAGCGATCATATGCTAAAAGTGAAGTCAGAAGACTTCTTAGTTTGTAAATGTAGTGTTGAGAAACAGATTTGAATTAATCTATACTTATAACAAATAATCACTTCCTTACAAAAGTTTCTAATTAGTGAAAAACTTTTACTAACGATTAATATTTTAAAAATTTACAATAACTACTCAACCTATATGCTGAAACGGAAAATATTTTAATTTAAATGTAAAATGTAAGTGTTATCTAGGAATTATTATCAAGTAACGTTTTTTAAAGAACAGGGGACAAACGGGCTCACCTGATGTTATAGAGATACCGCCGCCCATGGACACTCTCAATGCCAGAGGGCTCGCGAGTGCATTGCCGGCTTTTAATGTTAACATGTCAATTGGAGCTGCTCAAATTTTAGCTGCCCACGACACAGGGAGTCCTAGTGTGGAGGCTACAAGCACTTTATTTTTAACTAAATGTCCTTTTATTATGTATTATTAATAAAAAGTAACTTATTATGTTAAGAATGTAATACATAGCTCGTTACAGATTTTTATTAGGAAATGAATATGTTCTCTTATTCAATATTTAATATATTTAGGATATGGAAACGTTTCTCCGCGAACTGCTGCAGGGAGAGCAGCTACAGTTGCATATGCGGCAGCTGGTGTACCCTTGGCTTTGGCCTGTTTGGCTGGACTTGGCGCTTCATTGGCAAGACTAGCTCGATTAGCTTGGCTGCGAGCTACAAAAGATAAAGTGCCTAATACATGGCGGAAGGAAGAGGTACAAATTGACTGTTCGCTTGTTGCGTAAAAACGTTGATGAACTTGTTTCATTGTGTAAGCTTGTTTTACATTCTCATGGAGCATTCAACAATTCAGCCTATCTATAATTTATTTTAATATGTGTGAAATTACTTACATAAAGTTCTAGTTTCTTTTGAAAACTCCACTGAACATAACAACTGTTACAATAAAATCTTTTTTCTTTCTTACTTTATTTATACCAGTACTAACTTTGATTACAGTTGGAGAATCATTTTCCACTGCATGAGCAACAAAGATTACTTCCTCAGCCAATAGAGAACAACCAATACACGTCGTTTCCACCAAGAAACAACCGGTCTCCTGGGACTGTGATGGTTAAGGCCGGGGAAAAAGGCCAGTACTCTCAAGTGTTTGAAAAGGCCCCGGCGAGTCCTAGATCAGCAACTTTAGGCCGACTGAAGCGGAGTACTTTTATCGAGGGTAATTTTATGAAATAAAAATTTTTATGTAAATTTTCTATGTATGAACAGTTCTGGCCTAGTAGCTTCAGCGTGCGACTCTCAGCTCTCAGGGTTATGTATATATCTATCTATCGTGAGTTCGATCCCCGGCTGTGCACTAATTGACTGTCAATGCCATATGAAAGAAAATATCATGAAGATATCGGCTTGTTTTAACCCAGAAAGTCGATGGTACAGAAAGCTGATAACCTACCTACTTGCCTATTAGATTGACAATCATGAAACAGATACATAAATCTAAGGCTTTACGCTTAGATCTGTAGATGCACGCTTTCTTGATTTATTCATAATGAAATAAATTAAACATTTTGTTGGCTAAACAATCCAAATCGCGTTTTGATTTGTTTGCAATCTTAAAGTTAAATCTACAAATTTTATTTAACAACTTAGTATCAAGAACTAATTTGATTTAAACATTTAATAAAACATACATATTTTTCGTACAATTTTAATGGCTTGATAATAAAAATGTTACTAGTGTTCAATGTTCATGTCACTGACCTTAGTATGTATATAAGTTAACTATTTAAATATGTTCAACGTCCTGGTGGACAGAAAAACTTTCTCCAGTTGTGTTTCCACCACACCAACTTCTTTATTTAAGATTTTGTTTACAATAAATATTTTTTTTTTCTCTTACAGAACCACATACTTCATCCTCGCTACAAACACAAACCCTCGATCGAAATAAGACTATAGGAAACACAAAATGTATGGCCACAGTACATAGCCCTAGCAGAGGTCTCCCCAGGGGAAGAATAATTCAACGGCCTCGAGGGCCAGTTATTGACCAACTGATTGCTGAAGAATGCAGAGATGTTCATCACAGAAGCCAAGAGGATTTTGACGACTCGGAAGATGCTGATGAATCGTAAGTAACTCTTATATTAGTTTTAATGCAGGCCTTTACTTGGGAAAAGGTTACATCAATAGTAAAGTACTAGATAGGAATTAACATAACGGAAATAGGAATTTTCGCTCGAACGGTGAAGGAAAACATCGTGAGGAACCGGCATGTCTTAGGTCCAAAAATTCGACGGTGTGTGATCAGCTCCTAAAGTAATTCAGACAACTGAGGCCTAGACTTAAAGAGATTGTAGACCACTGATTTTTTTTGTATAAAAAGCATATTATTTATATTCGTATATTTTTCTTATTAACAGAATCTGTCCCCACGATACACCATCACGAGTGCCTTTAATCTGGAATCAAGAGAGTCACAAACAGAAGAGCTGCGCTGTTCCCAGCAGCAACACTATGAGCATCCAGCATATTCACATAGAACACTGCCACATCCCCGTCAGTATTGTTCTCTTCCTTTTATTGGGCTACATTTTCATTGGCGCGGCAATCTTCTCGACTTGGGAGAACTGGAGTTTCCTAGACGCCACCTACTTCTGTTTCATAGCTTTAGCTACTATAGGCTTCGGTGATTTCGTTCCTACCAGCTTTCTTATTTCAAAACCAAACGTAGAATATTCAAAAAGCGAATATATACAAATGATTGCGTGCTGTGCATATCTGGTTATTGGGCTTATATTGATAGCTATGTCGTTCAGTCTTCTTCAAGATGAAGTTGTAGCCCGCTGTTCACAGTTAGCAAACAGTTTGGGATTATCGCGTCAATGACAATATGACAAGAGCGAATGTAGCTCGACCGATCACTTGAGAATGTTATGATCGTTTATGTGAGTATTGTCCGATGTGGATGCAAACTATAATATATTTTCTAGATGTCATTGTATCATACGACAGTATCTCATGTATCTGGTTATAATTTATTGAACCTTTTTACGGAATTTATACTTGTTTAAGACCTGTAAATAGTGTATAAATATTTATAAAAGCAAGGCTGACGTTGTAACAAAACAATAAAATTGTGTGAATTCTGTTGTTGTTTATTTTCTCCAATTAAATATATTGATGGTACAATATTTCGTCAAATTACCACGGACCCTGGGGTTCTGTGCCTGTTTCATCTCTTCGAAGAGTTGTACTGACAGTAGACTGATGAGAGACAATTGTAAAGTGCATCACAATGACACAAAATGCGTAAATCTTGTATGCAGTGCACCTTAGTCCAAACCAACTCAAAATACATTATTGTAATTATTTATCCTTGATTTAGATTGTGACATTCAAAGTGATTCAATGAATCGCTTTGTTCAGATTAATAAGGTATTATGTTATTTTCAATTTTGTCGACACCTGCGAAGGTTTTGCTTTATTTTTTCACTAGTTTGCGCTTCAAAAGTACACGCGACTAAGTAAGTAACCTGTAGGTACTCTCTTACTCCCACAATTATTTCGAGCAACAAGACTGAGAGATAAAGAGATATGTTTATTGCCTTTTCAAAGATATATCATAAACTGCGGAATAGCGTGATTGTTCAAAAAACAAATAATCATTTATAATCACACAAAACGCTGTCACAGCATATAGCGAACCATTATTTAATTAATTTTAGTAAAAATATATTTATAAGTCTTATTACAAACCTAAATGTGGTGTGCTAGGTTATATTAGAGTTTTCATAGTGAAAAATAATATAACACAGAAATCATTTATAACGTAGCAAACCGTAGTTTGTTTAGTTAAAACCAAATTCATTAAAAAAAGTAATACACGTGGACATTTTTATTTAAGTCTCTACACCCTTTGGAATGAAGACTCTTGGGCCGTGTGGTTCAAGTGCAGTGGTAGATACCGATGACCCCAGAGACCTTTCTCAACGAATAAGTTTCGCAATACAGCGAGGAAATGCTGCCCGCGTTATAGGTACACTGCCACAGGGACGTTGTATAAGAACATTGTATATGCTGTGATTGTAATCAATAAGAATTTAAAAAATAAGTCATTATTTCATATAAAATAGGCTGTTCAAAGCAAGAACCTGGATACGACGTACGACTTTTATTTGTTCGTATGTTGGATGACCAATTATCTTACAGAAGAAAGAAGAAAGTTGCTTTTTGATATCTTTTCGTTCCCTACATCGTTGTAGCTTGTTACATGGACAAAAGTTCTTCATTGTTAATTAATATATATAGCAAGTAATGTCGGGAAGAGGCGGACGCAACCGCCGCATCGCGTGTCGGGAAGCGGATAAGGCTCTGCTGTTACCGCATCCCGCATAAGGCGATTGTTGGTGGCACCTTGGGGTTTTAGTGGGTATGCACAATGGCGAGTCCCACATAATCCTTCTGCACCAAGCAGTCGCGCCACGGAAGGGTATGCGCAATGCATTTTCCCAAGAAAAAAAAAAAAAAGTAATGTCATTAATTTAACAAATGTTTGACGTCCAAGGAATCGCACTTCAGAATTATTATAAAGAT
The DNA here is from genome assembly GCA_028984075.1 of Pieris mannii. Classification (NCBI taxonomy): domain Eukaryota; kingdom Metazoa; phylum Arthropoda; class Insecta; order Lepidoptera; family Pieridae; genus Pieris; species Pieris mannii. Next base: position 10,276,441 of record CM054789.1, on the reverse strand, counting down.
GTTATAAATCATTAACTGTCAGCCCCAAAAGCTAACCAAAAGTTATTTAGTAAATCCTACAAAGGATTAGTCTAATTCCTCATCTATTACTAGCGAGTCCAACGAAGAGACTACATGTACTTATTTTGTGCACCATAAAACCCAACGGGATGGCTGGATTACGTGCGGTCTGACATACTACGCTTGTGATTTATGGCTACACTATAATTTCATTTGTTTGCTCTGAAACTAATATAATTGTACATTATGTACTAAGTTCCAAGGAGCTCTTTGTTCATAGTTATTAAATACAATTTGTACTCCGATTCTATTTATGCGCAAATTGTTAGTAGAAATAATTAGTGTTTATTACACTCTTTTGACTAAGGTACTAGTTTTATAGAACAGGTCATCTGATGTTAAGTGATGGACGCTCTCAATGCCAGAGGGCTTGGCGAGCCCTCCTTAAAAGCTTTTTTGTTTGTTTCTGTCAAATTGTCTTACGCTGCGATAAATATGAGAACTTTAGTCAAAACAGTGCTATTACATCGATTTACTGTTTAAAATAAGGTTAAGTCCAAGACGAAATATCTTGAAATGTATCGTTATATATAAGATCAAAGTATATATTACAATTAGTAAAAGATGTATAGGCTTTCCAAAGAAGTTTCTAGAATAGATAACTTATACATATAAGTCAAAAAGTTATAGTAGAAGATTCGAATTTTGTATAGAAAAAAATGCACGTGGAAAAAATCACCCTTATTTTTAATGACAGCAGGGTAATAGCATCCATTATTGAGTATAACATATTTAAAGAAACCCTTTAATAAAACCATTTCGATTGTTATAAATTCCGGAATAAAACTTGTCTATTCATAACTTACAAACACACTTTGAATACACAAAGTAAACTCAACAAATCAAGGATCAAATCCTCCAATTTGTCGTGAAAGTTATTCAAACTAGTTCGAAATAGCAAAATATCTCGCCCAATACTCTCCCACCTGCCTATAGCAGCTCTTTGGGTAAACTTAATAAAACTTTTCAATGCAGCGTTTGGTGACAAACTTTCCCTGAATCGACACTGAATTAGTTGACACAATGTTGTGACAAATTAAACTAAAGTTCAGCATACCACAAGTGTTATATTTATTATATATATAGTTAACAAGCATAAGAGGTACGAGGATTTCAGCTGAATTTCGCCAACTCGATAAATGTGAATAATTGGAAAAGAATTTAGTGGGAATTAAAATAATTAGCCGGTCAACGAATAAGTATCGCAATACAGAGATGGAATGTTGCACTAATGGAACACTGCCACCGGGACCAATTTCTTTTATTGATAATTTTATTTATAAGAACTCTAGTCTGATTGCAGTATTTTAAGCAAAGCACTTGTTTCGTTACAGCCAAATTTAACAGAGAGAGTCAGAGAACTTTGTTTAATAAGACAACCATTAGTTAAAAAAATGTGTCCGTGTACTAGTGTGTGTACACGTAAGAAGTTAAACTTCTGTATGACTTTATTTTTCGAAATATGATCAGCTATATGCAACTTTACAGAAATTGGTTAAATAAAGTTAAATTAAAATAAAGTTTAATAAAAAAACAAAATATAAATTCTGAAATATATTTTTTTTTATGTAAATTAATAAACTAATTTTTACATAATTAGAATTAAAATTTCATTAATTGTAATATAATTATTATTATCATTGTTATAGTTATTATACATTTTTGTTATTAATTCGAATCTTTTCGAATCAACCGTGGTAGTGACAAGAAAAAGATGGCGTGTAATGGAAATTGTGTCAGTAATTTTTATTCCAACGCTTATATAGAAATTTCACTTCAAAAACATCTTTTACTTTTAATAACAATATAAGGGAGACTAGTTTTTACTTATCTTAATTTATATATACTTATCCTAGTTCTTAAAGAACTTATGAAACAAAGTTACTCCTAAAACGCTTACAAATTTAATTTGTCCCTGTCGAAGCGAGTAAAGGCTGATGGATTACCCTTAAACACCTGTTTAGGAAGTTTTTCTTCCCTTTTCTTTCCATTAGCCTTATTAGTTCGGTTATTAACATTTTATGAGGCTGACGTGTCGGCTGCGTCAGTAAAATTTTATGTGTAGTGTTAAATCTTTACATATTCCAAGTTACTTTGTAATTTTAATTACAATTTCCTTGATATTAGCAGGCTACTCGTATATTTTCACAAATGAAATACATATTATTTAATTAAATTTATTATTTATTTTAGTTCAAGTTTGGTTATCAGCGCAGCAAAAAAAAATAAGATTAGCCATTTCGGAAAGCTTTTTAATTTATGATCAACGAAACAGATCGAAAATTTCTAACATAATGTAACAATATATTGTAACGAAGACGGGTCGACTGCAATGTTTCAAGATTTTTCCACTAGATAGAAAACTTTTCAACAGGTTAATATGTAATTTCTGACCGTTTTAGGAGAGAGTTAATCACATGCCTTTTAGAAAATTGTAATATTCACAATCGCAGTTTCGAATGCGATATCAAGAGATAAACACCGAAGAGATAAATTGCGAATAAATTGAAGATAAGTGATATAGTACTGTGTGAAGTGCGTGTAATTAAAGTAATTAGTGACTTTATTGTGTGTGTACCTAATTAGTGCATTTTTGCGGGTTTTTAGTGTTAACAAATTCCTTTTTTTTATTTAGAATAAACGCTGGAACAGATTTCTATCCAATTACAGTAAAAGTAACATTATAAATAATCTTAATTCACGTTTGTGAAATGAGTTTTATTTTAAAGTAGTAGTTTGCCTCGTGTTCTATACAAAAAGAAAATTTTAAAGGCTCTGAAAACAATTCACAATTCTGAAATGGACCGTTCAGAAGAAATACGAAGCGATTTGTTTGGACTACAATGGAGCAAGCCTCAATCGGATATACAAGATTGATTCCTATATTCCCGTAATCCCACGGGATCCGACGCCGAATACTCTTCTTAAACCGTCTCTAAATCTATTAGAACGTATTTTAAACGTTCGACCTACTTCATATTAGGAATGTTCGGTATTGTTGAGATTTTATGAATTGTTGTTATAATTTTTAACGAATTACAAGTGTAAGTCGCTGACCACGACTGTTGTATAAAAAATGTATAAAAAATGGAAAAATTACAAAAACTATTTTTTAGGTTAGTGCATATTTTTAATATAATTACAAATTTTTGTTATATGAATTTTTGATTGAATTTTTAAAGGCAAAGTGTAAAGAGTTCTATAGCGTGAACGAATATCTAGATTATAAGTTTGACACAGATTTTAAATACCTAACTTAACTTGGATACTATTGTTTGTATTATAATATATGACATTATGAATTAAGATGACATTTGCATGCCTATTTATATGTGGCGGATCTGAGGTGTAGCTAATTGTACCACTGTTCTAGCAAATAAACTATTTGATTTGATTTGATTTTTATATACACTCTTAAAAAGGATTCATAAAATAAAAATCATTATTGTACTTATATTAGTAAAATTAAAAAATTTAAATTAGATAAATTATTAAAACATTTAATTCATAAGTATGCGTTGTTTTGACGCACCCGGTATATGATCCTATTAAAAAAGTCAAAATTCATTTATGCATATAGGTAACATAATGTACACTTATGAACGTCAAGAAAAGAAAAGAAATAAACATAAAATGATTCAAATTTTAGATTTACTGCCAGTTCTCAAATCAAGGGCGTAGAACGGAAGAGAAGAACTGGTAATAAACTCTCCGCCACTCTTTTTAATCGCCAAGTTTTTTTTACCTATAACCATCAGGATATTGTTAGTACTCGCACGAACCCTACGCATCAGTGAGGATGTTAACCCACAGGGCACAGGTATATGGACTGGCAAAACGCCTTGAACAAGGTTACCTTAACCTGTGTGGTACAACCTGCGGGTCAGCATATTAAAGCGGACATCTTCATGGAGCAGATATTTATTTTTTAGACAAGTAGATCTGACAACATGAAACAATTATTGTTTCTCCGAGAAACTATTTCAGGACGCATAAATACGTAATTACATAGCTTTTGTAATAGAATGTTAAATATTATTTTTCTATGTTACATCGGCATTTTATACTACTAAGTACTAAGCTGAAGTATAGTACGTCCTCTATAGAGGTTTTAGTGTTTATATTATTCATTCACTTTATGGAATTGGCCGGACTTTGACAAGACCTCGTTATCGTCTTTTGTCATTTAGCTAAAAGGGACCTGGCGTTTATATGTTAATTGTAATTTCCGTCGTGGAATTTTTGGACCCTCGCGTTTAATTATACATGAGTTGCTTGGATTTTATTTGCGGTATTGCAAATTTAACCTACGTAATTTGTACCTTAATATATTGATATTTAATATATAAAGTGATTGAATTTAATATTGATTAAAAGTTGAGGTAGTGTTAAATCGTCTATTAATAACTAAATGAATTAGGTTTGTATTGCGCAGCCCGGAATACAACGATCAATATTTTAGCTATCGCAGAATATGATTAAAAGAAGTATTAAGAATATTCATAGCTTAAATCACCTGCATCATGTGCTTACCCCACCTACAAAGCTTCACGTAGACACATCTCACATCACAACCAAATAATATATTACATATATAAATAATATATTATATATTTTATTATTAAATGTATGGAACTTTTATTTTTTTTCCCTTTTATGAATGTTTGAACCTTTTTGTGAATATTATGTATTTCATTTTTGGCTATATCTTATATTTTCTTAGCAGTTAGTTAGTTATGTACACAGTTAGTTAGTTATGCGTCAGTTCTTCACAGTTCATATGGTTCTTCCAAAACTTCAACCACACTCTGTCACTGCTGTTCACCAGTTTACTTTCTAATTAAGTGATTATAATTATTTAGTTTACCACCGAAATTTGAACGCACGTCCATCTATGCATACTTTACCGATTTTCACACATGCATATTATAAATACGCGTATGCCACTTGACCATACTTTCCGAAGCTGCTGTTACAAACATTTAATGGATGAAAAAATATTACTAGATTTATAATTACTCGCAATTAATAGTCACGGATCATAAGGATATTTGGTTCCTATTTGTTTCATTTGTCAGCGGTATTTTAACGAAGGTGTGTCATGACATCAACTATTTTCAATCAAAGAAATTTCTTTAATGCAAATTATGACTTAATAAATACTGCTATTGATCCGGTAGATTGGGTGACACTACTAGCCTCGTCCCATTCTAAAGACGCTGTTGCCATCTTTTACTCAAAAATAAATGAAATTATTGCTACTAGCATGCCATTCTCTAAACCTAAATCCCGTAAGCATCCAGTTTGGTTTAGCAGAGGGCTGATAAGAGCTCTTAATCGTAAGAAGAAACTTTGGTGTCGTTGGAAGACCTACAAAAACTTGCTCGACTATCAAGAATTTTCTTTATTAAGGGCACGCGTTAAGGGTCTTATGAAACTCTGTTATAATCGTTACATACAAGGGATTGAACTATCGCTAAAAAGAAATATTAAATGTTTTTGGAAGTACACGTCTACGCTAAAACAGACTAATTTAGGATACCCTAAACTAATAAAATATGGCAGTATTTCATCTGACGACCCTAAACAAATAGTTGAGCTGTTTTCAAACTATTTTCAGTCAGTATTTGAATCTGAAACTGACTCAGGTGGAGGCACTGTGTACACCGTTGATGAGAGCCTTTCCAGTGACTCTCAGATCCTTCTGAAAAATTTATTTTTCGACAAAGATGAAATCAGCAAAGAATTATTTTTGCTTGATCCAAATAAAGGTCCTGGTCCAGATCAAATTAGACCAGTTTTTCTTAAGCGTACATACCGGTCATTATGTGCCCCCTTAAAGATTATTTTCAATAAGTGTATGTCCAGTGGCACATTCCCTGACTGCTGGAAATTATCTTACATAACGCCTATCTTTAAGGGTGGTGAAAGGAGCGATGTCGAAAATTACCGACCGATTTCAATACTTTCTGCAATCCCTAAGGTTCTGGAAAGATTAGTTCACCAACGCCTTTATTCCAGTCTAAGGCATGTTATTATAGACCAACAGCACGGATTCGCAGCTGGTAAATCTACTCTCTCAAACCTCCTTGTTTTTAGTCATTATATTTTTACCGGTTTAGATAATAACCACCAGATAGACACTATCTACACAGACTTTCAGAAGGCATTTGATAAAGTTGACCATATGATGCTTTTACAAAAGCTGTCTTTTAATGGTATTAAGGGCAATCTTTTAAGATGGTTTACAGCATATCTACATAATCGTGTTCAATCTGTGGTTATAAATGGGTTTACTTCTTCTCAAATAGTAGTGACATCCGGCGTCCCCCAGGGCTCCATTCTTGGGCCGTTGCTCTTTTCCTTATATATTAATGACATATCCAAATGTTTCTTACACTGCAATTACTTGCTCTACGCTGACGATTTAAAGTTATATAGAAAGGTAGTTACACTTTCTGACGTGAAACTTATCCAGGAGGATCTCGATAGGCTTGATGACTACTGCAAAATAAACAAATTATTCTTGAAATATAGTAAGTGTCAGCATATCGTGTTTACAAGAAAAACACATAACACAATCACCGCCAACTTCACCCTTGGATACCATGCCCTCGAACGTGTGCTGTCTGTAAGGGATCTTGGTGTCCTTTTTGACTCCAAATTAACCCTAGATAAGCACATAGGCTTAATTATTAATAAAGCCTACCGCATATTAGGTTTCATAACACGAGTCACCAGACCCTTCAAAGACAAAACCACATACATCCACCTTTATAAGACGCTCGTGCAGTCCCCGTTGGAGTACGCCTGTCCAATCTGGAATCCGCATTACGCTATATATATCGCACAACTGGAGGCTGTACAAAAGAAATTTTTACGCATTTTAAATTATCGGATGAATAGTGGTAGGGCTAACTACAAGGAACTTTAAAAAAAATATAATTTACCTTCTCTGAGTACAAGGCGTAATTTGATAGATTGTGTCACTGTGAGAAAAATATGCGTACATGAAATAAGTTGTTCAGATCTTCTTGAACTCATACCATTTAATGTTCCTGCCAGGTCTCTACGCTTACATAGAACTTTTAATTTTCCGACTCCCAGAACCAACATTGGGTTCCGCGAGCCTCTTCACAGGATGTGTTCTTCTTTAGATTCTATCAAAAACATTGACCCTTTTTCGCACTCCTCTACTGCTTTATTTAAAAATAAAATAAAACATCTGTTAATGTCCTAACTCTGTCATGTATATGTGTCGTTGTCATGTTTTGTTTTGTTTGTATCATATAGTTATATAAGTGAAACCTATTGTGGATACATCTAATGTGTTTATTTTATGTTTTAGTTTTAATTTTTATTGTAAAGATGTATCTGTTTTGTTTCCAAATAAATAAATAAATAAATAAATGAAGGTATGAGTGTTATGCTATGTAAAAATTTATCTAAACGTAAATTAAGGAAACAATACCAATTGTAACGGTCTATCTAATACGAACGTTTCATACGTAAATTACGTTATTATTTTGCGACGTATTAGAAATTGTGTTGTTAATTAAAATTTTATTATGTTAATGGAAAAATATGAAATAAAATAACTTATTTTACAAAATTTTGTGTCTTCCTTGATAGATACGACCCGCATTCAGCAGTCCCGCAGGCTCGTTTGCCCCCCTATTATATAAAAAAAAAACCTGACACGTGTGGTCGTGAGTCACGAAATGTTTCTTCATCCAAGAAAAAAAAAGTCAAGAAATTTTTTTCTCTAAAAGGTCTGGTGGAATGGAATATCCTTTGGCGCTTTGTTCTTCTACTTGGCGGGTGCACTGCCGTGCTCGTGCCGTCATGTGGAACATGGTGAACATGGTGAAATGGTTGCAGCACCTTACAAACGTTGTGTATAACAATTGGTGATTTAAAAGAGTGGCGGAAAGTTTATCGCCAGTTCTTCTCATCCGATCTACGCCCTTGATTTGAGAACTGGCAATAAATGTAAAATTATAAGTATTTAATGTATATTTCTTTTTTTGACGTTCATAACTATGTTACCTATATGGAAAGATGGTTTTTGAGTTTGCCCCGAATTGTGTAAAAACGGAACCTAAATTGTGTTAGTTCACACACCAATGAGACAACGCTGCCGAGTTAATGGCTGCAGCTGGTTTATCTTAGCTTTTTATTCAATTAAGATTCCCCATTATTTATACAACACATTTTTCCTTCTAATTTTATATTTTAAGCGGCGTGTTAACCCCGAAGTCGTGGGTTCGAACTCAGCTATTAACTAAAATACCATCCGTATCTTGACGTCCACCGTTGAACAACTTAGCGTTTATTAAGGAAATTTCTGCTGCGTACCACCACTATGTGGAACTAGCTGCCCGCTGAAGTATTTCTGAATTTTAATGTTTGTTTAAAGAACTTTATTTCTCATTACAAAAAACAGAAATATTTTATTTACATGAGAAACTTAATATTAATATGTATATATTATATACGAGCGAGATACACGTCGCCATTACAATTTTAGTCAGCTATGTTCATTCTGACATGCATCTTTAATGCCTTTTTGAATTTGTCAAACACTCCAATATTGCGAATTTGAGATGGTAATTGATTAAATAATTGCACACCCTCATACCTAATAGATTTCTTCAAATAATTTGTACGCGGCTTCGGCAAGATAAGCAAACTCGCTCGACGAGTATTGCGTGTCGTTGCGTACTTGACTTTTCTAAACGACAAGCAACTATGGATAGAGTTATTTAGAATTTTTTTTATCAAGATACAGGTGCTATATACATACAGTTGTTTAATTGTCATAATTTTGGTTTTTTGGTAGATTTTATTAGTCGGTGTTAAAAAATTGTATCTAAATAATGATTTTATTAATTTATTTTGTAGTGTTTGTAAGTTAGAAATTATGTGTTAATTTTCTACTTAAGGTCCTTCAAGAAAAGAACGTACCAATTCCTACCCCTGCCCGTTTGACTCCTGTAACATAAAAAAACTCTTAATTACTTCTACATCTGCTTGTAGAGGAAGCAAGGACAGAGAAAAGAAAAGTAGTCTAAATCTGTATACCTTATAAAAAATCAATGATCTTTGGGCACGGATGGCCACATGCCGATTATGAATGAAAAATGCCTTTGACTCACACGAAATAGCTATAAAATCATAAGTTAAAATATAAATACGAACTATCAGTGCAATAAGAAAAATTACACGACGTTTCCTTCATAATATGTTTCCTGTGAATCTGTCATAAGGCTTTGATTGATGTTTCCTACCGGTTGGCTACCCCTGATATTTTTCTTACAATAGAATTTGTTATTTTGTCTCCCTAAATCATGTACGTTCCAATAAAAAGGTTTAACTAATGCATTTTTCTTTATCTACCTATGTCCATCCTGGCTGGCAATTTTTTTAGGCTTTGGAGTTACAAATTGAAAAATATAGAAAATCATCAGATTTTAGATTCTGGTTCATACAAGTTTTCTATACGTTATATAATTTATACAGTAAAAATCAGTGTCAACCGTTGAAAACCCATTCAAATGAGTGAATAAGCGTTAGAGCACGTAATTATTAATTACTAAGCAGTGAGTGAAAAATTAGAAAGCAAGGACAGAGTGTCTTCTCTTTAATAGAGACTCTAAGTATTAGACACTTCCTTATGTAAAAATCCTTTTAAGGAAATATATATATATAATAGTAGGATAGATCTTAATGTATACAATAGTACATAAAAACAGAGTGTCATCCCTTTTCCTGTTGATCGGATCATTTCCTGACATATTTATCATTTAATACTACAGAAGTATTTGGTTTTGTTAAGTACATATTCCCACGTGTTTTTAAATTTGGAATACATTTTCCATTTTCTCTAAATTCACAGAGGAGCTGGGACGACATAGACAGTAAAATGACTTATGACAATCTTTTGAGCCGTAGTACAGGTTCAGCACGTGCTAGGCTTTTGGCCGTGGGTACGCATGAGGCCGGCTACTGGCTTCACGCTTACCCTTCGTCAAATACAGGAACTTTTCTTGAACCTGACACGCTCCGAATCGCAGCCTGTCTGCGGCTTGGGGTACCGGTCTGCGCTGCTCATACATGTCCCTGTGGCAGTGATGTCGACAAACTAGGACATCACGGACTATCATGTCAAAAGAGTGCTGGCCGCTTCTCGAGACATGCCGCACTCAACGATATAATACGTCGGTCCCTTGCCACCGTCAACGTGCCAAGTCTACTTGAGCCGACTGGAATTGCTAGAGACGATGGCAAGAGACCGGACGTAATGAGTTTGATTCCATGGAGGATGGGTCGGGTTTTGGTATGGGATGCCACCTGTTCAGACACACTGGCCCCTTCCAATCTTCATGGAACCAACAACAGAGCTGGTGCGGCTTGTGATGCGGCTGAAAAAGCTAAAGCCTGTAAATACAGGGGTCTAGGCTCTGAATATGATTTTGTCCCATTCGGTGTCGAGACCCTTGGTCCGTGGGGTCCTAGCGCGTTAAGGCTTTTTAGGGAATTATCAAAAAGGTTAGTCGACATCACAGGAGAACGAAGAGCTGGCAGCTACCTTGGACAAAGAATTAGTCTGGCTATTCAAAGGGGGAACGCTGCCAGTATCTTCGGAACCTTGCCTAAAGGGCACTAACTACTTTTAATAATATTTTTTAATAATTAAATTTTAAGGTTAGTTATTAGGTATATTTTGATGTATTATGTTATTTCTTAGGTTTTTGGATATTGAATTGCGTTAACTACGGTTTATAAAACAATAAAATGTTCGTTTCCATATGAAGTCCAAATATCAATCACTTAGAAGAACCATAACTGAGAAATTTCTCATTAAATTTTTCCCTAATCAAGTTACAGCTATGCTCAGTCGCTCGCAATTAAATTGCATATTCCGAAGACCAGTGCAAACAGCAGTTGGACACTGTTATATTGATTACCATTCGATTCCAACTCGAGTTCAAACGATTGTGGTTTAATTGTAAGTATGAAATTAATTTCCGGCTGCGGGAACGTCAGTTATTGACTGGTTTTTAATTAGATTGTTTCCTCCAAAGCCTTTTTTGCGTAACTATGCTTCATGAAAATGTTAAAAGCATTTTGGGAAAAATATGTATAAGCACACTGGTTTCACGGTCGACGAATGATTTTCAAAATAGCAAATGACTGGAGTCATTGACCTCTTCCATATTCCCTAGACAGTCTGTACGCTTAGGTATTGTACTCATCTGGCCTTTTTTATCAAAGCGTTACCACAATTTGACAGCATAGATATAGTTAGTTAAACTATGATATGTCAACAGCTCCTTAAACGCTAACAGTATTAAGAGAGATGACAACATTGCTTTTAAGGCGCTCAGATTATTTGAATTTCGGGTACAATGAGAAAGGAATTGCTTTGAGCGGAACCGGATGAGGAAACTTCGACTGTCGTGTTAAGAATTCATAACAATAATTTTATCGAAGGAGCGCAAGATATAAGCTTATGTTGTAGTTATAGTTTATTGATGTTATTCTTCTTTATCGGGGTTGTAAAAAAACTACCGTCACATGTTTCGGTTACGTGTCACATGTTTCGGTTGCGCGTCACATGTTTAGGTTACGCCTCACATGTTTCAGTTACACGTCCCATGTTTCGGTTACGCGTCACATGTTTCGGTAACGCGCCACATGTTTCGGTTATACGTCACATGTTTCGATTACGCGTCATATTTTTATAATTTAAACAAATAGTAACAATGTTAGAAAAAACATTATTCGTTCGAAAAACTCCATTATTCTCAATTTATTGTTCCTTGCATTGCAACAACTTAGACCATACTTCTCCATCAGAATACAAATCATATCGAAATACGGGACCATTTGCAAACATATTACTCGTAGAACTTCTTAGATAAATATAGCAAGGCGCAAATACATAAATAAGAAAAGCTAAACAAAATTATTTTATTTATACATTTTATCTTTTGTCACAAATACAGAAACACAAACACTGCGACTTCTTACTTTTTATTTCCTCAAAAAAGAGTTATAAGATTGTATGTAATCATTTAGGCTTAAAATAGGATGCCTAATTTTTTTAGTGTTCACAAATTGTCCACAAAAGACCAAAAGGCTTTTTAATGGATGAGGACCAGTTTCCTCACATTATTTTCTTTCCCCTGACGAACGAGTGTTAAATGATTACATATACAGAAAAATCATCGTCCCAGCTGGGTCCGAACCTGCGACCTCAGAGATGAGAGTCGCACGCAACCCTAGGCCAACACTATTCGTAACTAAAACATCAAGACCAAATCAAATCAAAAATCATTTATTCATATAGGTAACATAATACACTTATGAACGTCAAAAAAAATACAATTAATGATTCTAATTTTACATTTACTGCCAGTTCTCAAATCAAGGGCGTAGAACGGATGAGAAGAACTGGCAATAAACTCTCCGCCACTCTTTTTAATCGCCAAGTTTTTTTTTTACACATCAATTACAATGTTATGTATATGATTTCGTAGGCAATATAATAACAATAGCCTTTTAGTTTAGGTAAATTAAAATATATATTTGTATCATCTCATACATTCATCAAAGCATGGAAGAGCGCTTAATGAAGTCAAAACGAGCACGTAATTAAAAGAAAGCTTTCAATACTTGTCTACTATCTAGGAATATAATAAATTGTAAATTTAATTAACAGGTAATTGAAGTAAATTAATTTTATTACTTTCATCTTTTTCAAATTTGTATATACTTTATATCACCCTTTTAAATATAAAAAGTTACCTCTTGATAATAGACGAGTTGCCTTATACTTTAAATAAGCATAATCTTTTTGTGCATATCCCTTCTGCCTCGTAATTAGCTACTTATATACCTATAATATTTATGACATAAGGTAAGATTAGCTTTTAAATTTTCTTATATACTTTTTTTAAATTTAGTTTAGTTTCTTTTTATAATTATACATACTAGCGATCCATTTGTCTAATAACGTATATAATCTGTTTCGTATATATGTATATTAAATTAAATAAATATAAAAAGAGAATAAAATTTTGCAAAGCCATGTTTTAAAATCGGTTATATTATAAACGCAAACTCCAGTTCAACATATCGGCTAACGTCAAATGCTCGTATCGGTCCACGCTCCATTTCACTCCGTTCAGGAAATACCGGTACGAGAAAATAGAAATATTGTTAAAATATCTATAGAAAATATTCATTCTTTATTTCATTTGACTTTGAGCATTCCAATAGATATATTTATAACGTAAATTACACAAAAGGATAGGGTATATTTGTCAAATCACGGCTCCTCCTGATAACAGCTCCATTTTTTTAAGTCATTCTAGAGTCTTCTAATTATAGTTTTAAGCTGGTGCCTGGTAGTAGTACCGGTGACCTCATAGGCGCTTTCTTCGCCTTTCGAATAAGTATCGTAATACAGCAAGGAAATGGTGAATAAAATGTACACTCAAAGGACCGATTTTTTTTTTCAATTTATTTTAATATTATTATTATTATTTTAAATGCAAGGCAACCAAGAGGCCATAAAAGTAACCGAGGTAGGCAATTTAAAAGGTGGGCCGACGAAATTGTGGAAATGGATGGAAAGACCTGGACGAGATTGATATACAATAAGGAAAAATGGAGGAAAATGGGGGTCACAGAATCAGTAATCGCAGATTAACAACAATAGCTGTAATGTAAATATCTCGTATTCTGATATAAGGCTATAAGTAAATGAATTATTGTTTTTAAATTATTTTTATCATTGCTATGTAGATTAAAAAAATCGTAAATACTGTACACTTTCTTGTTATGATTACTAATTAAATGTATTAATCAAGCTAAAATCGTGGTTTTACGGACATGTTTTAGTCCTAAACGAAAATGAAACCTATAAAGAAAAATGTTTAAGTCAGAAAATGTGCCGTTGTTCTTATTGAGAGTAATAGGAGTCAATATGTATTAATGATAATATTTTTCGCATACATATGTTCTCCTGTACAATAAGGTAAAAATTTATTACCTAACGCGTTTTTTTCACTATTTAACTATCAAATGAAAGGAAGTTACTGAACACGTGTTTTTATTAAAACAACATAGACATTGCACTGTAATTTATATATCTTATATGACGACAGCTGAGTTTCGGTCATGCCTACGAGTATTAAGTCACGGGTTACGATAATCTTACAAAAATACTCTTCTTCCTAAATAAATAAATAAAATGGACTGGACTCGTATCAAAGATATTCCTTTAACAACCAACTATATCATAAGCAATAAAAGTATAGCGTTTTATGAAACTCAAAATAATTAATGCATTGTATTTCAATTAATTTTAATAAATTGGTGATAAATGTGGAAAGATACTAACGATATCTTGCTTAGGCTCCTAGGCTTAGGCTTAGAAGATCGCTAACGAGAACTTTGGGAACGCTGCTGAGGAACCCTGATTAGCCATTAGATAAAGCTACGCAAGTGGACATATTCCAAAGAGATACCACGTATATATCCAAACAGATGCTTCATTGGAACTCGCGAGGAAAGTGGAAGCGTTTCCAAACAAACCTGGCGTCGTACAGTTGCAGATGTGGAATGAGGGTGAGAGATGAGTGACTGTGGTGCGATAGAGATTTACTGTGAATTGTGATTGACTGCCTTCTGTCCCATCTAGGGATTTGGGTTTTTGACATTTGAATAAATAATAACATACCTCAGGAAAGTCGGCGATGTTGTAATTTGTAATTTAAATATTCTTTATTATCTTAATTAACTGAATTAAATATTAATTTGTTATTACTGCTACTTTATAGCGGTAATATGTAAATGCTTACAGATTGTAAAAAGTGTGTAATTTAAATTTTAAGTTTATAGTAATGTAAAAAAGGCCGGCAGCGCGCTTGCGAGCCTTCTGACAGTGCGAGTGTGGGCGGCGGTGTCACTTAACATCAGGTGAGCCCGTCTGCCTCCTGTAACATAAAACAAAATAAAAAATATTATATTGAAAATTAAGGCAGCCGTCTTATTATTTTAAAACACGACTGCCAACTGCTTCTTAACACATGAGTGCGAATAATCTGTCGGTTTGGGATGATTTCGGTTTTTAAGATTTTATTATAGCAAAGCATAAAGAATTTATGACTTCAAACACGAAACTTAATGTTAATCTGAATAAAGTTGTTATTTAAATATTTTACGAGTCCTGCCTGCGGTTCGCGCTTCAGGTGGCTTTAACAGGCGGATTTGGTCTTCGTTTAATCTCTTTTATAAATATTTAAGCACTTCTACAATCTTGGTTTAAATAGAAATTCCGATGGTTGAGTTATCATGTTAATTATTTATATTATTACATTGCCCTTGTGTCACTTCTACATAGAGAAAATAATGTATTCAAATCAAATCAAATCAAAAAATATCTTTATTCATATAGGTAAATATGTACACTTATGAACGTCAAGAAAAACAAATTAAATTAATTGTAAATTTACATTTGCAACCAGTTCGCAAGTCAAGGGCGTAGAGCGGGTAAGAAGAAATGGCAAGAAACTTGCCGCCACTCTTTTCAATCGCCAAGTTTTTAATACAAATTGTTTGAACTGGAGCAAATCAATCCCAAGGATTAGTATCATTTAAGTATTCGTCACACTTATAAAAGGCTTTATTAATTAATTTACTTTTAACAAGGGCTTTGAATTTATTTAGTGATAGTTCTCTAATTTCGCTTGGGAGTTTTTTGTAAAAACGAATACAATTTCCATATAAGGAGTGGTTTATCTTCTGGAGCCTGGTTGGTTATTTAAATAATAGACCAAAATTTTTTTACTTTATATTTTGGAATTAAATCCGGTGATAGAATTTTCACCATGAAGCCCAGAAGCCCAGCCGTGCAAAGCCGCCTGCTCCAAATAAATAAATATGACAAAACATTATTTGACTAAACTAAGCAAAGAATGACCATTTCTAGTATATTATAGATATGTTAGTAAATTGTGGTGACAGGTCGGACTGAACTTGTGTATGCGGTGATGTTAGTCATTTCGACTATGTATTTGCGTACTGTTCCCATGAGAATATATTATGAATTAACTATTAATTACTTAAGAAGTCATACATGGTGTAATGCTTGCAGCTCTTTACAAACATTGTTTAAAACAAAAAACTTGGCGATTAAAAGGAGTGGCGGAGAGTTTAGTTTTTCTTCTCTTCCGTACAACGCCCTTGATTTGAGAACTGCCAGTAAATGTCAAATTAGAAGCATTAATATGTATTTTTTTTAACGTTTATAAGTGTACATTGTGTTACCTACATGAATAAACGATTTTGACTTTTCTACTTTTAAATGGATATTTATAAATGATTGTTCGCCTCCTAAATGTTAAATAAAAGTCTAAATAGGATATGAAATCATTTATTGAATAATGTATACATAATGAATAGCTTGATTAAGTGTAAGTTTTTTATGGAATCTCACTGTTGGCCTTAACTCAGCTCGGCCTATTTGGGCGAGCGTAGCTACATGCTATATGCTTACGAAAAAACATGCCGCTATCGAGTGTGACTCCTAGATATTTGACGGACTTTTGCCAAGGAATAGCTTGCCCGTATAGTTACCACTTTTTTGAGGCAATAGTTTTCCCGATAATAATAACAAGAGATAAGAGAAGTGTGATTTTCTTTCCGCATTAATTTGGAATCTTCACTTTCGAAAACATTCGCCTAGCGACGTGGTTGCGGCCTGGAGTCTGTCCACAACACCTCGGAGTAAGTATACGTCACCAGTTAAGATATTTGTAAATATTTTCTTGGCTTAAAATAAAATAAAGCGAAGAGGAAAGTAGATCATTTTATGGATGAGTTCCTTATGCCGTCAAATAAAATTATCATTTTATATATATTTATTCTCAGGACTACCCTTTTAAGAGTACAACGGGGTCGAATGATGACAATTTCATATTTATGAACTGAATAGGCCTTTAGCGTAGGTATAATGGGCAAAGTTATGGCAATTTCCTCCGGTTAACGCCCGCAATGTTAACATCAAGATAAGAACTTTAATATTAAAAACATATTTTGTAAAATGCAACTGTGAACTATGTTATGGAAGACATGGGTTTTCGTAGTAATAAAATAAAAATGTATTATGATATTTATTGTTTTTGTTAGCAAACAAGAAAGTGTATAGAATATAGACTGTATGTAGTATTATTAGTAAATTACTTTCTTATGTTAGCTTTAAATTACTTATTAGTGTTAAGTCAACCTAGATCGCAATGTTAAATGATTTAAAGACATTTTTATGTTATGTTAAATGGTGTATGCACAAAGATATGTGCATAGACAATTTAATACAAAATATTATTATTTAATTCACAGATATGCGATTTTGGACTCTGATAATATACGCATTCAAATCGGTTAAGTAGTTTAAAATATACAGACAGCTGACTAGAAGCAACTTTATTGCAAATTGTTCACTACAATCAATAAAATAAAATACGAACAAACTTTTCCTAAAAATGGTACCTAATATTTTTTTTTAAACACAGATTACACACGGCATACACAAAAACACAACACATGTTCATCAATGACAATTATAACATTGAGAGGGAAATAAAAGCGAAAATAACTTATAAATATACAATAAAAATAAAATACAATAAACTAAATTAAGAAATAAAATTTGCATAATTTTATTTCTTAATTTCTTAGTACTCACCAATAATTAAAAATGTAAAAAAAACTGTTTTGCAATTATAATTATTGGTGATGGATCAAACAGTACTTGAGCTGTCTACCTCCAAATCACTATCAACTTTAAGATTAAGAAATTAATTTTTATTTATTTTATTTATTTATTTAGGTACACTTCGTTGCACAGAAACAAAAATAAAACAATACATAAAAATTACAAGGGATGCAACGGGCGGCCTTATCGCTAACAAGCGATCTCTTCCAGGCAACCTTTTAAGTCCTCTCATTTGAACTAAAGAACACAATCTTGGTTTAATCGCTTATTATGTAAACAGTACAGATAATACAACTGTCAACAAACTAATTATATGTGTACATTACCATTTTATACATTATGCAAACAATACAGAGGACTAAATTGACAGAAATACTTTAGCTCATCAAGAGTACAGGCTTCGTTCTATATTATATATTAAAAAAAAGAAAAAAATATTAAACAATTAAAAAGCTCGCAATTTCCGAAACTGTTTGTAATAATTCTTATCTAAAAAATACAACGATTTAATCGTTAGGCTTCTTTTTCTTGTATTTAATAACATCTGAAGTGATGTTCCCCGCGTTAATTTCAAACTTATGATCTAGGTACTCGCCCACGCTATAAAAGCACCTTGCCTTTAAAAACCCAATCACCTTCCCCTTGAAAACATTACATGGCAATGATAATATACTTCCATTTTTATACAACAACACCTAGTCACAACGCGTTAATAAAAATCTCGCAACGTTGTTATCAACATTATCGTCTGCGGTTTCGTTATTAAGTTAGTTTAGCAACTGGGCTTATGACGGCACCATCACTTAAAACTTTCAGTTATACGAACTCACAACTCTTTGTGTGAGTTCTTCACTACGACAAAACAACTTTGTGCGTTTCGTGAATAATTTTTGTTTTAAGTGTGTATGTGTAAATAAAATTCAATATTATAAGCGATAAGTCTAATATTAAATATTGTATTTGTGGTAAGTCTCAACACTGGATTTATACGGTTTTGTTGTTTCTTTTCCTCTATCTTTTGACTTTTGAGACTAGAGTCGTTTCAAGTTGATCACGCCATCCAATTACTTATAGTCCTCTCTGTACTCATTTTCTATCCTTACCGCACCCATTTCTTGAGCACCACTCTGTCTCTTTTGTGATAATCAAGTGTGAAAGGAACAATTCTGCATGCTCCCGCGCTTCAGGGAAGACTTCACCGCCAACTCTACGTTACGCGTGTTCTTACGATTCCGTCTCCTGTGCTTACAGTTTTATTTGTGCTGTCCTTGCATGCGATCCGGCGCAATGCGGAGTCCGACAGGTGAAGAGACAGAGGACTATCTCTTCACCTGTCGGACGCCGCATTGCATATTTCCACTTGTCCCTCCACTCCACTTTTCTTTGTCTTCGCCGCTACACAAGTGAATCGGTTATATAATTTAAGTTTCTTTTTATTTATTTATACATTACAGTACTTAAAATGTCATTAAATGATTGACACACACACGCATCAATTAAAAAAACATGAAAGTTACAATCAGCGCTTACCAATGATTAAAAGGCCGCAACGATCGCGGTCAAAACCGCTACAATCGGCAGCGCGCTTCAAAATGGAAGTTGAGGAAATAGCAGTGCAGTATCTCTGAAGTAAGAAGCAAAAAATATTTATTTTTTAAATTTGCGACCTACCATGGGCCGTAGATGTGTCTCGATGGCCAGCGTGCCGCGTGCGGCCAGATGTGTTCATGCGCATATGTGCGATTTCATAATCACGTATTCATATCGCTGCCCGCTGCAGCGTGGCCGAAATGTGAGCGCCCAGGGTATTTAACATTAATTAACACGCTCGTTGCATCCCTTGTAATTTTTATGTATTGTGTTATTTGTGTTTCTTTCTTGTAACGAAGTATGCATAAATAAATAAATAAAATAAATTAGATGGGCATCCTGTCCTCTTATATACATAAAATAACATATGTGGAATATAAGATAGGCAAAATAGCAAATATCATTTATTCCACGCATTTCTAGTCATTTACAAGCAGGTGTTTAAAGTGTGTAATATTTTTTAAAAATAATGTATACTTTCTAAAGATCATAATATAAAGCCCTATATACCCTAATTTCTTTGGTTATACTGATGAACGACGTTATTAAGTTCGTAAGAAATATTTACAAGAATGTTATTGTAAGAAAGGTAGCTGCAAAATATTTTATTATTTTTTTAAAAGACTTTGTAGTCTATTTAAGGAATTCCTTTGATAATTAAAATTTGATACCGTTTAAAATTCAGTCCAAACATCGCTGCTGTCAAGTCACGGAAATATAAAGTGGCCTATTTGTATCCTCTACAAAATGGATTTTTTGCTATATATATATGTTCAATAAAAAGTTAGGTGTTATTAAACAAAATAGGGAATCGTGAATATTCCTCCTTGTGATTCAAATACGAGCACATTATTGATTTACTTTTTTCCTATTGGCTAGTAGTAAAAAAAATCCTTCTGTGCCTGATTTTTTTGTCGGCTTACGGTTGTATGTAAAAGTGTTAAATGTGGACAAAAACATCACAATCGTGATTCGAATGAACGATCCCAGGTTTTGGAGTCGCACATTCAATCCACTAAGCCAGCACTGCTGTCTCGAACCAAAACCAATTCAATCAAGTAGGATCACATATTATACTAAATCACTCACATTACGAGATCACCAAGAGAACAATCCAAACTTAATTACAAAGGAATATCGTCTTAAATGTTTTAACATTCAGAAGGCTTAAGTGCTCATCTTAATCTTCATATTTTCGACAAACAAAATTGATTTATTTTTACTTGCTTCATAATTGAAAATATGAAACATGCCTATTTATATATTTTTTATTACTCTACGTGCCGTCCAGTAGAGTCTGTTTTTGTTTGTCGTCTTGGGAAAACCGCGTAGCGCCCTCGAAGTAGGACTTTTCTTCTTCACGACAAAGCTTCAGCACACTCCGCAAAACGGACTGTTGAATATCTGACTATGGCAGGGGTCGAGATCATGAGTAATCCGCCATACAGTTCTGACTTGGCACCCTCCGATTTTCATTTATTCCCAAGAACTAAAGATAAAATTCGAGGTATTCGTTTTACGAGCCCTGAAGATGCGGCGAAAGCGTAAAAAAATGCCACAGAAGACACCCCTAAGGAAGAATGGGCCCACTGCTTTTCTCAGTGGTTCCATCAAATGCGACGATGTGTATAGAGGAACTTCGAAAAACAATAAAAGTATTGGCAACATCCTACATTAAGCCATTTTTTTATTTTCTAATTACTTTCAGTGATACCTAGATTATATCCGGTCAGTTATTAGATAGCCTAACGTTTGTAGAAATTGTAAAAACAATTTTTATATGCATTTATCGCGCACAAAACTGCTATTACATTAATACAGATACAGTGGTTTTCTAATGTATCAATTATTATACCGGGTGTCCCAGAAAGAATGGATAATCCTTGAACCCCGCATGGAACAGCTCTCCAGCGCTCAGAAAAAAATATCAAAAAAAATAAATTCATAGTGATACCCAAAATATGATTTTTTTAAAAAAAACATACGTTATTTTTACTTTACTTCACATTCATGCGCATAACGGCCACAAAAAAATGAAATTTGTGGCGTTTTTGGTGTCATCTTATTCCTGATAGACTATACTACTAGAAATACATTAAATAATATAAGTATTTATGATACTTTTTTCAAAATCAAGAAAAGAACTTGAGTTTTTGACATTAAATTTGATACCAAAATAATTTTGGCATAGTTTGAGAGTGTCTCATGTAAAAAAAGTATGAAAGCGTAAGTGGCCAGCTATTTAAAAAAAATGCGCAGTTCATACATATACCCTGAGACACCCTGTACCTATTATTCTATAAAATAAATCTGGGGTGGAACGCACGAACTCAAATCTGAGAGCCGCCACACATCTAACTCAATATGCCAATACTAACTCGGTGCGTCAATTCAAACTACACCAGCAAGGTTCACTTGATTTTACAATTCTCTCAAGCTAACTAGGCTTTATGCCTGATGTCTTGCCTCAGATTCAGAGACGTAATATGTATATAAGACCGTCAAAGTCCAAGCCAAGTTTATGTAATCGTATTCAGAAACTGGTTCTTGTCAAGTTCGTTAAGTCTGGTTTCTATTGTTTTTGGAGGTTTACAGAGAACAACTTTTCTAATCTGTGAAGGCATAATGAAAACTGTAACATCAAGACAGAATATAGAACTGTAACAAGAAAATTATTTCAAGTTTTTTTAAATAGAAGTGCGGAATGTATGTCTTTTTTGAGAAAATTTGCGAGAGCACTGACATAGTTTGTTCAGGAATTTCTTCAATAATATTCTTAATATATATTTGTATTCCAATTCCTATATATTCATAGATAATTCCTGTCTTCTCGCGAGTCCCACGCTTTGTTGCACCGACCGTATTTTACGATTCTGTTGCAGAAATCTTCCAGTTGCAATTTGAAGCTTCTTATTATTTCTAGTCGGCAGTTATCTTTAAATCGATTTGTTGCTCCAGGTCAAACTGGAGGCTGCAAATGCTTGCCATTCTATAATGAGATATATTCATCCATTTTATAATGGTATAACTGACTTGTTCCGGTGCTTATATGTCGGAAGTGTTTCTGGTATAATTCAGTGTCCGACTGCATGTCAACAAACACCCATGTCCCGTTAAGATTTGCATCATTTGTGAGCTACGTCTTTTTTTCTATAATATATTTTAATAATGTGATGATGTAGTGAGAAAATAATATAAGAATTGACTATAATGATTTGACTCCTGTAATTGTACCTTTAAGACCTTTTAAGACATCCACGCCATTTTTTGTGGCAGAATACGCGAACTATAGATAGTACCACCATACGATTTTTTATAATATAATCTTGCAAATAAATTATTATTATTATTAATATATAAATTGATTGATTCTTTAGCGTACGTAGCATACGTATTGTAAAATTTTATTTACGTAATAAAATCATTTATATTAACTTAATTTTCCGTTTGTTGGATTGGTTTCGCTCAAGACGCCGATTGCACTCGACTTCATTGTGTTAAGTTTGACCACAAACGCGTTACTAGATCGCGCCAGCGTTTCTGCTCCATTAGCGCAGTTCTTCACTAAATCTTCTGTTTTATATCGGAATACTCGTTAAATATCATATTGAATGTTTGAATACGCAATAATTAAACAAATTAGAGTAGTACTTCAACATTTAAATATAAAGTATGACTTTCTTGACTTGTGATGTGATGGGGCAGAGGTCATCCACAGTTGCTTCAGGTCATTTCTTTTCTCATCAACTGTAACAGAACGCCGCTGATCTGTTTGTATACAAATAATTGGGGCATGTGGCCCAATAAGAAAAACAATGTAACAGTTAAATTTGTTACATATTTAAGATTCAAAATTATAAAAAAATATACACAATTAATTAACATTACACAACTGGAGAAGAGAAACAACTAGTAACAGATAACGAGTTGTTTTCAGTTACCTTTGTTTATTACTGAAACTTTGTCTTACATTCAACGCCGGCGTCTATTCAATACTGGTCACTGAATAGATTACATCTCTTCAAATAAATTCCTGCTATTTATTCTGTTTGAATGACGAACTCATTTTATGAAAGCAGTTTTTCAAAAAAATTTAGTTGAATATTCGTATACGTTAAACGTTGTCAGAAAAAGTTCTTGATTTTGTGTTCTGGTGATTAATGCTAAAGTTTGGCTGTTGAATTATCTTGCCCAAGAATAAATAATATCAGTGGCGCTACAAACTCTTTTAGGTCCTGGCCACAGATTTCTGAATCTGTTTCATGGTCATTTTAAAATCTAATAGGCAAGTAGGTGATCAGCCTCCACACATCCTACCTGACACACATAGTCGACTTATTGGGTCTAAGACATGTCGGTTTCCTCACGATGTTTTCCTTCACCGTTCGAGTAAATGTTAAATGCGTACATAGAAAGAAAGTCCATTGGTGCACAGCCCGGGATCGAACCTACAACCTCAGGTATAAGAGTCGCACCTTGAAGCCACTAGGCCAACACTGCTCTTGCGCAAGAATGTTTGCTAAAAATACCCTCGGCGGATGTGATGGTGTCTGTGATGTGAGCACACTCTGCTCTGAAAAAAACATTTTCTTTCTAAAAACTATTAGGAACTATAGAAATATTGTGTTGGCTACGAGAACTCTTTTTAAGTGCTCTGCTTACTTCACAGACACGATGTGATGCATCAACTCCCGTTTGCTTCTTACTTCTTGCTTGTACCAGCCGTCTCTTGTCTAGAATTTTGCCCATCGTTATAACCTGCACCAAGTCGCCACACAACCGAGATATGCGACTTTCCGTATTTTAACAGTCTGTATAAAATTTCATGTCGACCCAATTCATTAAATAAATTTTTCATTCGTCTGACTAGCTGATGCGAAGCAGACAGTAACACCACTTCTCAAAATCTTCATCTTTTTGCAGTTTCGTCATTAGTCCAGTCAGAAAAAGGTTGCCTCGTTCTAGTTATTGTGATAACTGTACACCCATATCTTAGAATCAACTGAAAAAATTTCATAGACAAACAGATTATGCATCTCATCTTTTTTTAAAGGAACACAATTTTTTAAGAATTAAGAGTTGACAAAACACCACATTAATGTAATAAAAACAAGAAGAGGAAAAGACAGACAAATGTCAGTATATTAATGATTATGACCCCTCAGTAAAAAATTAAACAAACGCCATATTCAAACAAAATCAATCTGATACTCTCCTTGTTAAAAACTATTGCTATTCCTCTAAGCAATAATATTTCAGAATGAATTTCTTCGTAGTTCATATAATTGTATTCGTATGTATCAAGAACTGAAAAGTCCTTGCTTCATAATACGTACTTCATTAACCTCATCCATATAAACGGTATGCTGAAAATTTGAATTAGCCTGGCAATATTATATAATTAAACTTGCATTGTACGGGAAGAATATCGTATATAGTCAAGTTGCCTTTTATTAATTATGTTTAGAAGAAGAAAGAACATTGCATATAGCCGAGATCCTAGGCTCCATACTCAGGTAAAAAAATCAGTGACACAACAATATAACCAGCGGTAACTTTCAAATTACCGACTAATCGATTAATAGACACACAAAATTGCCTATTTATAGAGTAAGATTAGTGCTGCTCATTTCAAAAAGTAATAAAATATAAATTAGCCGTTCATCTTCAAGCAAAACACGATACTTTCGGATGACAATGGTTATCTTTATAGTCCGCAGCCACTCGAGTCGTCGATTAGCTGTAGTGTTCACGGGTCATTAATTTTGCTGAAGGACCCTGTAACGGTAAAAATATGAGTTTCTGGGCTTCCGCCGTTCAGGATGATGTATGAGCTGTACTTATATGTATCTGATTTACGCTTCAGAACATAAGCTCTTCACACATCACTTCACACACACTTATTGTAGGTTATACGATATGCATCATACATTTAAAGCGCGACCGTCTTCAATGACATTAGTGACAATTTGCATTTTTAATCTATGTTTATTTATAATCTGTTGACAAATTTTAAAATCATTTGAAAATAATGACATATTTGTAGAATATTATATAGTTATACCACAATGCCATAAATTTAAAACCCATATGAGAGACTTGTTTAGGATATAAATAATTATTACGTTAATTTAAGTAATGAGGACTATTAAAATGTTGCCATAATTCGCTATCTAAACTGGATTGCGGCTTTGGAATTGGACGTTTACGATGCGATGAGAAATATCAACTAAATTAGCTTATATTAAATAGGCAAAATCATTTAATAACGTAAACAAAAAAAAACTCTTGGCATAAAATCACGGTCAATATTAAACGTATATCTTCTCTTCCATTTAAACTATTATAAATCTAATGCTGATAATTTATTCAGCTCTGGTATTTGAATACTCGATTTTATATAGGATATTGAATTTGTCCGTAACAGATAACATATTATTTTATTTTATTTATTTAAGTATTCCTACAGCTAATCATTAAACAATATCCAAACAATTACAATACACACAAAAGCCAAAACGGAATACACATATAAACAGAAACATGAAGCACAGTTTTACAAAGCACAGTTGTAAGATTGATTGATTGGTAGATCAAAACATATATTCAACATGAAACAACAAACAAAGCCATTATTGGTAAAAGTTACCTGAGTTTTTAAAAAAAAATTTTAAGAATTTTTTAGTCACATTAAATATATCGATTTGCTGGTAATTTATGTTGTAATCTGTAGGTATGCGATACATAACCGAGTTTCGTAAATAGTTGGTCTTAGAACGAGGAATTTCGAATAATTGGATTTGCCTTGTATTGGGTGATGAAGGGGTCTTAAATAGTAAAAGCGATAACAAGTCAGGGCAGTCAATAAAACCATTGCAAATAGCATGTAAAAATATAAGATATTAATAGAGATATTTCAGTGAATTGAACTATATGCGATCGGATTAGCACTAAACGGACATAAAAACATTCTATTATACATCTTATTAAGACTTCAACTTTCCACTTGGATTACCGTGAATATCAAATAGACCCCTTCCAATTTAGTTCCTCAGATAACGACGGTAAGAAGAGTCTAAGTGTTTTTGTATCTAATGATGCTGAGACACTTATTATTGTGTAAAATTTTCCCTTTTCCATGTCTGAGTGTTCAAACAAACATAAGTGGCCAATTTACGCAACTAACGCACAAATATTGACATTCTTTATTCTTTATTCTGTATATATTCTATATTATAGGAAAGTATATTAAAAAAATTAAATAAGAAGTCATTATTGGTAAATACTTTAACTAAATTATTTCCCTTACTTTAGCTAAGACAACCCAAAGAGTAGAGAGATGAGATTGCACAGATTACTTCCATTCAATCGTCACAGAAAGTGTCCGCGTGCGTAAATGATACAGCAAGCTTATCATGTAATTTTTAACGATTTCCAACGCGATCCCAATACTATTAGTACAACGCAATTTCATCTGTGCAGATATTGGAGAAAAAAAATCGTTGTTAGATGATGATTTGACCGACTAATTCTTAATACAAAATACTATCGAGTTAGACTAATTACTTTTTAAGATTTGAGCGTATCTGTTTCGTTGTCATTTGTTTTTTTCGTTAGTTAGTTGTTGGCGGAGTCCTTGCTGGTTTTTCATTCACCATAGAAACGAGTATATGTTAGTGTTAGGTATAGATAGATTCATTGGTATAGTAAATTCCATATTATATAATAACTAATCCTTGTATAAGCAGCAAGCAAGGCCAATGTTGATATAAGCTAATGATAGCTATAAATTAAATTTGACGAATCCTAATTAATATGCTTTAAATATTGTACAAATTTAATATTTATAGACGTCTATCAATTGTATTTATTTAAACAGACTTGGATCCTACAAGCACACCTATTCTTAAAATTTCGGGAATGCGCGAGTTTTCTGACGGTGTCCATGGGCGGCGGTATAACTTAATCAGCTGATTCTTCATTTGTCTCATGTTCAAAAAGTAGGGAATCCATTGAAAACCTATAAGGTACCTAATCTCAGGTCCCTACGGTTGATTGACAGAGAACGCTTCGCGATAAGGCCGCACGTTGGATTTGTGATTTTAGTACGGATTTGACAATTTTTATTTTAAAATATTATTAAGTTAAATAATATTATTTTATAATTTTCTTGAAAATTTTATGTTCACCGTAATTTTTATATATTTTAGAATAACAGATAACTTACATTGTTGACATATAGCTTTAATAGTGCCTAGTTCCTCTTTCATCTCTCCCCCTCTTTTAGTGCTTCCATTGTGTAAAAAAGAGATAAAACGTATCGCTGATTATATAGTGCGTATTTACGCAATAAATCCGCGCCCGGTGTAGGCTTATTGCAGACTGCGGAAAATTGATGAATTAGTCTTTGGGGATGGAAGTAGGATGGACTTAGACTTAGAATTGGATCTATTAGTCTATTAAACGACAATAACTTTCTATCCAAACTAAAACCCGATTAATCAATCTTGTTTAATTGAAAACTATGTGAATATTGTGAATTGCGAACAGATAATTGTATATATGTACAACTAATTGGAAAATGCACTTGGTTTACAACTGGTAAGTCTTTATTTTAAGAAATTTTTTTTTTATAAGTTTTGTTCAATTTGAATCTTTCTGAGGGAAAAATAAATATTTTGTGAGTTTATCCAGGAAAAAGTAGCAGCATCAGATGCATACCACTTTCTTGCAATTGTGTACCATATAGCAGTACTGTAGTGAATTTTATTCAAATAAAGCGTAAATAACATTCAATTGTTTTTTTTAAACTAAACTTTAACTCAAAGGGGTCGCGGTATCACTTAACATCAGATGAACCGAGCCTCCTGCCTTATTTATCTGCCATTATTTATCCCTTGTTTTTTTTTAAAGTATGTTCTATGTTTGAAGGAATTTAAATCACATCAACCAGGACCAACACACGATCCAAACCAAGAAAATAAACTAACCTATTTGTACCTACATTTAAAATTAGGATAACTTAAGCGGCTTATAGGTGAGGACAAAATGCATCGAAAATAAGATTATATTTGCACAAATAACTAAAACATTCAAGATGATATAATATATCCCGAATCATAGAAATTATTTGAAATCATAATACAATAATGTACGTATAATAATTTTCACGGTAAATAGACATTTGGATAGGATTATTGAAATCGGAAATATCATGGATTCGCCTGGGGTTGAATAGTGAAATTATATCTAGAAAATGTATTTCCGATATAGGATTTCAAATGTGATAAGCACAATGCGTAATATAAAACGACTTTATATTAACGAAATTTATTATAGTGCAGTGTTGGCCCCTTTAACGTGCGACTCTCTTCCCTGTGGTCGTAGGTTCGATCCCCAGCTGAGCACCGATGACCGATTCGCTCGAACGGTGAAGGAAGCCCGCTTGCCAACCCAAAAAGTAAACGTTGTGTGTCAGGCAAAGGAACCTGATCAGCTACTTGCCTAATATATTAACAAATCATCATGAAACATAAACAGAAATCTGAGGCCCAGACCTAACAGGACTGACTCCAATGGCTATCACGACTATTTTGTTCACCACGCTTGCTGATAGAATTGCGTTACCCAAAACAATAAAAATTGTCATATTAGATTACACGTGGTTCATCTTATTACATCATATTATTTGTGGATTGAAGATTAATTTTTATTTAAATATTGTAATTTAACTTACGTTTTGTAAATAAAACCAGATTTTTGATCACAGTGTTAGAAGAGACAAAATTAATTATTTCTTAAATTTTTTCCAAAACAAAGTTAATTCCTTTTAAATTAATTTCTTTTTTGGCGAATCGAATTAAACACTTTCATAGATTACTTCATCAAGAATTCTATTTCGGCAATGCCCTTATCAATCCGTTTAAGCTGTTAAATTAAATTGTCTCATCTCGATACAATTTAATCAACCGAGAACCTAACTATAACAATAACCCGGCGATCAAAGGTCTTTCGGTGAATAAAGGCATTTCGCGCAAGATGAAGTTTCATAAAATCTCAAGGAACAAACTCAATCTCGCCCAAGACTTAGATTCTGATTAAAAATTAATTAACCCGCGCCGTTGAGGGTCACGTAACTCAAATGTGCTTTTTATCTAACTAATTTAGAGATTGGAGTAAGATTTGTACAGCACCCCATTCTAGACTGCTGATTAAATTCTATATTTACTTCAATGAACTTTCGTAGCGCTATGAAAAGTAGCTTTTTAACTGTGTTTTGAAAATGGAATTGCTTAAATGGTGCTTTTGGAATGAACTAATATAAATGCCCATATTTATATAAATATAGTTTATATAAAGATGCGATGTCACTGAACTCCTCTTAAACCGCTGGACGGATTTGAATAGTTTTTTTTGTATACGTTTGGGTGGCGCCCATGGCTTAGATTCGCTGATGACGAGAGCTCTGCAGATGGCACTGCATTTGGCACTTTTACGCTATAATAAATATCCTTAATCACTTGAAATATCATGCAGGACGTCTATCGGGTCCGCTAGTATTATATACATTGTTTATAGATATTATATTATTATATATTGATAGTTGTATAATGTTTATCCTTATTTATTGACAACAGTGTAATCTATATAATATGTTTATTGAAATACACTTCTCTATTAAGGTCACTCAATAAATTATGTTGTTTCTTTGGTGTTCGACACGGTAACTGCTGGCCCGGAAATTAATTTTTCGTCAAAGTTCTTAAAGCGTTTTCCTCTCAGAATCTAACTTACAAGACCAATAATATAATGGTCATGCCATGAAACCATTTTCGTTTTTAACTATAATAGATAATGTACGTACTTTCCTTTCTGCAAACAAATTTGGGCGTCTTAAACTCATACACCCATCCAGCTATTTATCTGCCTTAACCACTGTATTCAGCGTATTCTGGATATCTTCTGGCCTGAGAAGTTCTCTTACAACCAACTTCGGTAGCAATGCCTTGCCCGCTTAGCTAGCAGATCAAGCTTCGCAAATGGAAATGGAACAATTTCCAATTATATCGTCAAGGCACTGGATTGGAACCCGTAAGGAAATTGCAAGCGTGGCCATTTCAAGTAAACCTGGGGTCGTACAGTTGCAGATAAAAAGAGAGCCGGAAAGATTTGGAGTAGCTTGTAGTACGAGGCTAAAGTGGGATGCGATGGAGAATCACCACATCTAGGGGTTATTGGTCAAGTGAGTCAAGTCGATTAGCCGATCTTGAATTAGATTATCATGATTCATGTGCACTCACTTCGGCCAACATCTTGTCTGCTTACGATTTTCATCTTTAAACACTTCCTAACGAATAAAATTATCACTTATATTTCAAAACTCATATCACATAAACTTACTTAAAATCTCTAAACAAAATCTTGTCAACCTATCCTATGCTATTACAGAAACTATTCTTACTGTGCAAAAATTGTTTGATTATAAATTTGTGTTATGTAGAAATCATAAAGGAAAATACATTTTACATGTCAAAAAGAAGAGACTGGCTGCCCACAACACAGGGAATCTTAGAGTGCACATTATTTTACCTAAATTTAATGTATATTGTGTATAAAAGTTTTTTTCTTCGTTTTTCTATGTTACAGGAGGCTAACCTGATGCTAAGTTACATCGCCGCCCATAGACACTCGCACTGCCCGAAGGCTCGCAAGCGCGCCGCCGGCCTTTTCGTAATAATATAATTAGAATTCAAACTGAATGTTCCAAGTATATAATGCGGCTCTGGTATAAATTGTGTATCGCTTTTGAGCCACATATCAGTGTTAAAACATAACATAAAACTGTATCAAATATACAAACGTAAAATCGAACATATGCAATTAAAATTTTAAATGAAACGAATGGACGCAATCATAAATTCTTTGCAGGGAGCCAATCAAGTGTATTTGGCAGGTTCGTTTTCCTCATTAAAGCGTGATAGAGCGGCAGCTTTGAAAATGGAAAATGTCTCACACGTTATTAACGTGTTGTATATAGTCTGTGGAAGTATAAGTTATCCAGAGATTATGAATTTGATCATGTATTATTGTAATCTATAATTTGTGTTTACAGTAGTAGTACTCATAAGATTGCAATCTAGTCTTTATGGTATTTTATACATAGCATAAAATTATTGCGAAAAAAATGTGAATACGAAATTCCATCCGTATCACCTCGACGTCCGCCGTTCCACAACTGCGCGTTTTTCTAGGCAGATTTTGCCGCGCACCACCACTTTGTGGAACCAGCTGCCGACGGAAGTATTTCCGAACCAACTCGACTTAGGGTCCCTCAAGAAAATTCAACACTGGATTCGCTTAAGATCTACAGAACTCTAACACCACTAATGATCTCGAAATGGCTCTGCCAACAAACCCGCTATCATAAAGCGACTTCTAAGCCTCAACAGACCTATATTCAAAACAATGATAGGGGACAAATACGGGGCACTCTCTCCTCACTAAACATATTTTTGTAGAGGAATCAGTCACGTAATCCTGGTATGCGTCGCCGAGGCTGGCTCAGTTAGCCAGGACTTTAGGCACACGGACCTAATGAGAGTCTAAGAGCGGAAACTGAAATCACTCATCCTTTTATATGTTGAAGCAATGGCGTAACTGTCAGTTGCTATTGCCATATGTCACAGAGTATAATAAATTACCAACGTCAAAGTCAACTCAGTTTAAACCCTTAATACATGCTGCTTCTTCAACTCTCCAATTTATCTATTCACATTGTTAATATGTTTTTTGAGCTAGTAGTTGTATTATTTATTCCTGTTTTATCGAGAATCGAGAACAAAACATTTAGAAAAAAAAACGCCTAAAAATATTTAATGAAAAACATTTGTGTATTGCATGTCACGATGATCTTTGATTTTTTGATTTAACAAACACTTTGATTTTATAAATTATTATTGTCTTTGCGTTGTTTAAAAAAATGGTTATAATGTGTACTTAAATCCAATTTTAAATCCACTGCGTATCCCTTCAGTATTATGTTTTGTATGCCTTATAGAGCTATATCA
This sequence comes from Pieris mannii, assembly GCA_028984075.1. Taxonomy (NCBI): domain Eukaryota; kingdom Metazoa; phylum Arthropoda; class Insecta; order Lepidoptera; family Pieridae; genus Pieris; species Pieris mannii. The sequence continues at coordinate 10,243,936 of CM054789.1, read as the reverse complement.
GACAATGATAAACTAAAAAGCTCTCGTAAATCTTATTTAAAATGCTATTAAAATCCTTTCAATTATCGCTTAAGACGTCAAAAGGTTAACGACTTCACTAAGCTGAAAATACGCAATTAAAATTAAACCATAGTCCCGAGGGAACTCCATTCTCTGAAGTGCATTGTTAATCTGCAAATTGTTACCACAATAATTCGACGCCTATTATTAAATAATTGCTTCAAAACTATAATTATCTTGGGTTTAATCGTCTATAACGTTATATAAAGGCACTTAATTTTTTTATATAATTGGGGGGCAAACGAGCCTGCGGGACGCACAAAAGGGGCAGTCATCGCGGCCAATAAACACCCACTTTAGTGGGTGCGTTGCCGGCCTTTGAGAAAGGAGTATACGCTCTATAATCAACTAGTAAACTAGTTATAAGGCACAAAGTTATGCAGAAATCGCAAACTTTGAAAATCGTGAGGTATAGTAAAAAACTATAAGTACTTTCAAATATAGGAACTCAATAGATATACGACGTAATACATTGTGTCATCATCCGTTCAAGTCCGAAGATATACACAATATTTATAATGTATAAATGTACATTATGTGATATCAAATAAATATACCTACAACTTCTCCAAAAATATATATCTAATTAATGTATAACATTTAAATGTCCTTCATTGTATACGATTCCTTTACAAGCATTGTTTAACAGAGTTTCATCGACTGATGTTAAGAAATGATATAAAACAGAAATGTAATGTTAAAGTAACTTAAATAACGTCCGTAGTCTACAATTTCTTGACAGTCATAGAGTTTAGGATTATGTCTTTCGACAACTGATGTAACGAAATATAAAAAAAAGAATAAAACAAAGAAATGTGATTCTAAATAAATATACTTCTGAATACATCGCCTTTAGAGGCTTGATACTCACTTCGACACGTTATCAACATCCGAAATCTCTACTTTTGCATACGATCAATACGTGACTGAATTCTGAATAAGGACATTGAAATAACATTTTCCCTACATTTCACATCGCTTTCATGGCTCAGAAGGACCACAATATTCAATGCGTTTAGTTTTATTTCTGGTTTTAAAGAGAATAGTATTGAGACGATAATATTTGTATGTAATTTTTTTTTAAATTGTATTAATCGTTTAGCTCAGGTGTAACTACCGGAAACGTTAGGTAGAATACGAAGTACCATCCATATCACAACGTCCGTCGTTCCAAAACTGTGCGTTTTTTACTGCCCATCGATGTATTTCTGAACCAATTTGATTTCATCAAGAAAAGAGATTAATTAATATTAAGGCAAGAGCCCCAATAGACGATCATGTACCAGTATATAATCACTCCATTTATTTGTATATCTATATTCACACTGTTCACACGCAGAATTTCCATCTAAAGTTCTTAAATGTCCCTAACTACTAAGAGTATACGTCATCCAATAGCATGTATTTTTGTAGAAAAATACACGCTGTATTTTTCGTCGATCTCCCTTTTTCACTCTCTCTCAATCGGACTCGATCACTCTCTCCTTTTCTTTGACAAAAACGCTGCACATCTTCGTGACATTCCGTATATTTGTACCCTCATGCGCCTTATGAATACAGGTAGTCCTCGTACTCGAAATACGCGACGTAAATCGAAACGACGTAAGTCGAGACATATTTTTTCATATGTTTACATGTAAAACGCAAGGGTTAGGTACCTTACGGACTCGAAATTTAAAGAAAAAACTGCATTTAGAAAAAAGGATATATGTATTATAACTTTTCCAAAAATCTCTCAGCTCCATGCCATCATTTTCATAAGCATTTACAACCTGTGTAAAATGGTTGATCCATCAGCTGTAACAACGAAGTGGTGTTTGGTGTGCCAGCCCCACGGACATTGACCTTGCGACAAGTGAATTCTCCTATGCCGGAAATCGAAACAAATGACGTATCTTGAGGAATAGTATCAAAACATTGTTCGACGTAACTTGAAACGACGTAAATCGAAACGACGTGAGTCGAGGACTGCCTGTATTCACTTCAAAAATTGTACGTTGACATGTTGTTATATATTTTATGATATTTTTTATATTTATTATATATTTTATACATAATATTGTCTTTTTTATATTAATTTCACTAGGACAATTTATAGTTATTTTAGACACGTTCACATAGTTCTGTGTCGAACTTTTGTTTTTGTCTGTGTGAAACCTTTCGGTTTCGTAAATATTTTAATTTAATACAGATCTTATTTCAGCCTATAAAGATAGACGCACAAGTGAAATTTCCTTTTTTATTTCTCCGGGTCTGATAAATATTTAAGACCTTCTGTCGACGAGTATTGAAACTATGGAACCCACGGGACACGGGTTCTGGCTAGGGTAGCATAAACTGTTAAAGATACTATTTGTTGTGTACTTCCAATATTTATTAATACACTATAGGGTTTATCTGTAAATAAAACCTATTACCTAAATGTAAATTATATCATTAATTTAATTTGGTTAGTTAAAAATTAAATAAACAAAAGTTCCTTTTTCAAAAATCATGTAATAATGGTAATGACAAATTCTTTCGAACTTGCGTCGAATGCAAAATAAATACCTACTCGATTTTCTTGCGTGTTTTGTAAAAACATCTTCCATATAAAACAAAGCCGCAATAGAAGTCATATAACATCAAAGAGTAAATTGCTTCAAACATTATCGCTATTGAAATTTGTACAAAGACATACTTCGGTTCAGACATTCTTTTATTAAAACAAAAAATATCGTACAAAAGTGAATTTTGAATTTATAAACATTTTTATCTATACGAATGTTATTACGGATTCTAATGCTTGTTTGTTTACATACTTTTATTAGAATAAAGTGACTTATTTTAAATGTAAAAGTGGTTAATTAAATTTATTATAGTTATATAATCATTATTTTTGACCGACGAAAGAAATATGACGGATATTCTTTAGATTGCATTATTGCGAATGTACTAATGTTCTTAAACAAAGCTATTGTACGGAAACAAAATATTTATCATTTATATAACTTGATGAGTGATATTCAATGTTACAAAACAAAAGGCTGTAATATTGTAAAGACATATACACTCGGCCACATATAACTCCGATTCTCACTGTAAAAAAATTAACAATAATTGTAACTTAGAAAGAAACAGCACAATTTGGTACTTCCACAACTCTATAATAAAAATCTAGTGGCGCTTATTCCTTATATGGATCTCTGTCCCAGATTGCTTCCGCTGTTTAGATCCTTTTTATTTCATGGAGAAGTGGGTGATCTGCCGTATAATGTGTCGACATTTTGGATCTAAGGCATAGTGGTTCCTTCACAACGTTCTCCTTCACCGTATGAGCCATTGTTTCTATGCAAACATAGATATCAAGTCTATATTTGCACGGCCAGAGGGATGTGATTCGCACACTGGAGCCACTAGGCTGGTTTATATATAACATTGATTAAATTGCATATTGATGTGAGGAGATCGTACATATGGCTAACAGTTAAAAGTTTTGTTTCATTATACAATATTGAAGTTGAGTAGCGGAAAGGTTTTCTATAGGATATCTTAAGAATCGCGGGTATTGCGACTGCAGAAGAGTTGCTGCTTCTGGTACAGAACTAGATACTCTTCAAGAGGCTGACGGCCAAGTAATAAAGAAGCAGTAAAAAATAGAGACGTTTTTTAATATGAACCCCTTTTAAAAGACAAATACGAATTTATTAGATAAAGTGCGACAAGTTTTATTTTGACAAGGATGTCGCAAGCTTTTGCTATATTTCCTGGTATAAATGTGGGAAGCAAAAGTTTATTTCATCCAGAAATGTTTAGTTCCTTCCCAGTTAAAGTTGGACGGGTCTGTTCTATCAATCTGCAGATTGCTTGTCGATACATGAAGGGTTCCATTAAAAAGTTTTTCGTCTATTTTACAAATAGGAACGACTTATGACGCAAACCTCATATAAATACGATACCAATCTTATTGATAGAATAACATCAAAGAGTATTGTTTAATCATTTTTTTTGTTTTGCCGGGAATCGAATTTAGTAAGTCCTTTATATTTACTAGTGCTTAGTATGAAACAGTGATGGCTTAGTGCCTTCAGTATTCTCAAGCCTGAGGCTACGTTCGAATCACGACACTAATCATATTTTTATATTAGCAATTAACACTTGCAATTGTGGTGAAAGAAAACCTTGTGAAAACTGTCACGTTTTAGACCAAGAACTCGATATGTTCAGAGAAGACTGTTCACTTACATATATAAACAAAAAATTATCGCAAAATACTCGTACTTGAAAACTCCAAAACGGTTGGACCAGTTCGCATAGTTTTTTCTCTTTCACTCTGAAGATGGTTTTAAGAAGTAAACAGTAGAATAAATATATTTCTCTCTATTCAGTACTCAGGTTTTTATTATGAAAACAGTATTTATGGGGTAGCATAGCAAAATGTTACATAATATGTTGGTTACTACTACAAAGGTAGACTAATTAAAAACAAATCGAAACGAAGTTCGCAGCTAGTAATTTTATCAAGATTTTTATCCTAGCTTTCACTGGAATTTAAAACTGTCACACCGCATTTCACCGATCATTTTAATTTACAATAGTCTAAACTATCAATGTTTAATTCAACCTTATCAAATTGACCCAACCTCATATCATGTAGAGTTAATGTAGTGCAACAAAACCATTACTCCATTCAATTTCTCCGAATACGCTTGAATAAATATCATTACCTCGGTTGTTGAAGACCTTTAATCGATTCGTGAGAAAGTTGGAGCTGTTTCATTTTGTTTATTTTTTGTTTGTGCCAAGCGTGTACTAAGCGTTTGTAAAATGATTTTGTTATGTGTTTAAACCTGTTATCAATGCACAATTAATTAGCTCGGCAAAGGGAAACATCGTGAGGAAATTGTACATGCAGACACCGTTTTATATCAGGCATACAGGCAATATTATCATATATGCCGTACTATCAAAATCTACCAAAATTATATGGATTAAAGTTACCTACTGTCGCACTTTGTAATACTTTAAGTTGTATTCCAGTTATCAAATCTATTTTGTTTTTAAGCATTATAATAGTATTTTAATAAATGTCGACGCTCTGTCGGACGGATTGTGACCGATTTGTGTTCTACGGTCACAGAAAAAACGATTTTCAGGTGTGCGCCAATGGATTGCTTTTATCAGCTCATTTAACACATTTAGTGCTCTTTCCTCGGATCCTAGTGGAGCGGGGCCATATTAGCGGTGACGCACACTCGGATCAGTGCGAGCATGTAGTTCATTTTTTTAAACCCTTGCCATCTACTAGCTAGCTCTCGAATCCGAGTATTCGGCACCCAATGTGCTGTATTGCCGGCCATCCGAAAAATGTACTTGTAATGTACATATTTTAAAACATTCATATTTACTTCATCAAAATTTGTCATAAAATATTTTGGTTTCCGGATATTACTTTGTATCCGTTGTTTAATCATTCAATGTCGCATTCGCATGAACAGTGAAGGAAAACATTGCGAGGAAAAGAACAGCGTGTGTCAAGCATAGGAAGCTCTTATATTTGCCTTTTAGGTTGTCAATTTGATCATGAAACAGATACAGAAACGTCCCGGTTTCGTACGAGTGGACTTTAATTTTTTGAACATTTTTGTAGATATGTTCGTTAATATTGTGTAACATTTTTTGTACCATAAAAAGTTTTCGCAGCGCATGCGATGAAAGATTTATAGGAATTATTGGAACGAAGTTCCTTACGGCAGACTTGGAGGGGATAGGGATTTTGCTGCGCGACCGAACTGAAAAAAAATGTGATAGTAAAACCGTAAGAAAAAATCCGTGGAAAAAAGGGCGTGGAATAAAACCGTTAAATGAGACGTGTGCAGGCGCGACAGTCGCATACACAAGCGAGTAGTGTATAATACCTTTCTCTTTCTCCCTCTTTCTTTTCGTTCTCTCATCCCTTCTCTTTCTATTACTACTCCACCCCGCCAATGCGTAGTATATACTCATGTATTCATGGACAAGCACGTGGCGAATACTCACATTTTACTCGTGAGTAGCCACGTTTATTTTTCAATTTGTGTCGATTCTACATTAGGCAACTTCGTTCCTACCTGGTGTCCCACGACACCACATCATTTTTTATACCTTTGGTTACATTATTGTAGTTTTAGTAGAGATCCTTATTTTTTCTTGCAATTAGATAAGCCGATAGCCTCGGCGATAATGTAGCATTCAAATTGTGATACTATTTTTAAGTCCAGTACTTTTTGAGTCAATTCGTTACGAACATACTTACAAATCTTTCCTTTCATAATATTAGTAAATATTGATTTTAAACAATAATTTAGTTGTATTTGAAAAACGGCACAGTATTGTGCATAGTCAAGGTTCTAACCTAACTCCTGAAGGATTCACAGGATCATACCCCAGGGGCTATAATGTACATTACAGTTGTAATGTACTGTCAATACATTACAAGTGCGATATGTGATAGTCTTCCTTTTAAGACTGTTTGTGGAAACTTCAACTTTGCCATTTATTTTACCTTACATTATAAGAATTCAGCGGATTATAAACTTTGCTACAATGAATTACGGTTTGCATTGCCTTGAACCAAGTAAGCCGGAGTCCATTTAACTCAATCAAGTTAATGCTCAGTACGAAGCTTTGTCTTGATGTATATTGTTTAGTAAGCTTAATAGTTGTTTTAAAATGTTATATTTGAACTTAAAGTATATTTCACTGACATGTTAGAAAAATATAGTAGAAATAATTATAACCATGTCAGATACTTTTACACTTAAAGACATTTATATCATATTCTTTTTAATGTCCCTTTTTTGGCATAGGCCTCCTCTATTATTTCCTATCTGCACTATCCATGTACCACCTGCTCTTTATTTAATATATTCTATCTACGTTCTGAGTTGTATTATTTATCGTTTACTTGGACACCAGTTAAGTACTTTCTTTCTTCACTTCTCTATTTCTTTTGTCATATATCCAGTCCATTTCCACTTAAGTTTATTTATTTTTATCCTGACACCTGCCACCTCAATTGTTCTTCTTAGTAATATATTCTTTATTTTGTCAATTTTTTCCCTTATCATAGTTCCGTAGATCATTGACACACCTTAGCTTTGTATGCTGCGCATTAGTGGGCACCCAAGTCGTCCAAACGTTATTAAAATACGGATTAACTGTCATTCTATATAACTGGTTGTTTCAGTATTAGTACACTCAAACACAACTAGAACCAATTAACTATGAAGTCTCGTGAATAACTGTACGTTATGGGGCGAAAGGGTTGTAGGCTAACGCAAAGATGGCACTAACCATCCTATTTTATATCTTGTTTTAAGCTGTAAGAATTAAAAGGCCTTTTTCTTTTATATTATTAATCATCTTATTAGTTTATGAGATAAAGGGAAGGATTAAAGCACTTGCAAGAAAGGTATGTGGAAATCTGTCCGTGTCAGGTAACAGGCGTAGGTGTTAGCCCATAGATATAGACAATTTTGTGTTGAGATAAAAACTTTTGAACGAAAGCATCGTGAAGAAATCGACATGTGTTAGACAGAAAAATTTGACAAAAAGTTGAATTGTGTCAGGGACTGGAGGCTGATCTTGACTATTAGATTTAAAAAATGATAAGCCTACGCAACCGTTGCTCTTTTATTGTTCGAGTGCTCATTTCTTCTTCTGTGTAGGACTTAATAATGCATCGAAATAAAAAAAATGTAAAACTTTTGCGACACCATTATTTTGGCGACGGATTATTTAAATCACCTATAATGAGTTTAAACTTAACTATTAAAAAAGCTTCACGAATTTGTATTGAATATTTCGCAGAAAAATTCGCGAGCCAATTAGCATTCTGAGTGATCATAAGCGGTGATGGCTGCCACCACATACACACACAAACACATTACCCCTAGTTCTATATAAAGCATATTAATTTGCTTTAATTTGAGATATCATGGCACGGTTTTTGCTAGTTTTCGAAAGGAAAATATCATAAATGCCGACTTAACATGAAAATGTATGCTCCATTTCACGTTCATCTCACACAAGGAACTAGGTGCAATCATAACGGATTGAGACTCGATATTAAACAGGAAAACTGCCCAAGAGCGATCGTGCTTTTCATTAAATAGGAATCAGTTTAATAAAACGTTCCGCAAATATCATTTAACATGTTGTTTTTGATTGCCACTTTATATTTGATACAATAATGTCCCCTAAATATTTTGGCATCGCTATTCAGAAGGTAAAAATATGTTTTTGAAATACTTCGGTAGATGTGCTTGTTTTATGAGTTAAGAAAATTATATATTTCATACTGTACATAAGAGTTAGAGTGCTTTTAAAATGTAGGCTTTATACACACAAGCCTTTAAAATGTAAGCAACGGAACAATATACTGATAAAATTAAATAAATTTTAATGTAATGTTCTCAGTTTCTTTTTTGTCAAATCAAATCAAATCAAAATATCTTTATTCATATAGGTAAACATGTACACTTATGAACGTCAAGAAAAACAAATTAAATTAACTGTAAATTTACATTTACAACCAGTTCGCAAGTCAAAGGCGTAGAGCGGGTCATTTAAATTACTATGCCAATACATAGTTTTTACCGTATTAACAAGCCACCAACAATTAAGCCTACGACTTTTAGGTGTGGAAAATAGTCGCTTAAGTATTTTCAATTTCAATTGATGAGACTTTCTTTACAAATAAACGATTTATTTATTAAATAGTCAAAAATAAGTACACAACCTAGTTATCAACCTATATACGTTTAAATAAATTGGTAACGATATATGAATTTTACGTATCAAATATTAAAATGTCCAATCAGCGTTGGAAGAGTCAATTAAAGTATCGTAATTTTCATATTCATTTCCTTATAAAAAAACATATATGACAGAATATATCTGAGATAAAGTACATTGTTTTAGTACATTTTAAATTAAACAATCCTTTGGTAAATTACGAAAAAGATACGACGCGTACTAGCTTCCTGTTTGAAATGACTGACAAGACTCAAAACACCAGTCACAAAAATGATTTTTCAAAGATGCAAACTCAAGACAAGGCGTTTCGCGCCCCACATGTCGCAGATCCTGGCCACAGGGCCTTTGGTCACCATTTACACAGATTCAAACTGATCACAAACCCCGCGTGCGACTTGAGGCATTAAGAGCGTACCAATTCATCAAAAGCCGGCAACGCACTCGCGAGCCCTCTGGCATTGAGAGTGTCCAATGGCGGCGGTATCACTTAACATCAGGTGAGCCTCCTGCTCCCTTTTGATGTTCTATAAAAAAACCGACCAAACGGTGGTTCATTTAGCTATCCTGAATGGCTGTCCGACTTTCGAAAGAGCCAAGTGCGATCTGGGGTACGAGACTGGCATAAGGGTATCCCGGAAAGAGCTATCCGACATGTTGCTCGAGCCTAGAAGGCTTCTGGAAAATTTAGTCGTTAAGATGAACAGCAGAAGCACGCTTGCCAGCGGGTTTCGACTTGTCAATAAATATCCTGAGGATAATCCGGAGTAGTCATCGCCCGGGCCTGGCGGAAGACGCCAAGTACACTAGATGTAGTTCAAGAAAATAGAGTCTCTTTTTAGGATAGGGAAGATTATGACCTGCTGCTAAGCTTCTCCGCCACAGATCTCCACGATCGAGATAGGCTATTTGGGGATACTAGGTATAAATTTTTTTTTTAAATATCCACTTCTACAAACATTATTTTTTCTTCGCTTTAGCCGCGTAATAAAAGCAATGAAACTGTATCACATACATTTAATACAATTGAATGTGAAGCGAGAAAGAAACATTAAGCCAAAACAAATAGACTTTCAAAGAAAAGTAATAATTGGAGATACCTTTTATTAGCTTCATCGGCTATAAACCGCGGAGATGAAATATCTAAGACTTTTATTGCTTCCATAATAGGATGAAAAATTCACGAAATGGAATTGCTCTAAGGGACACCAGACAATTGAAAAATTGTAGCGGATTCGTCGTAACGAGACTGTGCGATTTCGTATCACATATTGCATCGTCCCGAGTTTTAAAGAAATGTCTTTACAGGTTCCACATAGTGACATAATTGACGGGACGGTAAAACTGTCATAGGATAGACAATATAATAGCGTTAAGAAGTTTGAAGACGTTTGTATTACTCTAGACATGTGAATACTTCGAGAGAAAGACAATTTTAAAGCAAATTACTCTCTTTAGTATATTTGATTTCATTCTCAAGCATAAACAATGGATAGGTAATATGTGTAAAAAGTAAATAATTACTGTTAATGTAAGACCTCCCCACCCCCCTATAGTGCTTACGTAACACTTAAACGGCCCGTAGTATATAGTTTTCTAAGTAGCTAATCAATGTTTTAAGTAATTAAAGTGAACTAATCTAAATTAGCAAAGTCTGGGGGTGTGAATGTCGAAATATGGACGACATACAAAACCGTGCATTGCGTAACGGGACAAGCGCGTAATATATAAATGTAATTATTATAACTAATATTTAAAAATAAATGCTTGATGTACCTATAAATGACATCATTATAATCAGTTTAATATTTTATACTCGATTGTTAAAACTAATTTACTTAATAATTCTAAGCAAACTTATTTTTCCCTACCTTGTAAAATAAAATTTATAACACGCGCGTAATATCATGACGCATCATGTTGCGTTTGCATGCGTATTGGACTATAGATGCTAGGGACCAATCACAATCAAACGGAACGCGCCATAGTCTTCTTTTGTTTTACTTCTCACTCTCCACACCCATTTAAGTCTGCTATCTAATGAAACACGTGGTACATAAACAATATATACTACTAAGAAGTTGTTTTCAGTTTACAAATATTAATTAGCGATGGGCAAACCAATATTAAAGCAGTAAATAACATTACTTTTCATTGATCTTTTCAGGCAATTAGGAAAGGAAGAAGAAAATATGGGTATCCCTAAATAAATAAAAATATTTTAACGCCCATAAAAAGACAAATATAGTTGCAGCTCCACTATCTATTAACAGGTCACAGACTTAAAAATTTCAAGTCTATTTAAATGTCAAATTAGGGATTTTTGAACTATTATAATTGGTTTTATTTTAGATCTATTATTGAAATATAATTAAGATCCCGTTCCGAAATTGAGACAAAATTACGAAGCAGCATTTAAATCGAGAAAGCGATCCAATAAACAAGAACACCTATTAATTTCTCTCCCTCCAAGTAAAAATATTATTTCACCCCAAAATTGTTGAACTTTACGAATTCGCTTGTTCAACCTTAATAAAAAGCCGATTAGGTAACATTATTTTGGATATTTAAATTTCGAATTTACGAACCGGAAACGAGTGTATTAATTTAATAAACTTAGAAACTCTTCAAGCGTTACTTAATATCCTGGAAATTCCCGGCCAAAATTTAATCGGGGTAATCGCGAATCCAAATTATCTCGTAATTTTTTGGAATACCACGTCGCCTACGTCCAAATACGTTTCGTTTATAATTCAGGATTTCAATTAAAGGTTACGTCGTCGTTTAAATGTTGCCTTGGCTTGACAGAATTTTGTACCAATAATCATACGAAATCAAGATAAACATTGCCAACCCAGGCTTCATTGGACTACCCTCCTCTTAACGTAACTTTGTTTATTACGCTAAATGAGTTTTTAGTTATATGCTTATTTATTTATTTTTTTTACGCAAAACGGACCAATTTCGAGTGTAGTTGCGGAAACTGAGCCCACCTTACCTTTATATGCTTATTTGTTTTTTATTGTGGTTGTAGTGTGTGTTGTGTGTGTAGTTTAATTTTTGCCATGCTAACTGTTCTAATATAATTGATGTGTATGTGAGTAAATTTTGTTACCATATTTTCTTGTATAATTTTATGCATACACGTTTTTTTTATAGAATAAATAAATGAACTAGCTCAGAAAAAAGATTAGGGTTGGCAATCGAACAAACTAACTTTCCGTGTTTAATTCAACAAAAAGTATTAGCGACAGCCTAATAGATTTGGGCCTTAGATTTCTGTATTCGTTCCGTGATCATTGATTTTTCTTAATAGACAAGGAGGTATCTCTTCTTCGTTTTCGCCGTCAACGGTTTTGGGTGTAAATCATGCCGCTTTCCTTCCTCGAGCGAGTGTTAATTGCGCACATCAATAGGAGCCGTATTTGAAAAACTAAGTAAACTTGAGCGAGAAAAAATGTAGTCTTGTCACTCAATGTTATTGAAATTCTCCAAATCGCACCACGTAAATAAACTTTCATCTTTTTCTTTTTTTTCCTCTTTATTTTACAAAATAATACAGTATTATATTATATTATTACAATTAGTTACATTAGAAAACCGCTGTGGTTTGTATTAATGTAACGATAGCAGTCTTGTTTAGGAGCGCGACAAATACATGTAAAAATAGTTTAAAACCGCCTGCAAAATTACTTAGTTTACTGAACCCTTACCATTGATCTAATACAATATACATAGTCGGAAGTTAACTATAACGTTGATAAAAACATCTTATAACTGTAATGAAATGAGACCATATCAATATAAAAAGTAAGGATATTAAAAAAACATTTTAAATGAAATCTTTATTTTATTACGCTAACATTAAATAAGTGGCATTTTAACATTTGCTAAGTCATCGTTTTCTGTAATTCCTTTTTCAACTGCTTTGCAGCTGTGTACAGATCGTACTTAATTTTGGGATATCCCTGCAGCAGGTCTTGCCAATCTCTATGCCTAAGAAACACGAAGTCGACTACCTGTTAATATTATCATTAAATCTAAGTCATACCTTTTAAATTCGTCTGTTTCTTTCAAATTTGCCTTAATATAAATATCCATAAATTAACGTGTTTGGAACTCTGATGAACTCCTTAAAACAGTGACATCATAATTTACGACAAAATTTTCCACCCGTATCACCTCGACGTCCGTCAATCGACAACTGAGCGTTTAATAAGTCTGTTTTTGACGTGCACCACCACTATGTGGAACCAGCTGCCAATGTATTTCCGCACCAATTCGACTTAGGTTCAAGAAAAGATCGTTTAGTACGCTTCTTAAAAAACTGGCAACGCACTTTTGAAACCCCTGTAAATATGAGTGTCGACGATGTCAAGTGAGCCTCCCGCCCCCTGATGTATAAAGTGAAAAAGAAATGACCCCTGCCTTAAGATTGTCAGTAAATAATTTTTTGACCCTTTTGTGTGTATAAACTAAACCAATCAACAATGTAACCTTCTTTCAATAACAACAACAACAAAATATCTTTATTCATCTGGGTAAACAAGTAACACTTATGAACGTCAAAAAAATTAAATTAATTGTAAATTTGCTACCATTTCGGAAGTCAAGAGCGTAGAGTAGGTAAGAAGAACTGGCAAGGAACTTTCGCCACTCTTTACAATCGCCAAGTTTTTAATACAAATTATTTGAACTGGAGCAAATCAATCCAAATAGGTTTAGGCATACCAATATCACTCTTGTATTTGAGAACTGCCAAATCTCTAAACTCTTTTAGTGCTACACTTGATGATGACGAAAATTACAGCGGAAAAGAAAAAGATGTGTCATGAGTACATTTATCAGCTCGTTTTATTTTGGTGATGCCCAGAAGTCGGATGTAAAAAGCTATAGGTTTAAGAACATACTGTACAATAATAGAAGTTAAGGTTATACAGATGGGACTTTATAACTACAATTTATGAAATCAGCTATCCACTAAAGTATTTCCGAACTCGATTTAGGGTGACAAATTCCTAGCGTGATACTTCTACTTACTACAAACCCTCTAGTATTGAGAGTGTCCATGGGCGGGGCGGTCAATCAATCAATATCAGTTAAGCCTTCTGTCCATATTGTATAAAAATAATGCAGTTTAATAAAAACAGTTATCCATTTATCAAAAATAAAACAACAGTAACAATACAACGACTAACAACTAAGTGATTTGCATAACACAAAATACATTATAAAGTAATACAATTGTTAAGGAAAAACAATTGAAAAATTACCGTTCGCGTTAAATAAGAAAACTGGTATGGCGTGTTAGGAAAAAGTCCGGGTATCAATCCAAAGTAGCCATTCGTTGATAATAATGAAAGCATTTTCTTTTCACCGCTGAAATGTACAAGAGGTCAAAGAAAGACTTATAGGATAGTAAAACATCTCGCATGATTATATTTTTTAAACAATTTTTTATTGAAAAGGTGCCAAACAGTCTAGACGCCTACCCAACCCTAATGATAAGTGAGTCGAGTGACGTGTAAAACGTTTTTATTATTTAATCAGCTATCTAAGTGTCTTACGTCATAACATAAAACACAATTTGACAGAGACAAAAGAGCGCTGTAATAAAATTAGGCTTATTTATAAACGTGTTTGTGTAAACATTATGTACACACATAGGTAGCACACGTGAGACCAAATTTTTAACAACAAAGTTTTGTACCTTTGCAAATTTATTCCCATCTAATGCAGACAGAACTACTGAGTTCAATCTTTACGATATATTACAAAGTTAGATGCCAATAACATATATAAAGGGCAATTAGGCAATTGTTTAATGTTGCGGTCCAACTAAATACACCATACCAAACAAATACATATAGTTATACATGTTAGTAGTTAGAGTTATACATGTAATCCGACCGCACGTCATCTACACAAGGATTTTTATTATTTGCAGAATTTTCTATGGTATATTGTAGTTTTTTAGCGACGGCGGTTTGGCGTATCCGCTTCAAATATTAACTTAAAACATCCCTGACGACGTCAACATCATCGCATTCACAAAATTCAACAGGCTCAAGTGGTTGGGACATGGGATTGAACCCCAAGGTCCTCACAACCTGGTGGCCAGAGAAAACCCTGAAGACCGAGGCTGCGTTGGTCAGGTGGAGTTGGTCAGGACCGCGAAACCATAGAGGCCGAAGTTGGACCCAAGAAGGACGAAGTTTGACGAGGCTCCGGCCCACAAGGGGCTATGTATTGGTGATGTTGCGTGTTGTTCCCATGTGAATGTAAGTGCGTGCTCCTATTTCACCTTCCCTACTGCTGATAAAGGACAAATCTTTGTATATTTTAAATATTAATTAACTATGTATTACTTAAGATGGCGTGTGAAACATTGTGTAATGCTTGCCTTAGAAACATTTTGTATAAAAAAAAATTAAACAGAGTGGCGAGTTTATTGCCAGTTCATCTCGTCCGTTCGACGCCCTTGATGAGAACTGGCAGTAAATGGAAAATTAGAAGCATTTCATATATGTTTATTTTTTACGAGAATATTATTGTTGCAGAAGTGTTAAGAAATGAAAGAGTTGCGCTTCCTCCGACTTAGACTGTCTCGAAGGTAGCAGTAGCTAAGATGGAGAAGTTGTCCAAAGAAATCGAATTATATATTATAAGTAAAATTATACAAAGATTGCTTCGCAAAGGTGCTACGTGTAATGCTACTGGTTTTATAAATTTGCCAAATTATGAATAAAGGGACAATTTTGGAATTCAATTATATTAATGCTGAATGATTACCTCTTATCGGTGTACCATTTCTCAACCTCTCCCTCATGAATAAAGTAAATGCAGGAAAATATATCACCTTCCTTAACAATGAATTTTCCTTTAAAAAAGTAATTAAAGTAAGTTAAAATATTTTGTATGTTATCATTTTCTATGTTCTTAACGAAGGAACTTAGACAATAAAAGCAACCTTGGCCACAGATTAAGACATATCTGTCTCATTTCTTGTCGATAATGAAATAGATAATAATCTGTGAATAATAATAATAATGTGTGTAATAGTATATTCGATTCCAGCTGTGTACCAATTCACATTCTTTCTATATGTGCATTAACATTCGCTCAAAAAATGCAGCGCATCGTGAGTAAGCTGGCTTGCCTTAGACCCAAAAAGTCATCGGTATGCATCAGCCTAATCTGGGCCTAAGGCTGATCACCTACTTGCCTATTAAATTAATCATCAAAGACATATAGAAATTTGAGGCCTAGACCTAAAAAATGTTCGAGCATCACTGCTATTTTTAATATTTATAAAAGAAATGTACGACTGAAACAGAAAAGGAACTGCTATTTTCATAAATGTAATAAGTTCTCTATTCTACGTAGTAATGATTTCATCAATAAAGATTTACCTAAAAGATACGCCCGCTTGCAAACAACTATCTAATCTTACCAGGAAATATAACCACTCTCTGTAGTTTTGTAACGAGTTGGCGTCGCAAATATTCAGGCAGGTCACGAAAAAGGGGCGGAGCTTCCAGGTGATGCATGTAGAGGGCGCTTAACATGTCTTCTCGGAGACATTGCGGGGCCTGATGCGCTAACTCTGGCAGCCAATTACCTTGTTAAAAGATCAATGTACTTTAAAAATCTGACACAACATGAGAGTCAATCTATATCACATATCATATGCGTGATCTATTATTAAATTGCAAGAGGAATAGATAAGTGGACCAAGAAAGTATTAAACTGTACTCCAAGGAACAATGTGTAAAAGAAGAAGACAAGAAGAAGAAGAAGACAGAAGGTGGATAGATTAGGTTAAGGACGGCAGGTACATGGAGAAAGAATTGGTTTAAGTATAAAATATCTGAATGACTATTGTTAGACATAGCAATAAATAACGTCTGACTGTTTTTTTTTTTTTATTTGATTATCATTTATTTGCAATAAGTTTAAAAAAATCAAGATTTTAAAAGAAAAATATATCCTTTATGAATAACAAACGGGTCGGGTAAAGTTTCGGCCAACTTCACGCAAAGTGTACAAACGTTGTGTAAAAGAAAAAACATGGCGATTAAAGTGTGACGTAGAGTTTATTGCCAGTTCTTCTCATTTCTAAATTTAGAATTTTAAGTAATTTTCAAAGTGGAATTAGTTTTTAAAGTATTAATTAATACAATCAATAAATATTGTACTACCTACTACTACTACATACCTCTCTGTCTTTGCCATAACTGTTTGGTATACTTCTTCACGGAGTCAAGTAGAACTGGACATAATCCGTTATGTTCCAGATACAATATTAAACTTTGCACGTCATAGTCATAGGTGTATAGATCGCGTAATTTTGTGAACACAGCGCTGATTGCACAACTCAGTATCCAAATTTCCATCGCGTGAATTATAAAGTACAAAAATATTTTGTAATATGTTTCATTCAGTGTTAATGGTACCACCTACAATCGAGATAAAGTCTTATGACAAAAGCAGTGTTGGTTTTTTAGTACTTTTTACTCATTGTACATAGTTCAGAGAACGCGCGAATTTTATAAAAGGCAATTTCTCGCAACACCACTATCTGAAACCTACTGATGTATCAAACCAATCCTACTTAGGGTCCTCCAAGAAAAAAGCCAATTCTTAAAAGGCCGTCAATTAGCTCCCAAGCCTTTTTTTTGCAGAATCATCAAATGAGCCGCCTGCCCGTTTGCCCTATGCTCTATAAAAAAATCTTAAAAATGAAGCTGTATAATCTTGGCTACTGTACATTTTATTAAGTTGTTTCTTTTCGTGCTTTCTGATTTTTTGTTGTGTTGCTGCCTTTATATAAATACTCACAAGATCGATTTCCGTATGTGAATAAATCACAAGAATATATGTTATAGCTACAATATAGTCATCCATCCAACTTTTGGGCACAACCAATCCGAACTTCAGTTTCCCATCGACAAGAAAGTTCTTCGTAAGACGAGGACAGCCTAAATTATCATGGTTAATTATTGCAATCAGTTTTAATCTAATCAAATCATTTTTATTGAAATCGGTTCTTCAAGAAAAGTGCGAACCAACCTAAATAGGCCGGCAACGCACCCAGCCTCTTGGCAATGTGTGTCTATGGGGGGCGGTGTCATGGGTATGATAAAATAACGTGAGCCTTTTGCCCATTTGCCCCCTGTTATATAAAAAAAGGCTTTCTGTGTTTCAAGGTTTGTCAGCATTATGAGTTTTACAACATTTTATTTAGTTAGCAGATTTATTCTTTAAAAATTATATATAGTATTATTAAATTATATATAGTATAATTATATATCGTCTAGCTTTAACGTGCTACGGCATCTTTGCCTTATTATATTTATATTGGCTTAAATTCAAAGTCAAATCATTTATATTAATTTAAAAGGAATTTTCGTGAGTCAAAATTACAATTTAAGAATATTTAAAAAAAAATATTCATTTAGGCAAGAATGGACAAGAAACACAATAATATATATAAAATACTTAACTCTTTTAACATAGTGTTTACATATGTTCTCTACACATTCATTAGATTATTATATGTGAAGACCATGTACCAAGAATAAAAAAACTCACACACACACATAGATTTAGATAAAAAAAGAGTAAATAATTAAAATACACGCGTAACATGTGAGTAGTTTATTTGATTCTTCAATATTAACTTTTGTATTGCGATTCCAATGCCACGAATTACTTGCAAAGGCCAAATCGCTAATATAAATTAGTCAGTGTTCTAGAAACCAGCTACTGTAAGTAAATAACAGCCAAAGGGGAATTCTAAGCTTCAACCCGTTGGCTAAAACTGTATCCAAAACTGGAATAGGCATGTTCCAATGAAATATGAATACAAATACTCTTATTTAACAAAAGAACGTGTCAAATATTCTTTTGTAATGTCTTACCTCCTTTTCTATCCTGTGGATTTACCCATTCATCATAATCTATGGTTACATTTATGTATGAAGGAAGTTTCTCTATGCGTAGGGGAAACTTTTCATCTGAAAGATTTTTAGAAATAGAAATTGTTTTTTGGCTAAACACAGTATGTGTTGACGCAGATGAACATTGCGGCTTTAAATCCTGAAAATCTAGAACCTGTGTTTCTAGTTGGTATTCATTAAAAGTTTTACCTGAGATAACTGACTAACCTACAAATAATATAATACTTAATAATGCGGATTAAGGCAGCTGACTTTCATCATTTGACTTCGAGGCATGCCGTGCAACGTCACTATGTGGAACCAGCTGCCCACTGACGATATTCCATATTCAACTTAGTGTCCATGAGCGATATTTCTTAACATCAGGTGTTGTCTTGCCCATTTTCCCCCTGTGCTACGTAAAATATCAGTTCATATATCTAATTTAATAGTAAATGGTATGGAACAATTCAGACTTAGTATATGAATTTTGAACAAATATTTGAAAGCAAGATGAAAACATACGTTGACAAGCCACGTAAATCCAGCCACAAGTCATACCGTGAATGGTTAAAAAAACGATCACAAACTTTAATAAAACTGGCGCTATTTGACTCTGAAATATGAATTTCATTTTAAACGAGAAATTTCACAAAGATCTTTTATTAAACAAGATTTCCGTACCATATAATGAAAATAGACCTAGGGTCCTTTAACAATGGGTGTTTTAATTAAAAGGCCGGCAACGCACCCGCGAGCCCTCTGGCATTGAGAGTGTCCATGGGCGGCGGTATCGTTTAATATTTGGTAAGCCTCCTGTTCCAATATGTTATAATTAATTGAATTAAATTTTATATTATAATAATTAAATCAAATTATATCGAAGAAAAATACGCTTAGGCTTTTCATCCGCCTGATATTACCTTAAATCCTTTGCAGAAATGATGATGGTAGTAATAAAACAATCTAAGCCTCAATAATCTCGCGAGACGGTAGTTCCATTGTCCAGTTAAATGGGTTAATATAGGTATGGTTAACGACAGAATATCCACGTAATAACCCCAATGTTTAAACATATGCCATTTTTGGATTCGCTCAACGCATTTATCGTTTTGTACGAATAGTTCAAACTAAAACACAAATAATTCATATAGGTAACCAAGTACACTTATGAACGTCCACAGAAAAGATGTCAAAATTGGTTTTAAATTTACATTTACTACCAGTTCGCAAGTTAAAGCGTAGAGCGGGCAAGAAAAACTGGCAAGAATTGCGATGTATTATTATAAACGTAATCTTTATGACCATAGATAATTTTTTCTTCCTACGAAATCATTAATCCAAGCTAGTCAATAGCTACTATCAATATTCTGGTGTATGTTAATACAAAAACGTTTTCTAATGTAAACAAATGTCTTCCATTGAATCTGAGTAATTCTAACAAAAGAAATTAAAAAGTTAAATATTGGTACATCTATTTAACCCTACGCCCCTGAAGATTCTTCTACTAATAGGCTGACAAATAAATGTTATTTCTATGAGACTACTGCAGTGGGATAACTATTACCGATTCGTATTGGCCAAACTATCGTAATCATCTTTCCTTTTTCATCACAGTGTAAACACAATTTGACCAAAAGAGACTACTATAATCCTTAGCCAAGGTTAAGAGAGGTTAGATCTTTCACTTACCGTATAAAATTCAGTTATCAAATACGCTATGTGAAATAAATCCAAGATAAATAGCACCCAATATATATTTAGTTCGTATTCGTCTGGTACAGCTTTCGCTAGTAATACTATAAAAACTGTGATGAAAGGACAAAAAAACCAACACAAATAGAGCCAGCGTGCGTACCATGTTCCTGCTTTTGCACGAATGGGAGAATTCATCCACTAAAAAAAAGGTTAATAAACAAAGCTACCTATAATAAAAATAATAAAAATAATCTGTCTGATTACGAGTGTTCATAGTGCCATCTCTGTTACACTTTACTTAATGCGATGGGAGACATGTCATATTTATTTTTTGTATTAGAACAATTTAGTGTACGTATATGTCGCTTCAACTACGGATCGTTCTATATATCAGCAGTATCTAGGGCAGACTTGAAGCAAAAACATTACTCGTGCGAGGCATGGGAGGTTTTAAACGTAAATACAGTTTTATAATATATGACCCACACAAACTGAACATATAGTAACGGTCTATACATATATGTTGAATTTAATGTAATATTGAATAAAGATAGAAGAAAACAACTGAATTAAGTAAAATCTGTGATCAATTGTTTACTGGCATTTGTATAGTTTTGCGCCCGCGAAGTATGAATGGCAGAGTATTGTAAGGATTTTCTGGTACTGCATTCTTCAATGCCATGAAATCGTGCTTCGTCAGAGGGTTGTGTTTCATCCGATCCCTTGTCTAAAATGTACAACAAAATCTTAAATATTTTCTTTAAACTCTAAAACGAAGTTTTATAGAAATTAAAATGTTTCCATTTTAACATCTTTTTCTAAGCTCGTCTTAAAGTGGCTCTTGGCCATGACCTGTAAAGCTTATTAAATAAAAGTTATTTCAGTCCAACATAGAGTTTCTATTTCAAACAAGAGCTCTATATATAAAAAGTCATTCATGAATGTTTGAGCTAGTAGAGAACTACTTGGTACTGATTGCTAGCATGCGCTGAAAACATTAACATTGGGTTGAAATTAATCACCTCATCTTCAACAACATCCTGGAAATCCTTTATAGAGATTTGCAACAGGTCCGCGTAGCCATCAGCATACGCTGTTACGCGGACGGGCCTTGGTTTAATACCATCTAATTGTCCAAATATGGATCCCTAAAGTAAGATCAATATTTAGTTATTTATTTATAAAAGTTCACCACAAGCTATCCTTTATAAAATACCTGAAAATTATGATAAACATATATTTTACAAATATAAAATATACCTTTTCTAATTTTAGATTTTACTAGTAAGTTTTCGTATATTATTAAGCAAAATAACGGATAAGGTTAGGATTAGCAGGCACTGAACAATGCTTTGTTTTAATTGATCAGCCCACTACCAAATATTTCAATGTAACTATTCATATAAATAGTCTGTCTATCTTTCAGTTATTTCTACGTGTAATATCATATATACCTATCTAGTAAGCTATAGCACAAATATGTATGTCCAAACGTAATATAATAAAATTGTGCTTTGGTTATATCGCGCTATCGTTATATCGTGGCTTATAGTATAAGGTTTGACATGTTTTTGGGAAAATAAATGTCTTCGTCCTGGAATCGTGCAGTTTTTTGTTCAATGTATCTAATTATAATATACAGATCTTAAAAATTAAATTTAAATAATGTGGACCTTAACAAATTATCAATAGTCCATATGATTCCGTCCACCGACTGTCCGCTGAAAACGATGCTATCAAATTATTAGCCTTCCCGAAATCCAATTATATCATTCTTAAAAAAGCGTTTATATTAAATACGTCAAGAATAACCCGGAAATTTCTACACGATAAAAGAAAACTGTGTTCCATTAGCTTAGGCTTATAATACATAAGGCATAACCAATATTACGTAAATTAAATGAAATGTAAAAGTAGAATCATTTAATGTATATTTCTTTTTTTTTTCTGACGTTCATAAGTGTACATTATGTTACCTATATGAATGAATGATTTTTGATTTGATTTGTGACGTATATGTGGTTTTCCCAGGATACCAACATCTGCTTTACTGGATTTCTTCCAAATAATCTTTTTAATCTTACAGTAAAGAGTGTGATGGTAATCCAAAACATACACTGTTTTATCTATCCAGCAAGACACCGAACAAATTTACAACAACAGACATAAATGGTTCACGCAAGACGACTTAAAATTGTGGTAAAACATTGATACAAAGCAAATAATTACAACCAAAGTGTTCAGACTGTTGATCTGTCGCAGGTGAATTTAGGAGTTTGTTACACGACAGCGTTTAAAATTAATTTGTTGTTGAAGTTCTCGTATTGTTGAAGTTGATCGTTCTCGAAGGAACGACGGGGCTAACGGGAGCTTACCTGACGTTAAGGGATAACGCCGCCCATGGACACTTATATTGCCAGAAGGCTCGCAAATGCATTGCCGGAAATTAGAGAATTGGTTTGGAAATACTTCAGTAAACAGCAGTATTGATTGCGCCAACCCCCACGACACCTCAGATATACTCAGGCCTGCACAGTATAGTACGTTTAAGCGTGTTCGTTTGATAACACCCGTGCGGTAACCTAAGTAACCTCGGTGCGGTTTTGTATACCGGTGGGGTTTGACTTCGTACACTTTTGTCAAGACGGCTCGACGTAACGCTGGCACCGCCTCGACCCACGCACCCCTGCTAGTGCGTAATTGTAGGTGTTGTCTTGAAATGAAACTGCGCTTTGTTCTTGTTTCTTGCTTCGCCGATTGTTCGTGGGTCACAGCTCGTTGTCACGGGATAGAGGAAAGAGCCCGAGTCTGAACGCGTGTCTGCACCGTGTCAAGTCTGAACCGAGACTGAACCGAGACTCCCGAGACTGCCGAGACTTCCGAGCGTAGATCTCGCCGAGCTTAAGTACTACACAAGTATACCGCGACGAGAGCTACGCTTACATATATTTGCGCCGGTATACCGCGACGAGAGCTGTGTGACCCTTTTATTCGACGAAGCATTATATTTATTTATTTAATAAATTTACATTCATAATTTACCAATATTTCTCACTTACATTATGTGTAAATATTTTGTCTAACTTATAACTCGTAACACTCATACTTAATTTCTATTTATAGAGTTACAATTTTCTAACCTATCTTATAATTTATTTATATTTCTATTTATGAGTCGCCAACATTCTCCCCCTCGTGCGTAGCACCGTCGTTCCTGCACGGCGACTCCGCAGGCACCAAGATCAGGATCCTCGACGATGGTCTTCGTAACACTCCCCCTTTGGTTGCGACGTCTGGTTATTCCGTCGGGCCCGGGGTATGTAGTTTCGATCATTCCCCTCGGCCAAGTGCATCGTGGTAGCGTGCGTTTTACGATAAAAACCACGTCGCCTGGTTGCAGCTGCTCGCCTTTCTGTAGTCTAGTCGTTTTCCTGGACAGTAGTTTAGGCAAGTACTCCCGTAGCAATCTCTTCCGAAAGTGATCAGAGGGTCGTTGGACGGACTTCAAATCTTTTCTGCTCACCAGCTTTGCATCAGGAAAATGTCGTATGCGCGCAGCTCCACTGGATCGTCCAATGAGAAAGTAGTTTGGTTTTAGCGCCTCCTCTTCCGAATTGTCAGCTAGGTTCGTTATTGGTCTAGAATTGCGTATGTGTTCTGTCCCCAACAAGGTTGCCTGCAGTTCAAGTCTCGGCGTAGATATTGATTTCCGAGACTTTACTCTCGACTTGGCATCCACGAGGTTTACTGAGTATTTTCCATTACCTCCAGTTGCGGCTGCATACGCTGACTCACTTGCGTCTGCGACAGTATGCAGCTCCCCCTCAGTGCAGAATAGTGACATACATCGCGGCAGCCGATTGTCTTTTATTCTACCGATATGCTCTAGGTAGCTTTTCCGAGCTTCGGTGTATTTATGAAAGAAGGCCTTTGCGTTCTTGTTTTTTATATAAATCGCGGTGCAAGGCGACGATGCGGTTCCAAAAATCACTAATAACATTCTGTTATCCTTCACTAGCGCTTCCTTGTCTTTTCGCCAAAGGAAACTGAGACTGTTTCTGTCTTCTTCACATATTTTCGCATGCAGAAACATTTCTTTTATATCGGCCGCTATCGATACGAGACCTTGACGTACTCGCAGTAACACTCCAAATGTTGAATGTAGTAAGTCCGGTCCGGACAGCAGAACGTCGTTGAGGCTAACTGCGTTGTGATTGGCTGCACCGTCGAAGACAATACTTAGCTTTTTCCTCACTGGGAAGTGAGGCAGGTACCACTTTTTGTTCGATGTGCAGTCGGCTGTTACTTCTTCAGCGTAGTTGCTTTTCAACAGATCTATTTGCGTGCTATATTCATTTTTAAACTTAGTGTCCTCACACAGTTTCTTTTCTATTCCTTGAAATCTGTTGAAGGCTGCTGAGAAATTGTTTGAAAGTTGTATGTCTTTCCTTTTCGACAACAGTCCGACCTCGGATCTGTCATCTTCCAATTGTTGACTATTTATTTCCAATATTTGTAGAGCTTGCTGTTCTATAGCCGTTGAAGGCTTCTTCGGCTGAACCCCCAAAGACTCAATATTGAGAAGTTCCCTCACTGGCTGATTAATTTTGTCTTCGACGACGCTTACGTGTGCACATGTGTTCACATAATTGATCGGTGACACGCCGCTGCTATCGGAGCCATGGATAACCCACCCTAACTTTGTTCTTGACGCCACCGGCTGCCCTGGCTTTCCACGTCGTATTTTTAACGAGACAATGTGTTCCCAATTGTCTTGGCCAATGAGCAGCTTCGGCGCCTCAGCTTTGTAGCACACGTCTTGCAGTAAACCCCGCAAATGATGACACTTCTTAAGTCGGGTTTTATCGACGAGTTGTGGGGTTAATTTGAGCTCCTTGATAGTTCTAACCCGCTTCAGTGTGCTCTTCTGATCTTGCTTGATCCCTTTCACTTCGATATCTAAAATCATGGAGTCGTGATTTTTCATTTGGCCTCCGCCGATAGTTTCTATGTTTAAGGTTTCGCGAGGACCCTTTATGCCGATGCTTGAAGCCACACTTTCGTCGAGCAGTGTCACCGTTGAGCCTTCATCTAGCAGCGCCAGTATCTGTTTGCTCCCAGCCGGTCCGTATATCTCCACCTTGAGCATCTTAAGTATAGCTTTCGGTGTGCTAATTGTATTGACTGTCGCTGTCTCGGTCGCTGCCTCTTCGTGACATTGTTCGCTCTCAGATGTCACATGTAATAAGCTATGATGCCATCTTCGACACAACTTGCACGGTGGTCTTCGGCATTTTTCTTTCCGGTGTTTCCCAGTGAGACACTTGAAGCAGACCTTAAGTCTCTTAACTGTTTCCCATCTCTCGTTAACTGCCGCATTCAGAAATCTTTGGCAGTCTTTGAGCTTATGGTTGCCTTCACAGTCTGGGCACTTGATTTCTTCTAGTCTACTCTTTTCAGCAATACTAAAAGTAGTTTGCTTCACCGGTCTTCTTATCGTTGCGCTCGGTCGTACACTTTTGCTCTCTTCGAGTACCGCGAATGCGCCGCATTTATCCGCTTCTAAATTGAGGAAGTTGCTTATTGTTTGAATATCAGAGAACGATTCCTCTTCCCTCGCAGCCGTGTAGTCGTACCATCTGAACCTCAGAATTGGAGGCATCTTCTCTATGATAATTTTCACGATTTCAGGTGAGTAGAGGTATTGCGGTCTCTTCAATCCTTTTATGGCGGCCACACTGTTGTTTATTTGGCTCGCAAAAACGCATATCTCCCTGGGACTTTCCGTCGTTCTGTGAAGCGCCTTTAATTTCTCCAGTTCGGCTAGCACCAATGCGTCGGGTCTACCAAATCTTCGGCGTAAAGCGTTAATTACTTCTTCCGGCGTCGCTTCTGAGTACAAGAGGCTCTTAATACTCTCTCTCGCCGTGCCTTTAATCGCTTTACGTAGCCGCGCCATATTCTGAATGTCAGAGAACATCGGAGATGTATCTTCGTATACGACCCGGAACGCCGTCCATTCGGAGCTGTCCCCTTCAAATATCGGCAGCTCTTGAATGTATTTCGGTTGCGGCGCTACATGGTTCGTCATGACTTCCTTTATTGCGTCGGCTATTGCTCGAATGTCGCTTTTTGTTTCAATTTCTTCTGGCTTTTGTGCCGATGAGCGCATCCAGTTTGCTACCTTTTCTTCATGGTCATCGTTGACGGTTTCTATAACGGAGTCTTCCTCTTCCGTTTCTGCTTCTAATCGTAATCTGGCCAGGCGTGCTGCTGCCTGCGCTTCCCGCAGTTCGCAGCGAGCCAACTCTTCTCTGGCCTCGGCTAGTCTTCTTGAGCTGGCTTTTGATACGGCTCTAGATGCGGCCCGCCGGGTATAACCCGCTGGTGTCAGAGTCAATGCTTGCTCTGAGTGGCTGGCTGCGCTCGTCGACGTGGACTGCTCGATCGTTATCTCTTCGCCTGTAGTCCGGACTTCGGACGTAGTGGCGGAGGTAACAGTCAACGTCGATTCCCCTCGCTGCATCCCGTTCTGTGATCTTGTGACTGGCATTTTCTTCTTGCAATATTCACTTCTTGATTCACTCCAGTATTTTTGCAGGATCCGGCTCGAAGGACCACTATTGATTGCGCCAACCCCCACGACACCTCAGATATACTCAGGCCTGCACAGTATAGTACGTTTAAGCGTGTTCGTTTGATAACACCCGTGCGGTAACCTAAGTAACCTCGGTGCGGTTTTGTATACCGGTGGGGTTTGACTTCGTACACTTTTGTCAAGACGGCTCGACGTAACGCTGGCACCGCCTCGACCCACGCACCCCTGCTAGTGCGTAATTGTAGGTGTTGTCTTGAAATGAAACTGCGCTTTGTTCTTGTTTCTTGCTTCGCCGATTGTTCGTGGGTCACAGCTCGTTGTCACGGGATAGAGGAAAGAGCCCGAGTCTGAACGCGTGTCTGCACCGTGTCAAGTCTGAACCGAGACTGAACCGAGACTCCCGAGACTGCCGAGACTTCCGAGCGTAGATCTCGCCGAGCTTAAGTACTACACAAGTATACCGCGACGAGAGCTACGCTTACATATATTTGCGCCGGTATACCGCGACGAGAGCTGTGTGACCCTTTTATTCGACGAAGCATTATATTTATTTATTTAATAAATTTACATTCATAATTTACCAATATTTCTCACTTACATTATGTGTAAATATTTTGTCTAACTTATAACTCGTAACACTCATACTTAATTTCTATTTATAGAGTTACAATTTTCTAACCTATCTTATAATTTATTTATATTTCTATTTATGAGTCGCCAACAAGCAGGTTCATTAAAAAAATACGTTTATTATGGAACATAAGATATACAGGGATCACTTATTCCTCGTCATTAAATTTGAACCTGTAGGCATCCCTGCTCATCGGCAAAGAAGACAGAGGGTGTAGGCCGAGAGAAAAAGCCGGCGTAAAAACTCTCGGTACTCTTTTAAAAAAGCATATCATCAAACAACACATATTTAAAACAAATATAGCAAATTATTTGCACGGTTACATCTCTATGATCAATATAAAAATTTAAGCAAAGTAAAACCTTGGTTAACTTGGCCAATTCCTCATCATTCTGTTTAATAAGAATACTTCCTCTATGCACTATGTATATCCAGGGACTCAAATCCATCTCCCGCACTATTATTTCTCCAGGTAGGAAGAACCACTGAGATGCTGCGTTCACAAGTTGTCTTTGAAGACTCTCACCACCATGTAGCAAAGTGTCAGTGGCTTCAATTGTTCTAATAATAAATAAATAGTGAGGCTAAAGCATCAGATTTGATTAGTCAGCCTTCAGAGAATTATCATTGAATTAATTCAAAACTCTCGTTAAACGTGAATTAATCAATAAAGCTTTTAATAATTTTGACGACTATTTAAATGATCCTAATCCTAAGGATTGCACCAGTTCAATTTTTTATTAAAAAAACAATTTGTATTAAAAAAACTTGGCTTTTAAAAAGAGTGACGTAGAGTTTCTTGTCTTAAATTTAAAATCAATTTAATATCTTTAAATACTACCCATAATAAAGTTGTTTGAGTTTGAGTTATCCGGAATCTCTCATTAAATATATGCCACGAGTGTGTAGTAACAATATTAATAATGGTGTTTTTATAATTATATACCTTTTAAAAAAATAATAGTTCAGATCTTGTCTAAAAACAACACCAATGCGTTCATTCATAAGGCTTTGCATGTTCATTCCTTTTGTTCTGAAACATATAAAAAAGTGTATATAAAAATAATTAAGTAAAATTAAGGACGATTTCACTGACTGCTAAAGCGCGTCCTGATCGAGAAAGCGTTTTTCACATTACTACTATTTTGCTAACATATTGTATAAATTTATTATTACAGGTTTTAAATTATTTCCTTAATACCATAAAACAGTCGGATCTAACATCAAATCTGTGCTGCTCTATGGCTGTGAAACATGGAAGGTCACCAAAGACGGCACCGACTACCAAGTCTTCCTCAACCGCTGTCTTCGCCGTAACCTGGGCCGAAAAGTCTAACGAGCAACTTGGGAGCGCTACCGACCTACCCCGTTTAGCCAGCAGATCAAGCAACGCAAATGGATATGTATAGGCCATACTTAGAAGCGATCTCAATGATTTATTTATTTATTCAATTACAGACATGGCTAAACTCACAATAAAAAAAGACTATAATATATACAATACAATATTAAAATAACATAAAACACAGTATATTCTAACCCCTAATACCCTCCATGTATGCCCTCAAATCAGAGTACACTACCGCCATACGCTCACCAAATAGGTCGCCAATCCAATGATATTCCCATGCAGGCATTTTGATTGGAACCCGCAATGAAAGAGAAAGCGTAGCATTCCCAGACAAACCTGGCACTTAAAGTGTTGTCTTGAAGTGTCGTGTTGACTTGAAGTGTTGTGAAATACGAGGAGGCACAACACCGAACGCGATGGAGACTCACTGCGGACGCTACTGTCCAGAGGTTACGGGACTTGTCAAGTGAGTTAATGAACATATATATAATTATTATAAAAAACAGCTTACTTAATAGTTAGTAAGTAACTAAGAGATACCGCAAGCGTCTAGCCTTAGATATTAGTCCTGTAATATGAAAGTGTTATTTCATTACTATTCTAGTTTCATCATTACCTAAACCACCAATACCGGAAGTGAGTGATCGCCTTTTCGATTAACTTCTTGTCCACACGCTCTGCCTGCAGGAATCTTCTCAACTGACTCACTCCATGTTGAAAGATTGTATTACCACGAAAGTTTAACACCAATAATGTAAGCGAATAACACATTACATACCTGAAATAATTATGATATACTTTTTACATCTCTATCTATATAAAATTCTCGTGCCATAAAGTCCCATACTCGAAAATGGCTCGACCGATTCTTATGAAATTTACTATGCATATTCAGTAGCTCGGAGTATCGGCTACTATCTTTTTCTAACCCCTAAGCGATACGCGGTGTTTTTTTTTTTACACCATTTTTTTGTTAAGGCTTAATTATTATTACACGCTAATTCGAAGTAAGTTTTATATAGAACTTTGTACAACCTTAATATAAAATTCTTAGAAACTATGAAGAGAACCGACCCTATTCTGTGGATCCAGCTATCGACAAAGGGTTAATAATGTATTTATATACTGCAGAACTATTTAATATTAAACCTTAGATGATGCAACTTTTTGTAAATGGGTTAAAAAGGTTAATTTTAGCGTCAGCATACACCATTTATTCTAGATGTAATATATAAAATTCTCTCTATAAAATTCAGTGTGTTAAGGTGTTTGTAATTAAACTCATCGGAATTGGCTCGACCGATTTTCGTGAAGTTTTGTGTGCATATCGGTTAGGTCTGCGAATCGGACAACATTATTTTTTATGATACAGCATACAATAATACATATAACCCTTAATTTTCGCCCGTCTTTGACTAACCCCTATTTTTTATTACAGTAGCTATTTTTATTGAACTTAAAAACATTCCTAAAAATAATATACATTGCTAAACAAAGTTTTCCGGGTTAGCTTAACATTATAAATATAGATAATAGATAACATGAGATTAACTCCCATAACATACTATAAAGCTTAAACAATATTATTTTTAAATAACCGTTGTCTCTTGATAGAACTTTTGTTAACAAATTGTATTAATGTTCGTTTATAAATAAAACCACCAACCGAATAGTCAACTCAAACTATACGAACAATCGAATACGAATACGAATCGAATTATTAATAATTAATTTATATAAGAGATATGTCGATAGTGTTAGCTAATTTAATTTCTATTATGTCAGAGTTAAAGAACTTTATCCAATAGGCCATTTCGTCTATGATGACAGAAACGTCGAAATGATACAAAACTTATGTCACAAGTTTTACTTAAGAAGGCACAAAGTTCCTCAATGTTTTGGTGCTTTAGTTTGAACTTAAATGGTGGACATAATTATATGTATATCGTTTTCTTAAAGTAGAATTTATGTTAACGAAAACACTTTTTACCCGTGAGAAGCTATTTATTATTAAACTTATAATTATTTAACATAATTTTAAATTTTTACCGCGTGTGTAGTCACTGGCTGAAGACAAAAGGTGTTGAATGTCAAAATATATCACAGCTGTAGAAAAAGTTACATTATCTGCATTTATTTCCCCGGAGTTGATATGGTAAAAAGTGTTTTCTTTAAATGTGTAAAAGCTATGTCAATAAAAGATAATACAAGAATTAATTAAGCTTTAAAGACACCACTAACAGCTCGTAAAATGCATGAACCAGATAAAACAGAGCAAAAATTTTCTTAGAAATTAAACTGTTTAAACAATTACCAGAACATTATTCCAAGAATACATAAGGTAATTCCCACACCGAGATATTCGCGGTCTATATGAAACTTTCCAAGGTTAAATCTCATGAGACCACTCTGTGCCAGATTAAAGCTTTGCGCAAACACCTTTAAAATAAATTTTAACTTTGTTTAAATTGGGAATATGTAGACATATTCCTAAATTAAAATTAATTAAAATTTTAAAATTAAAACAGTGATGAGAGTAGTAGATTCAATCCGACTGTACACCATTGAATATTTGTCTACTCATACTATTAGTATACATACTAGTCTATCAAATAAAAATGGCCAAAGAAACAGATGTGTATTGCGCCACTGATTATTAAAAAAAGATTATGTAATTTGATTCAAGACATATTGTTTTTTATTAGTTATGTATTTTCCCATACATAACCATGAAAAACGCAGTACTATCATAATATATTATATTAAAAGTCAAAGCACTATTCGATTCCCACTACTGACCCGCGATTTCATTTGTAAGTTAAGTTGCCTTTGACAAATTTACTATGCAACATTCTCGATAACTCAAACAAGCTGAAAATTAATGCGGAGCTTAGAACCAGACACACAGAAGATTTATCCTGTTTCTGTGGGACGTGAAATATAACGTGCAACAAGTAAAATCACGAAAAATTCATTCGTCAAAACATCGGCCATTCATTTGTTGAAACTGTAAAGCGCAACACAACTGACTGGTAAACGTAATGTTATCTACGGATTAATATGATTGAATATTTGACAGTTTTAAAGTTAAAGATGATTTTGAGTTTCTGACCCAAACGATCGAATCTTTCCCGACAAAGGCGTTATGCAATAAATGGGTGGACCGAGTTTGAATAGTGCTAAAGTGGATTCGGGAATAATTCAGATTATTTACAATTAGATGTTTTTGTTTCTTTACGTAAGTTTTAAATTTTATATATAAAACGTCTATCCGCTAGTCATATAATAATTAATAGAAGCCTTTAAGCCGATGATGATTATAAATATCTATTTAGAATGTTCGTTAATATCTCATAAAGCCTGCTTCTAGTATGTTCCCATCTGAGTACATGTAGTATATATAAAGATAAGACTTACAATTCTTAACTGATGCATACTTGGATACTCGTCCAAGGAAAGATAGTTGGGAAGCCAACAGTGGTCGCGACGAGTCATATTCAAAATATATCCAGAATCATCCCATTCGAAACATATACATCTACTTACAAAGTAATTACTAGTACCAAGTATCACCAGTATCGTCATTATCTGCATCTTTAAAATCTGAAATAGATAGTCATTGCATTATTAAACCGTTACAGTGGTTAAAAACTGTGAAGTAGGTTCGATTCCCGGTTGTGCACCAATGGACTATATGTCCATTAGCGCATTTAACACACTCGTACGGTAAAGAAACCTGTATGAATTTTGACTCAAAAAGTCGACGGTATGAGAGGCACAGAAGACTGATGACCTATTTGTCAATTGAACAAAATAAATTATGTCTAAACAGAAACACAGAACGCCTAGATCTTAAAGGTTTTTGCAAAAGTTCAAAATGAAATGAAATGGTTTATTTGCTATGATAATGGTTAATTAGATACATTAATTATACAAATCCACACAATCCGCCATAAAATATAAATAGGCATGCAAATATCATATAAATTTTTTAAAGTACAAACATTTAAATCACAAATACACATATATACCTATATGAAAAAAAAAATACTAATGGCCGTAGAACTTTGCAGAATCATTTTGCAACTTTAGACTAGAGAACTTACGTACACGATTCTAAATTAATACATTAATACATCAATATTAACGCGGGGAACATCACTTCAGGTGTTATTAAATACAAGAAAAAGAAGCCTAACGATTAAATCGTTGTATTTTTTAGATAAGAATTATTACAAACAGTTTCGGGAATGGCGAGCTTTTTAATTGTTTAATATTTTTTTTCTTTTTTTTAATATATAATATAGAACGAAGCCTGTACTCTTGATGAGCTAAAGTATTTCTGTCAATTTAGTCCTCGGTATTGTTAGCATAATGTATAAAATGGTAATGTACCCAATATAATTAGTTTGTTGACAGTTGTATTATCTGTACTGTTTACATAATAAGCGATTAAACCTAGATTGTGTTCTTTAGTTCAAATGAGAGGACTTAAAAGGTTGCCTGGAAGAGATCGCTTGTTAGCGATAAGGCCGCCCGTTGCATCCCTTGTAATTTTTATGTATTGTTTTATTTTTGTTTCTTTGCAACGAAGTGTAAATAAATAAATAAATAAATAAAATACTAGTAACGTATAAGATTCTTTATAATATTAATCAAAAACTAATACATAATTGTACATAAAACCATTACTAAATTGATTTCAAATACTCACCATATAAAATGTGATGTTCCTATTAGGCAAGTCCGCCAAATAGTTCAAATAGCCCATGATAATGTAAAAATGGGCAAACTTCGATACTGTGTTTATTAAAACCGCCTCATTTTGCCCAGTATTTGTAGAAAGGATTGTTTTGACAGGCACACAGCCGACAACGTCAAGGAGGAATCCCCTACTCAAGTAATGCTTACAACGTTCTTTCAAATCGGTAATTAATAAGCCCTTTTCGTTATAAAATGCTAGCTGGAAAAAGAAACTTAGTAAATTCTTTTCATATAAGATTATTCGGTACGTCGCGAAGATTCGTATCGGATCTCAAAGCAAAGGAGTAGGAACTCTTTACAATCTTTTCTATAGAGTTTATGAGCACGTTTAATTGAGGTTTTAGATAGGTAGGATAAGACGATATCTCCG
This sequence comes from Pieris mannii, assembly GCA_028984075.1. Lineage (NCBI taxonomy): Eukaryota > Metazoa > Arthropoda > Insecta > Lepidoptera > Pieridae > Pieris > Pieris mannii. The sequence continues at coordinate 10,209,748 of CM054789.1, read as the reverse complement.
CTTAAAATCATGTGCTATTGCGGTGAAATGCTTGTCCAATTCTCGTTAAAAAGACGGCTGCAATTAGTCGGAGGCCTCTATAGGCGTCTATACGCAAAGACATTGCATGAAAACTGTTTTATGTTAATAAAACTATTTTTTGTTGTAGTACAAAAATACTTTTTAAAGTGAAAACTTTTTTAGTATTAGTGGCAATTCGAAAAAACTACAGTAAAGTAGCGACAGCCATACACATAAATTAATAAGATTTAACCTGGGAGAAAATGAGACAGAAAGCATAATACAGTGGATAAAATTTGAACTAGTCTATATGTCACCATTTCTTGAATTAAAAAAAAATATAGATGTGCAAAAAAAATAGTAAGTGATTAATTTGAAACCTTTTCTAATCATTGTAGTTTGTATCAAAATTAATAATTGATATGTTACACAAAAAAATATTATTGTCATTATTTTGAAACCAAATTATATTGTGAAGTTTCACGTGATATTAACACACTTTTTTATAAATATAAAAACCCGTCCGTTGCACCACATATTTCCTTATTTTTAAGTTTATGGTTAATATTATTTATTAATTCGTGTGCAAAAAGTATTTAGTCTTAGTAAAAAATATACAAAACTAATAAAATTGCTAAGTAAACTCACAAATAATTTAATAAAAATATCTGCATAGCCAATACAATCGCAAACATGGCCTATTATAATCAAAGGATGTCTAATACAAGCACCAACTCCTCCTAAAAAAATTAATAAATGAATAAAATTTAATGTCAAATCATTACAGAACAAAAAAAATAGACAACTAAGATTTTAACATTTTATACATTATTTTTTCTTGTTATACTAAGTATATATCCTATATCAATACCGTCGATCGGAACCCAGACCAGAGATAAATTATGGTCCTAAAAATGTTCGTAATAAAATTTCATGTAACTTGATGTACATGTAATTTATATATTTATAAATACATTCTTGAAATATGAACTACTGGTTTATTCGTCCTGATTAAATTATCTTCAATATTTTATCAACGTTAACGCTAAATTATTTACTCATTTTGTCTTAAATTCGTGTAGATAACTTAAAGTGGGACAACACTGTTTGAATTAAATCAAAAAAAATGTGATAATGAATTTATTAAGCAATAAATAACGAAATTATTTAAGTTAAGTATAAAAGTTTTAAGTATTAAAAATATCAATTTTTTGGCTTTGCTTATGAATAGAACTTGTAAAGGATCGATGAAATTACATCTGGTATTAAAAAACTTACGTCTCGCTCTAATAGTTGGATTATAAATAAATAAAAACTTTTATACACCTTGTAATGACGCAGAAACAATTGACACCACAGCAACAATGACACGAAATACCATCCAAGTTTGTACAAATCTGTAAGTTTATGAATATTTAAACTCTTTAATATTAATGATTATATTAACTCAATATATCCGTATATTAGATATTTTATTGAGGATTTTCAAAATAAACCACAAATTGTTTCTCTGAAAGACTAAGTATTATTTTATTTATCATGCTCTTACAATAATAGTCCGGTCAATTTAGACATCCACGGTTACATATTGAACAATCCTACCAATATTCAGCCAAGTCGGAATTTTTGTAACCTCACCCCTTTTTTTTAATCTAATTTGACCGGACATTTATTAACAATTATTGTGTTACTATGACAATTATTCTTAAATCTCACCTGAAAAAAAGAAACGACATTTAAAGTTCATTAATATCGCCTTCTGAATTATATCTTTCTAAGGTTTTTATATTATTTATTATTTATTTATAAAACAATAAAATGCACAAAATAATCTGCGCGTCATCCGCCATTTCATAATTTCCACAGACTACTTGTAAAAACACGAAGCGCGCCAAATTCAAATTAATGAAATATCATTTCATTACACGTATATTTAAGAATAGTCTTTATTATTTATGCCACATACACTCAGATAGGTAATTCTCGGTCTAGTGCAGGGAAGTGAGCAGCGGGAGCATGTAAATAATATACTACATATACAAGACAACATTCTTACATTTCATAATTATCTAAAATAGTTCTTGTCAATGTCAAAATATAAAAATGTAATTTCAAAATACCTAGATTCCGGATCCAACCAAATGTTACGGGTATTCTTTATTTTAATCTTCCAGAGCGAACATCTTTTTAATGTACTGACAGAACTTTGATTGAGCAATTTCTTGCGAAACTATGAAATTAAAAAAAAAATTGCCAATCTTAATATATATATTTCTTCTGTGCGTGTGTATGTGACTGAACTCCTCTCAAACGACTGGACCAATTTTTACGAAATTTTTTGTGTGTGTTCAAGGGGATCTGGGAATGGTTTAGATTCACTATTTTGTCCGCTGGACAATGTTTTTTTAATTATTTTTTAATTTTATTAGTAGTTGTTGATTTTGGAATGTTTTACATTAGATGCGACAGACGGCGCTACCATCGCAGTGTCAAATTTTAAATAATATTCGAATTTTAATTTTAGTCTATCCCGACAGTTAGCGCTGCGATCAAATTAAAAAAAAAGTTTTGTTATCATTGTGTTATTGTAGACCATGTGCTGGATCGTTAGATATTGTCATAACATTTGAATAATAATTTTCATCAAAATGGTCCAGAATGTTAATTTAGCTTATTAAAAAAAGTTTGAATTTTTCAAATTAAAGACGTGTAGACAGGACAACGTCTGTCGGTTCCGCTAGTATAATATAAAGATCATTTGTCAATTAAATAGGCAAAGTGATCACCCTCTTAGGCCTGATACACGCCGTCGACTTTTTGGGTCAAATGAAAGCCTGTTTCCTCACGATGTTTTACTTCACCGTTTAACGAATTTTAAATTCAGCCGGGGATTAAATCTATGACCTCAGGGATGAGAATCGCTCGCTACTAGCCAACTATTTTATTGGTATACCAGGGTCACATCAGCTTTAGTTCTGGTCCAAATTGTTCTTAGTTTAATATATTAATAAAATTATTACATCTTTGTACTTCTTGACATAATCTTGAACCATTTTATCATATTTCGACATATATCTCTCAACACAAAACTCAAAATGATCATGTTCATTAGGATAGTTCTTCAAAATGTGAAAAAAGTCGATCACTTTTAAGTAGAGAATCTAAAAAAGGAGGATTATGAATCATTAAGATTTTTATTTACCTACAAGTCAATAATCATTAACTGATATTTAACGTTCACGTAGAATGGAAGAGAAGAACGAGCAATCTTTTTAATCGCCTGAAAAAAAATTTTTTACCATATGTTTGCAAGGATTTGAAACCATTACACCACAAGACAAACCTTAATCAAAATACCACAAAACCGGTGGTGCTGCAACATTTAACATCTGTGCTCCAGATTTATGTATCTGTTCCATGATCATTTTTATTGATGTAGACAAGTAGGTGATCAGCCGTCTTCCACACGCTATCAAATTTTTGGGACTATGTTTCAAAAATCTATACCAGTAAATGTGACTAGTACGTCAAACCTGTATTAAATTTTGGCTAATTCAAGCTAAGACACGGTTCCTTTACGATGTTTTTCTTCACCGTAGAAGAATGTGTCACAATAATATTAATTAAACAAAGTACTTCGCATTCGGTAGATGTTCTCAATGTTCTAAGCGATGGTTTCCCCAGAAACACCGCACAAGACGATACAAAATCGCCGGGTTTGTATTCCTTCTTGTACACTTCGCCTTGAAGATCGTGATATTCCGATGTCATGTAACCCTAGAATTTATTTATTAAACTTTAATAAATAAATTAATAAACAGGCAAAACCGTTTACGACATCGTTTAGAACAACATACCGGTTATATTGACCGAATCAAAGGTCCCTGAATTCTATTGTATTAGGATCTTAATAACACCACACTGACCACATATGAGCAGTCCCTACGATGTCGTTATAACAGATTTTGACTGTTATTAAGCAACAGGCCTTATCATTGACAAGCAATGTCTTTCAGGCAACTAAATGGAGAAAAATAAATACCTACAGAGGGTAAAGTAAAGCAGTAAATTCTTTATCTGATTAATTATTTTACAGTAGATTTTTTAATCAATTTGTCAACTGAATATACGTTTCTATATATACTATAATTAATTTTAAAGTAATGTACCTGAACAATCCATGTAACAGTTTTAGTTTGTACGCCAAACACGGAAATGGTGCAATTCTTTGGGAGCAAAAGAAATTTAGCTTTATACGCCAGCTCCTTTATAAACGCTGGTTCCGCATACGCAAATGCAGGTGCGGCCTTTATTAACTTCTCAGCAACCTCACCATGTAATTTCCAATAAATATCGTACGGTTCATTCTTCAACAAATTAGGATGCAACACATCCACGCCATTAAAATACTTCCAATGACATATCAAATACTTATTCAGTCGTATGAGCAAGCCGGGGTGTATTTTATAATGGCGATAATGGTTCTTAATACTACTAACGAAGTATTGATAGTTCACTAACTCCCGATATCTCAAATAGAACATCGCAACCGTATTAGTTTTGCTGTAAATAACAATCAAAAATACCAAGTAGCTGATAATTACTATAACATATATATCCAGCAAAGATCCGGGGAGATACTCGTAAAATATGAACTCCAATAACCAAGCCAAAAATATAATAAAAGCATTCGGCAACTCAATGTCGCATTCATGTTTGGGGATAGTAGTATTGCACTTCAAAAATAAGTCTCCGAAAAAATACGCCGTGTTCAATTTTGGATTCTTCCGATCGATAACGTATAAAATATAACTCGTTATATACGTGAAGGAGCTTACAACTAAACCCATTTTATAATTCACATAGAATAATGGGTCCTTCTTCAAATCCCATTTAGAAAATAGGACATAAATCTTAATTAGTCGATTAAACTGCAGAGGGTTATAGAGCTGGGGAAATCCACTTACAGACGCAAACGTTTCAATCCATATAGTAGACAGTACATCAAGCATAAACTTTATTGTTTTGCATCGAGAAAATATAATAATTGTATAATCGTTCCTGATATTCTCTTGTCCATCTATCGCAGTTAACAACATCACGCAAATATCGCAAATGTAAACAACATCAGTCCAGAACTGAAATAAACCGAACCACACAGGAGGGCTCTTCGTCGATAGATAAGGGGGATAAAGAATTAAAACCATGAAAACTGTGCCAACAACAATGCGATGCCACAATAAACCGAAGTCCGATTGGGGAACAAGAATCCACGGAAATTTTGAGGAAACGAATGAAGATTTTGTTTGAATTTGCTCGTCACTTGAGAGAACAAGCTGACCGATGTATTTCGGACAATGATAAACTGTTTCTTCGGCTGAAAGCTGGCACCGAAAACCTTCTTTATCGTACAATATTTTGCAGTTACGGTAAGCGTCGGAAATTTCGCACCAGCGTTTTTTCACCCACGCTATACCCTCGTCTTCTGATCTGTCTAAGCCTCTAACATGCTGTTTACACGTGTACAAGGTTCGCGCATGTTTTATCCTATCTTTAGCCAGTTGCACAATAAGGCGCCGATCCTGGGGATGTTTGTGGAGGGAATTCAAAATGTCAGCCCTTGTTATATATAACACCTCGCAATATGTTACGCATTGGACTATTACTTTCCTTTTCGGTGGGACCAAATAAAAACTTATATCACCCAACAAAGTACCGCTAGTCAATGTTATTAACGGCGTCACGCCATCGTCAGAAGAAATAAGTTGTATCTTTCCAGATTTGAGGTAGTACAGGTGATTGTAACAATTAGGGCCCGCAAAAAACTTCTCTCCCGGCAACTTATAGTCCATACGGATCACCTCACAAAGCCAGCGTTTATAGGATTCAGATGTTCTTCTAAATGTAGGACTGTGGTGGAACACAGGCCAAACTAAATCTTGGCGTATGTCAAGTCGTAAATATCTTGGTAATTCGGAAATGACTTCAGGCACGCTGGTAATGCCGCTCCTTTTCTTCCACATTAACGAATAAAAATCCTTGACGTCCTGATGAGCCTTCGGGGATATATTTCGCCTTCTGGTCTCGTCAATAATTCTTTCTACTTTTGGGTAATATGAGCCCATACGTCGAAGGCTTAACATAGATTCTGATACCATTTTAGGGATAACGATGAACGTTAATAGAAAATAGCCTAGTAACATCAAGACATCCGTAAAAATATACTCCCTGATGGTTGAGGGTTTGGTCTCATCCAGCTGGTTGTTGATGAAGAAACTGTATATAAATGATCCTCCGTATATGTAAGTGGAATATGATACATCCGTTTCATTCAACTGTAAAAAAATCGTTGATGGGAAAGAGTCCAAACTTATTGAATTGAAACTACTTTAGGCACAAGATGGTAATTTTTTTATGGAACGTCGTTTTCTTTGTCGAAGAAAAGAGAGAGTAATTGAGACCGATTGGGAGAAAGTCAGTATGGGGGATGGAGAAATAATGCACGCTATTGGTCGATGTATTCGTTTAGTAGTTACATATTACTTTAGATGTTAATTCTGTCTTATAACGTCTTATGCAGTAAAAGCAAGTAAAAGTTATTTATATTATCATTAGCACGTACTATAAAGTGTGTAAAGAGTGTGAATATAGATATACAAATACATGGAATAATCACTGTACAACAAACAAACAATATACTGGCACATGATCATCTATTTAGGCTTTTACCTTAATAATAATAGTTTTACTTTATAGAAATTGTACGTTCCTATGCGTTCCTTTAGTATGTCCACGCTGTGCGATATTATTCATAATATAATGTGGCGTTATCGATTTCAATATCTATTGGATTTTACATATTGCATACTAAAGCTTGAGTTGGCTGTTTGTTGAATTAAACTGGCATACATTAACATAAAAATAGATGACTTGTGTCCAGTATAAAAAGCCAATCACTAGTTGGTTGAAAACTATGTTCAAATAAACATACTCATATATAAAATGGCCTCGTTTCAGGAATAAGGATTGAATCTTAAATAGTATGTGACAAATTTGTACATGTCCAATCCTGTCTCACATTCTCAACTCAACATATTTGTAGGTATAAAGTTATAGTATAATCATTTGTTAATGGTACCTTTTGATATACAAACTTTCTCCAATCATAGATAAATTCATTACATCTTGGGCAACTTCCAACCATTGTTAATAGAATAAAAAAACACGTTATGCAGTTGACACTTATACTGAACATTAACGTGTATCCAATAACGATTTGCCAAAGTTGATGAGAACTTAATAAAGAAAATGATTCCGCAAATCTGTATATTCTGAAAATTAAATTTTAAAAGAAGCACGACTTATACGTTAGTTATATAGTATATTGTAATAGACGAAGATAAGTAAGTTATAATATTAAAATATATCGAAAGAGATTTAGAAAAGTTAGTATTTGAACTTAAATATATAATATGAAAGTTTTTGCAAGCATGTTGTTTTGTGAAAGGGCTTTGTAAATTTTAGAGCAGTGTTGGCCAAATCCTTGAGGTCGTAGGTTCGATCCTCGGCTGTGTACCAGTGGCCTTTCATTATATGTGCGCAGTATTTTTATTTAATTTGGTACATTTAAACACAATCCAATTAAAGCAATAATATTAAAATACACTACTGTTAAAATAAAATGTGCTTTTTACTCGCCAAGCTTTTGCCTGCACTTGTAAAATAACATTTAAATTTTAAATGCTGAAAAAATACATAAAAGTTGGCGTCTGCAATATCGTAATATCAGAGGCAACAAACGAATTCCCAACGCCATTTTCAATCAGATTTTCGCCGTACTAAATCATCTAAAAGAAGAAATAATAGAAGATAAATGACGGGCGACGCGGGTCGACCGAGTTCCCAGAGTCCATTCTATCTGGCGTAATCGGCACGCCTCCTTGAATGCCCATAATTTGCTCATTTTAAATTATTAACAATAAACTTAATAATTTCCTTCTCGACATAAGCCTCACGTCAACTCCCGTTAAGTTCCACCTTTCATTCAAAAATTCAAAATTTCTTACATGACAAATTCCGAAAACGAATATACATTTGGTCGAAATTCAACAGGTGCACAGGGTACGTCTTGAAATAGACTAAAGAATGGTATAAGTGAAATCACATCTAAAAGTATTAATACTCCCGATTTTGGCAAATATTCTCGCTTCACAGCCTCATCTGTTATTTGCCTAAAAATGGAAAACATTTGGGTGTTGCAATAACTGCATCTGATATAATTATACATACATACAAAAATTTAAAATTTTGATTCTGACTTTGAATGACAAAGGGCTATCTTACGTACGTATGTACGTATATGAAACAGTACTGTCAAAAATTTGAAACGTACTTTAAACTTTTACATTGTGTTTTTTTAATTCAGATTATTAAGATAAAAATTATATGGTGATTAAAAAGATAAACTTAAAATCTTTCCACCCATCTCACCACCACCAAGGCAAAACTATTTTAAATACGACTACTTTGAATCCCTTGCGTCTAGAAAATCAAGTATTTCATTCCGTTTTATTATACCAAAAGCCTACATATAATACAAGTATTAAATGAACCGTATCAGTATTTTAATTTTTTTTTTAAATAATCTTCTGATGAAATATCGTGTTTACTAACCTGTGGAGAATATGAAGCAAAGTATCAATGCTATATATTGGATCACATAGATATAAATAAACAAATTTTATCAGGCTTAAACTTGTATCATAATCCAAAGTGTCCCAACAATAAACAATTGGATATGCAGCTTGTATCGGGCCCTGAAATTTATGTCTTAGGGCCTGTTTCACAATGTATGGATAAAGTACCAAATGGCTATGCAACACATAAATTATTCGAATGATAAAAGTAACAAATAAAATGCTTCGCGTTTCATGACCAATAGAGCTATCTGACAGTCGTGAAACGCAAAAATATTGTTTATCCTACCAATATGTAATAAATAGTTTATTTGGAAAATCGCGACATTGTGAAACAGACCTTAAGTCTTAAGAATTTGTTTAATTTCGTTTTTACCTCCTAATTATTCAATAAATACCTGACTTAGGTATTCTATAGAAAGGAAGCCTCTTCATAAACCTACAATTAAGCCCTTGGTTATAAAACATATAAATTGATATCCCATTAATCGGTAACCATTATCGGCTCAGAACGCGTAGAATATATTTAAGGATTTAAATAGATTGGATCGTCTTGTGCTATGTTCTGTATTTGTTATCAACCTATTAATGCACAAACGCTTTTATTTTAGTTTAATATCCAGCATATCAATTATTTCAATTATTTTAAGTTATACCTGAAAATCGATTTGGCCACGGCGGTAATTGACTATTACATAGAAGATTCTTTAATTCACTAGTTAGTGCATTTGCAATTGTGTGTTTTCAATTGCTTCTAATGTGATGATGGGGTTGGATTTAGAAATACGTCACAGGAATTTGATAATACAGATTATCTTGGGGAACCTAGGTTTGAATCACTCCAAGTAATTTTAACAGCCGGAGTTGCGGTATTGAAATTCGTTAAATGAAACGTAAATTTACACTTTTCTCTTATTTTTTTCAGATGAACAGGCTGACCTCGAACAACCGCGTAACTTTCTGAACTTCAGGTTTTTGAGCTCAGTTGTTTAAGTTTAAATTTTATAAGAATCGTGCTTACTCACCAATATAGTTTTTATGATAACAACAACTAGAACGATGGCCTTAAATGTCGGATTAAACGGCAGAAATAATAAATTGCTCCATTGTATGTTTTGTTCGCCATCCAGATCTTCCTCATCATCTTCGTAGTAATGTGTTGGGATAGATGCCATTACAAGCGACTATATAAATGACGTTATTGTATACTCAGATTTTATTCTTGGAGAAAGATTTATAGATCTTATGATTGTTATTTTTATTTGTCTTTAACTCAGATTCTGTAATGTCATCATGACTGGCTAACATAATAAATACTTTTTTGACTACTATGTACAATGACAGATGGACAAATATCAAGGTGAAAAGGTAGCTTGAAGAAGTTGGTGGGTAAAATTGGAAGAAAAATTATCAAGATAGAGAGATCCCTCTCCAGCCAGTTTGATTATACTCATACGAGGTCTATGAAAAAAAAAATTGTATAACAATTTTAAGTGTGTGTATATTTTGTAATAATAAATAAACCCGCCTGAAGTTAAGACAGATGGGCCATTGCAGAGAACGCCTGTCCTGGAAATGCCTATTTAGCCGCCGCTTCAATTAACCCGTGTAAAATAATATTCAAATAGCGGCCAGTAAAACATTTTTTTTTGTTTTAAATGCTATTCCGTACACACAAATTCCCATCGGAACAGATTTATCATCTCAGCCAATTACTTTTCGTTGGGAAGCTGTATGTCCTAAGTGTAATTTCAAAAGCACACAGAACGCTCCCGTATGATTGTAGGCTGTTCCTAAATAGAGATATTGTCGTCGGTCAGACTGACTTCACCAGACGCAATATGCAGGCAGACTATATTAATAATATGTAGATTAAATAGGCTGCTTAATATCTACCCGCTCAGTATCTACAATCTTAAAATACAATTATGAACACACATTACGCAGAGTTTGAGATGTTCCTAGAGCTTTTCTATCATTCACTCACCCACACACGTGTTGGAAGCAGTTGAAAGAACAAACATAATTAAAATGTAGTTACATAATAAATTTATTATATGTTATTGATGGCAACCCTGACACAAGTATTGTTTTACTTAAAAGGGCTACAAAATCTTACACATAATAAATGTTGTCAAATGAATTAACAAAAGTTCACCAAGAGAAAAAGGCTAATTACTTATTGTGATTAATCAGTCGGTAACTGAAAATATATACAAGGTAAAATTGAGAAAAATTATATCCGTTTTCGCAATTCTGAAACTTAAAGAAACCAACAAAATATACGTCGTAAGGTTTCGAATGAACAAAGCAAAAATTCGACCAAGAATAAAGGTGAAACAATTAAGGGAATTTTCAAAGAAATTATAGACTAAATGAAAAGCAAAACAGGAAAAACGTTAATTAAGTCCCCTTTTATCTAATAGAAAATTGCTTTCGTCTCCATTCGTCATTTAGACATGGGCTTTAAGAAAGATGAAATTTTAATTTTAGGGTATTAGTATATGACGAGATGCTGAGATATCTATATCTTTGATTGTTTACGAAATGTAATATTTGTATTCGAGATGTGGAGTTTTAGAAGACATGGTCTGCTCTGACACGGCGACAATGGGTATCTTAAAAAATCTTTGGAGCAGGCAGCAAACAGATTAAAGACCTGTATTTTGACAAAAATTTAATTTAGCCTAACTTATAACTTATAATTGTGTTGATGTTCTTATTATATGACTTAATGAATATTAATGTGACATTTGCATACCTATATTTGTGTGGCTGATTTTTATTATTGATCGATATAAATGTACTACTGTGAGTGTGGCTTAGATGAAGGCACTGTATCTCACATACTATTCAACTGTCCTAAACTAACCTATCCTCTCTATGACGTTCTTCCCCCTAAAGTCCCCCGTCCTTTAAGTGTTAAATGTTTGTTAATGTTTGTGTTTAGTCCATATTGCAGATTTTGTGTAAATATATAGCAAGTAATAAAATTAAATTGTAATATATATATATATATATAAATTATTCATAAGTAGCAAATAGTATTTAATCCTGTTTTTACTCATGTTTGTGTTGTCTGTGCTGTCTTTAAACTAGCAATCGAATTCCAACTATTTTTTTTTTAGGTTCATAATTACCTATCAATTTCCTCCTAAAATTTTACCGATCAATCTCCTTCGTGCCTTCTCCATCTACACGACACGTGCCCAGTTGGCACAAATTAAAGCCAAAAAAAAAAAAATGTACTACTTTCTTGCAAATAAATGATATACCTATTATTATTATAAAAGCCAAATGTTTTTTTTTGCTCAGACTTTAATTAACATTTAGGTATAGATTTTACTTCACTTCTTGAAAAAATGCATTTTCAAGTATTGTAAGATTATTTTTTTATTCTTGATTACTCAAGATGTCATATGGAACACGGTGCAATGGTTGCAGCTCCTTACAAACGTCATGTAAAAAAAAATCGAATAAAAAGAGTGGCGGAGAGTCCCCATTCTTATCTTCCGTTCCACGCCCTTGATTTGAGAACTGGAAGTAAATGTAAATTCACAATTAATTTAATTTTTTTCGACGTTCATAAGTGTACTTGTTTACCTATATGAATAAAGATATTTTTGTTTGTTTGTTTGTTTGATACACATATTTCTCCTGTTTCACCTGAGAAAATTAATGAATAAGGCCGTAACAATATGTTTGAATTTATTAACCCAAAATAATTATTTACGGCAAACATAAATGACCTTTTAATTAAAGTAATGCGTAAGTTGACTTTTGACAGTGGGTGAACGAAATTGGATTGCCTTTTAATCTTAACGTTACTCAACTGTTGTTTCACTAGTATAAGTAATTGCGTGAATAATTCAATCAAGTAAAAGGATAAATATTAAGATTATACTATCTTGCTTTTTGGTTTCTGTAACTATTAAAAAAATATTAATGTCTCTCGCTTTCTGTTTCCTGTCTTAAAGTCTTAGCAATTAAGACATGTATCATAAAATTTAAACATAAACTTACATATCAATTATATTAGAATAATAAGCAAACAAAATATTAATAAATAATTAATATACCTAATAACTAACCTTAAAATGTAATAATTAAAAAATATTATTAAAAGGAGTCCCTTTAGGCAAGGTTCCGAAGATACTGGCAGCGTTCCCCCTTTGAATAGCTAGACTAATTCTTTGCGCGAGGTAGCTGCCAGCTGTTCGTTCTCCTGTGATGTCGACAGGAACACTAAATGTATTGCATTGTTGTATTAGTATATTTTCTCATCTCGTGTTGTATTGTCTTTAATAAGAAATAAATATGTATATTAAAGCGTAGTTATATCTAATACAGAATTTGTGTATTTCAAGATTTGTGACGACAAATGTAATTATTGGGAACATTTTTATTTTGTGCTTAAATAAATATTAAGGTTTTAAATTTTATGAATGATTGATATTTTATCTGAGCACATATATATCAAAAACGAGTCTTATAATAAATATACTACATCTTAATATGAAATAAGAACGTAAAAAACGTGAAACTTAAATAGGCTTAACATTTACAAATCTAAGTAGCATCATAGTCAAATAAAATCGTTTATTCCCGAGAGCACCACCAATTTATTATGTAATTTATTGTATAGAAAAGAAACGGCTAGGACGCTCACCTTATGTAAAGTTCCCATGAACTCTCCCAACTAACCCTAAGTCGGATTATTCCGGAATACTTCAATACTGAATCCAAATATTGCGTAGAAAAAACGCCTTCATTTCCTTTAACACGCTTTTAGTTAGATAAACGAAACATTCAACTAAAACTGAGCAGAAAACAACACAATATTGATCGCTCAGAGAACTGATACAGCATATAACATTCAATAAAATAACATTTTCATTTATCGGTCTAATATCTCGAGTGTAACAAACGAGCCAGGGTATTTACTCATCCAATAGCAATGCTGTAGCCTGAATGAGCATCGGATCATTGTGTTTAATGTAACGGTTCCATTGGGGCACTATTTATACGACTCATCACAGAAAACAATTGAGGATTAAATCTCTATATTGTTTGTATCGTAAAGGAATTACTTTTTATAGTTAAATAAACCAGTGGCGATTTAGCCTTTTTAGGTTCAGATTTTGTTTGATGATAATTTCTTAATCTAATACGCATGTGGGTGATCAGACTCCAGTGCCTAACACACGCTTCCTCTCGATGTTTTTTCTTCACCGTTCCAGCAAATGTTAAATACGCACATAGAAATACACATTGGTGCACAGCCGGGGATCGAACCTACCACCTCAGGGATGAGAGTCGCGCGCTGAATCTACCAGGTCAACGCTGCTCTTTTTATTATGTATAATAAAGTTTTTTTTTATATTATTTTTATAATTATATTTTACTAAAAAGCTTCAGTTTTTTCGTTCATGTCCTTGTTTAAATCCTCATACATCCTTGCATATATCTATAAACTCAAAATAATGAATTCATTAACTCTTGAGTTAATAAATTCATTATTTTTGTCACTCTTGGACTTAGCAACGGTTGGATATATTATGATTGCGTATGTATTTATTTATAGGTTTTATTATAGTATTTATGTATACATTTATATTGCACATCAAATTTTAATAATACTTTTCCAACATATATGAAGTAGGTACGTATTATTTTATTACCACACAGCACCCCACAAATTACACACCTCAAAACATTTTGCACCTATACAAGCGTATCTTATGTAAAAATCGTTCAATCATTGGAAAATAGTAAAAATCACATTTTCCTGGAAAAAACCCGTCCAATCAGCAGGTGCCATTATGTCAAAGTAATAGATAATAGAGTTAAGAGACAAGGAGCTTGTATTTTAATAGCAAAGTTGTATAACTGGTTTGGGAATTTCCTTGTCCTTTGTAGAAAATGAGACTGTTTCAAGAAAAATACGTTTATTTTTACTGTTAAAATTTCTGTAACTGCATGCAATTGAATAATAATTGTTGTTTCTAAATAAGGAACGAAATACGTAGATTTGGACCCTTATTTCACAGAAGCATTATATCGGGTACTCAGATTTTCTCTAAGATTGATCGGCGTGACTTTTATATTTTATTAAACTCGCTGGTATAAATCAACTTTTGAGTCCGTCTTTTCCCGACGTATCAATAAAAAATGAGGATACTATAAAGGAGTGACGCTGTGTGGAACCAACTATACACTGAAGTATTCCCGAACAAATTCGACTTAGGGTCCTTCAAGAAAAGATCGTACCAATTCTAAAAAGGCCGGCAGCGCACTTGCAAGTGTCCATGGACGACGGTGTTATTTAATATCAAGTGAGCATCCTGTCCGTTTGCCTCTTAACATAAAAAAGGACTTGATTTTATAGATTTACTAGAAAACATTTTAAAACCCCGAAATAAACAAGTTTAGTTTGGTGTTTTTTGTTAAAAACCAGACCAATCCTTTTTATGGGTTGAATTTAAATATTTCATTAGGATCGTCACGTATAACTTAAACGGGTTAAATCTCTGAACCTAATAGTATATATAATAGATTCACTCATCGGAAATAGCGTGATTTCACGCCTGATTGGCGCCGAGTTATGGAAGATTTGCGACGTGTTCCCGACGCCTGTGATGAAATTGACATTCAAGAGCTATTAAGTGCGGAATAATTTTATTTTAGTGCTCTAGTGTCAATAATTCCAGTCTCGCTCTAATTGAATTTTTCGTAGCATTGGAACGGCTTGTGCTACGGCGTAGAAGCGTAGCAACGCAAGATTTTTGTATTATCACGGTAGTTATTGTTAATTAGAGCGTAGCCAACGTGCCATTCTTAAGATATAAAAACATTTTCGAAATAAAACTTTTCACTATTAGACAATAATACTTAATAGCATTGCAGACGTTTTTTGAAACGAACACAACTCAAACCTACATAAAACACACTTTTTTTTCCGACGCCCATCTTTAACTTTCTTAAAAACAAATTTTTTAACTAACATTTAAAAACTCAGATTAAATACATTTACTTAAAATCTCAAACAACATCTTGTCAATATGTCCTACGGTGATACAGAAAATATTCTTATTGTCCAAAAATTGTTTAATTAAAAAATTTTGTTTGATTAAGTAAAATACATGTGAAAAGCAAGACACTGGATGCCCACAACACAGGACTTTATTTTACCTACCTATCCTGTTATAATAAAGTTTTACTTTCTTTCCTTACAACTAATGTAAATTGTCCTGTTTTGTTGTTAAGTTGAAGTAAGTGTTTACTTAAGTCACGCTAGTGAAGTGAAAAGATATACCACAAGACATAACATTTTTGACAGCACAGAATTCAAAGTCAAACAAAATAAAAGAACCTACGTTCGTAAATGTCCACCTTGGTATAATGACGCCATAAATTGTAAGCATCCCAGCATTTTATACAATATTATTCCAGCACAATCCTTCACATTTGAATAAGCCGTGGACATAAATACGCTCTTCGATTGTAATGTTACAGGCTATAATAAATCAGGCCGTTGTCCGCCATTTCTCCGATCCTTGGATCAGGGAATTTTATAAGCAATGTCGTGTTTTGCTTATATTATGGTGTATAGAATTATATGACCGTTTAAGCTCCCGTCCCTTAGATGACACAGAATTTTATTCTCTGTCATATTTATTATGTACCAGAATTTAATATATTATGTTTGGGATGTCACATATGAATGAATCGAATTGATTAGCTATATATCCGCCTTTTAATTTATAACACAGGTAGATTTTAGTTACAATCATTTTTATATAATAGAATGTGCTCTGCAAACAGCTTTAATTTAGTCGTACAAATTTCTATCCCCTAAATTTTTGTTTAGTAAATAGACTGTATATGCAAAAAGGTTATATATTCTGCAGAGTACAGATTATAGTAACTTAACAACAAACAATGAAATCATTCCTTTTATAAGACTGTGATACGCCTTTGATTTTTGGGTCTAATATACCAATTGCGCCAAGATAATACTCTAATTACCGCTCTTACAGACAGCGCATTAAGAGTCATATAATTAACTTCTATCACTAGAAACCATATTATAACAAATTCCTGATATAAGCTTAAAGCTCGAACTATCGAATAATATAAGCGCGGGTCACGATTTCAATTTCACGTTAAATATTTACAAACATTACTTTGTTGGAGTGGAGATTAATCAGAATTATTTCATAATTCTGACACGGTCTGATAACAATCGTAATAAAGTGATTATCAGATGTAATTACATTGGGATTCGAGGATTGAAATTGAATTTATGTGCAGTTTAATAATAGTATGGAACCTTCTTGATTTTTTTTTGATAATAAAGTTGAAAGAAAAAAAATCTAAAAGATTTGTGTAACCATCCTTTATATATAAATCTCGATTACATTAAAATAAAAATCTTAATATTGACTTAAACACAGTAATTTAATGCACAAATTATCCCTTATTCACTTAAACAAATTTATTTATTTTAACTAATACATCTGTGTTCACTACGACCTAATATCGAATCTAATTTTTCATGTATTTCATACAAACGATGCTTGGTCCTACATCCACCAAGCACTTGCAACTTTTTCTATACAAAAATATTGCTTTATTTTTCTACGGTACTTGCTTTACGATTTATTTAAATCAGTAAAGTATTACATTAATAAATATAGATTATAATATTAATTAATGTAAAACAAAAAAAATCGCGATTAAAAAGAGTGGCAGAGATTTTATTGCCAGTTCTTCTCTTCCGTTCTACGTAATTAATTTGAGAACTGGTAGTAAATATAAAATTAGAAGCATTTAATGTATATTTCTTTTTTGACGTTCATATGTGTACGTTGTGTTACCTACACGAATAATTGATTTTTGACTTTGACTTAATGTAGCTGAGTTTCATCATCGCACTTCGAGGTGGAACGGAATATCACCCGTATCCGTATCATTTGTCAGTCCGATTCGACTTAGAGGCCTTCAAGAAAAGAGCGTACCAATTCTTAAAAGGCCGGGAACGCACTCGTGAGCCCTTTCTAATAGTGTCCAAATCACTTAACATCAGATGAGCCTCCTGTCTCCTTACCCCCTGTTCTATAAAAAAAATATAGCATAATATCTAAAAGTAAATTAAAACTAAACGACTGATTTAAAGAGACATCGGACAGCGTTTAAAGTTGAACTTATTTATATATTTAATCTTACGACTGTAAGCGTGATTAAGTTTTATGATTAAAAGTTAGGTGATCCCTCAAAATCCTTAGCCCAAAGATTTTAAGTTAACAAAGACTCCATTTAACTTAGATCCTAATGTAACAAGTTATTTGCCGCAACGTGGCCGTTCTCAAATCTGTCTTAAGAGTATAATTACAAGTTGCACTGGCTGTTACAGTGATTGTACGCGCGAAGGGACGACCGCAAGGGTCACTCCGTCCACTTTAATTACATCTAGTACGTTCACATTGTGGTCGATGCTTTTGATAAATCCTATGTTGTCTATAACGTATAAATAGTAATGTTAAGTTGTAGTAAAATATTCCTGCTGAAAGAGACTGCGTGTGATCTTATCTAATCCGCCAGAGATCAGACCAAATCTCAAACAACGACATCTGTGATTTGATCATTTCAGTTGTCATATATCAGCTGTCAATTGTTATTGATTTTGACGTTAGGGGGAAATTATTTAATAATTATTAATATTATAATCTGAGAACTGCATTTTAGTCGGTTTCCGAGCTTTGTTAGAATAAAAATATAATGGTAGCATATATATTTGTAATTTGTAAATGTAATTATTTTAATACTGGATATTCTTACATGACTAAGTGTAACTAAAATAATGTTGACAGGATTAAATTCACTCACCGTAACGAAACTTTCGATAACGAAAATGTGTGAACGAAGTTAACGTCTCCACTTTATAATTAGAATTACCTTTGAAGTTAAAACAAATACGTAGTTACTAATTGCGAATATATCGAAGGACCTGGGGACTAGGGACAGTTTGGTAGTTGTCAACGCTGACTTGATTTAGTCCCGTGATCATGACTGCATTAATATACTGTATACATAAAAAGATAAATATAGAGAGATTTATTTATTGCCAACACTCGGCACACTGATAATTTGGTATAAGAAAAATAAAAAAAACATTTAATATGACCAACCCTTTAAGCAAACGTTTAACAAAAAAAGTATTAATTTTAAAATTATTATAATACTTAAGAATTTCCACGAAAACAATATGATTTATTGCTAACATGACATCATATCAAATAAAATTAATGCAGCTCCCTTCTAGAAAACTTGCCATTCCTGCTTACCAGACTCGACATCGTGTTTTGTTTGATGTCCCGCCCATCACCACTAAATATGCAAAAAAGTTTTGTGTCGCGCAGCCCGGACATACAACCACCAATATTTAAGCTTTGACTTGTTTAGGCTCTCGCGGAATGTGGTTAAAAAGTGTATTAAGAATATCCATAGCGCAAAATCACCTACATCATGAGCATACCCCACATACACACCATCACACAGCCAAATTAGGTACCACTTAGTTAAATGTATTGAATACTTTTTGTTTGTTCCCTTTTGTTATCCTTGAAGCTTTTTGTATTAAAATTTATAATGTATTCCACTATTTGCTATATTTTCAGTGTATTGATTTGTAATTATATATAATTTATGTTAGCTGTAGGATGACGAAATAAATAAATAAATAAAAGATAAGAATGGTCAATCTAAATTTCAGTGAGTTTTGCCACACGTTATTCTAAAAGAGGGATAAATGGGATAATGATACCTGGGATTCCGGATATGAATTTCGAGAAAGCAAGATGATTCTTAAATATATTAAATGCTAACGATATATCAATTAATTTTCTACTTACAACATCTTAAACTGCGAAAGCCTGATTTCGTATGTTGGCATTTTTTTTTTTCAAGATGCCACTTGAGAAAAGTAGATTAGACGATATTAAGTAAAACTGTATTCCACTTTAATAGATTAACGATCTCACTTATGGTTTAAAAAACATTAGTCTGTATTACTCTACATGGATAAAAAATCAATTCAATTAACATTACTGCATAGGTTTCATATCATAAAATCCCTACTAAACAAAAAAATCTCACATTTTACATAACAAGAAAATATAACAAGGAAAACGTTCGACCGTGAAAAGAGCACAATTTTCCCGCATTCGCCACTAAAGAACACTACCTCTGTTACGCTTGGATTTCACTGAATTTCAACTAAGAGGAAAATTCCAGGAAAATTTGTAGATGCAATATGTCACTTAAGAATAAGAAAATGTCCGCTATTATTGAAGGCTTCTCCTTGCGTGAATTCTTTTGTGTTTCAAATAATACTTCAGAATAGCGGGTCATGTTCTATTCTATGAGAGAATTATTCTGTTTTTAAGAATGTTCTTGTAGACGGAATTGTAAACTAAGAGTTTCTGTTTGAAACAAGGTCTAGAATTATTTTAATGTATTTAGAGGTTTATTAATATTAATATCAACCGTGACTTCATGTACTTCAATTGTTTTTTTTAAGAATTCTTAGAATTTTTGAATTATTATTAATGTTGATTTGACATTTGAAAAAAAAATTAGGATCTAAATAGAGAACTAAAACCACTATTTAAAATATCAAATCATGTACTTATTTAAGGCTAGAAAGGGCTCTAAATATTAATTCCATTAAGTAGAGAAAATAATTTTTGTATAATATTTTCACCTCGAACAATCTCTAAACTTAGATTGACTTCTTTATAAAGTTTGTAAACTTTCAAATTAATGTTGGACGATAAACTTAGTTGGTCTTAGGCGCAAGTGTCAAAACAACTAGAAATAATAAACTTTAATAATAATATTAAAGTTTAATCTTTCTAGTTACAAAGTAGGTACAGAATCTATGACAAAGTTTATCATAAATTTTGTACCACCTTCAATATTGTGTGTTTAAAGTGGAAACGTGACCTCAACTAACTTGATAAATAAAGAATAATGTTTTTTGTTAATCTACATTATTGTTGTCCAGCATTGTTCTGCTTGCATGCATCAATACGCTTTTTTTGCCGATACCGATACAAACGCTATTGCCACGCGCAATATCGATATTTAATTAACTGCCTAGAGATTCAATTAACTCTCTGATTTACCAACTTTACTACGCCATATCCATAAAATTTGCATAACATAAATCTAAGTACGTATTCGTAATTCGTATTCCAATAAAGAATATGGGAAATTCAAGAACATATGAATGATAATTCTTATCCCTGTATGGCGGATATTAAAATGTCCCCTATCTCATTTGAATTTCTATTGTTTAACGGTATCTCCACCTGTGGGCTTTGTCTTTACTGCCACTAAGATCGTAAAATGTATGAATTCACAAATTCAGGCCTAGCTTTATTGTCACTAATATAAATTATTACTGTTATAAACAGATTCATTTTTATATCACCCAGATATATTTTATAATTATATAACTTTATTCAAGGTACGTCTATATTATCTATGACTGTCTAATTATTACAATGAATTCGTTTTACAATAATAAAAGTTTTTTACCAAAATTAAACGTACATTTATACTTGTCAAAATAAACATGCCTATGTATTATTTTTCTATGTTCTCACTTCACACTCGCTCCTATAGTGAATGATATTATCGATAGGGAACTGACATACCTTTAGCCCGAATAAAGACGGCGTGTGTCACTAATCATCTACTTGTGTTTTAAGAGAATATGATCACGAAACAGTTACAGAAATCTGATGTCCAGACCAGAGATTGTTGTGTGTGTTTATACCCTCCAGAAGTGTAAAATGTATTTTTATTAGAATTAGCACATGTAATGGAATTAAGTACAATGTCTGGTTTGGAAAACAGATTCAAAATTGTATAAGACCCATGCTCCGTAGGATTCACTAAATACCAATTGTAATGTTCTTATATAAACTAGGGGAATTCAACGTTTAAAAAGATCAAGTAATTCCAAAGCCTTATTTGTATGTTTTTGCGAAGAAGTGAAACATAAGAGCGACAATAGGGAACAATTCAAACAGGCACAGGTGCCAATCCGTTGTCTTGTTAGCGTAACTATACTCGGGGGTGCATTATTTGCTTAAAGGTCCACCAGCTTTCCACATAAATTGTATCAGACAAAATTATATTAAAAAATATGATATGCTTTTGGGAGAACAATTTATAACTACCCCATACATGCCCTAGCGAGCTAAAGGTGCATTAATGTCTCAGTTATACGAGGCTAGATTTTCAAGCCAGTACTGTCCTGGCTTGCTGACCGGTCTTTGAACATCCTAGTGCTGTTAACATGTTAACAAGGATTATTTTAAGCTAGTACTATTGCAGTGACTGAGGTCATCACACGTCTAAAATAACGATTCAACTAAACGAGTTACTTCACTGCACTGTCTTAATTCGCCAATTACTTTGTGGTGCTGAATCATGTTCAGATTTGCCTTTATAACTTGAAACAAATACAGCTGCCTGGAGTTTTTGAAACGTCTTAACAGGATAGACAGTTAGTTTTAAATAGGGTAATTATAGATTAATTTGCCATTCAAGACTAACTTCCATATCATTAACACACTCAGTCCATTAAACACTTAAATGAATGGAGAGATTCAGTTTTATCTTTGTTTCGTTGATATTTTTTTAAACGTTTTGTACCTACCATTTCGTAATAATTTACATTTCGTAGAAATAGAATCCATTCTGGGTTCTCTTTCCAGCAACACTGTGTGCATTAATCACTTAGCCATGGATAACTGCAAAATTTCTTGATCATTTGAAACTTCGTGTAATTTTTTTAGCTTTAATTCATAACACAATGTCGCTATGAAAAGTTTCGTAATAATTAAAACTTCGTATTAATATTTTATTTAAATAACAAAAATACAAATTATTTTTATTAGCATATTAAAGAATATTTTTAATTTTTCAATCCGTATTCCTTGCAAAGCTTAGAAACGTGATGCGCTGCGATTGCGGTGCGACGCGGCATGGTCGCGACATCATCACTTGTCGCCAGTCGCACGCTGTACGCTTGTAGACGATTTGTGCCAGCTAACATTCGACCAATTACACTGAAAGCGAACATCCATTTAATATCAGAGTCCACATACACAAATCTTAATATATATAAATCTCCTGTCACGATGTTTGTCCGCGATGGACTCCTAAACTACCGAACCGATTTTAAATTAAATTGGCACACCGTGTGCAGTCTGGTCCAACTTAAGAGATAGGATAGCTTAGATCTTTAGTTATAGTCGCAATTTTATTTTATTGCAAATTATTTGTTTATTATTTGATACAATTCTAACAGATGGCGCTGTGTTAAAAGTACCAACGTTTCACATAAGGTATTTTACATTTCACATCAGTTCTCCTACAGTATCCCTTGAATAGCTTACTGCTATGTTTTTTTTTTTTTTTTTTTTACTTGGGGAAATGCATTGCGCATACCCTTCCGCGGCGCGACTGCTCGGTGCAGAAGGGTTATGTGGGACTCGCCATTGTGCATACCCACTAAAACCCCAAGGTGCCACCAACAATCGCGTTATGCGGGATGCGGTAACAGCAGAGCCTTATCCGCTTCCCGACACGCGATGCGCGTTGCGTCCGCCTCTTCCCGCCCATTGTTGGTTTGTGAGGATGCTTGACACAGCAAGCATCTTTCACAGACCGGGCCATACGCATTTACAAATAGCTAGGGGAGATCGGGTCCAGTACTTGCAGGGATGGGTCATCATCCCTTCTTTTAAACGCATGGACCCCTGCTCCCGGCTTAGGCACTTTTTAGGCGGCGAGAATTTGGTGAGCGCGTCGCGCGTTTACGGACGTTTACGGGACAAAGCTCCCTGGTCCGTTCCACCTCTTCTTTTATTTTCATGACCGCCTCGCAGAAATTATAAAATATTTTCCACGGGCCGTCATTACTCGCGCTCACTAAAACCTTCAATACATTTGGAAGTGTTGCGTCCTCGCCCTGGAGTGCATCCAGCAACGGTCCCCTTTCCACCTCCCATGCTGGGCAGTCCCTCAGCGTATGCAGGGCGTCATCCGGGCTGTCTCCGACACAGTGGTGGCAGGTTGGTGCCTCTTCACACCCTACTACTCTGTGCAGATAACTACCGAAACATCCGTGTCCAGACAGGATCTGCACAAGACGATAGCTGAGCTGGCCCCAGCGCCTCCTTACCCAATGTTGAAGCAGGGGTCTGAGGGCTTCTATAGTATATTTACCGGCAGTCGCTCCCGCCAGCTCCTTTTCCCACTCTGCTAGCATTTCTTGGGCTTCAACTGCTATGTAATGTAACAAAAAGCTTAGCCACAGCAACGCTTGGCCGAGTCTGCTAGTAACATTATTATTAAGCACACTGAATATCTCTGAATAATAATGAAACGTTTTAACTTTCTGATATTAGCTAAACATATCCAGAAAATGGTGTGATGTGTAAACATAAATTCTGCCTCCTGGTAGTTTTGCGAACGGATGGCGTAGTTTTGCTTTCATAAGCATGCCCTAAGACGCATCTAAACTGAATAAACGAATTTTAATTTAAGTAAATAAAACAATATAAACTTTTAACCTATACCGTTCTAGTACACTGCATGCAAAATAATATACTGATACTGATAAAGTATCTCAAATTGTATTTATGCTATGAAGAGATGGTCTTTAATTAAAATAGCAGTTAAACTGACTTGAAAATGGGTAATAAGGTTTATTACTTTATTACAAATTGCAATCCGCATGTAATTTACAGCGAGCGAAAACAGTTACGAGGTGAA
Organism: Pieris mannii; assembly: GCA_028984075.1. Classification (NCBI taxonomy): domain Eukaryota; kingdom Metazoa; phylum Arthropoda; class Insecta; order Lepidoptera; family Pieridae; genus Pieris; species Pieris mannii. The sequence continues at coordinate 10,185,197 of CM054789.1, read as the reverse complement.
TTCGCTGAAACATGCCAATATCACAAACCAAATGCTTTGCCAAATTTAAAAACAGTTTCGTATGGAAATTGGCAATTTTAAATGCTGATGGTCGAAAAATCTAAAATCTGTCAGCATTTTTGTACCTTTTTATGACTATTTGGTTTCTTAACATCCTCGCTGCTCTCCAACATGCTTGAATATGTATCCATTTTGAGTATAACGAAAATTTTAATTGGATTTTTTATTTTTATTATTAATTGATACCCAGTATATACTAACACTTATTTAAGTTACATAAAAAACTTAATTCTAATACAGTACTTGCAATTTGTATGAAGATATCTTATTTCTAACTGATAGAATATATATAAATTGTTAATGATATCAATCAAATATACAGCCTAAACTTATTAACGTACATAGCAATAATTAAAAATTAATAAAAGATAATGAAAACAAATTTAAAAAGTTTGATCCCGTGGCTGTCTCTCGCTGTATTGCGATATTAAATTTTTTGAAATTGATGTGTTTTACAACAGTGTGCCAATTTATCGTAACCTTGTTTATCGTGCTCTTAAGTTTTCATTTAGTTTATTATTATTGATATTTTTATTTTGTTTTTAATCTTTTTAGATTTATTTATTATTAATTTTCTCCTTTGATATATTATGTTCCAATATAATTGATGTATATGTGTACATATTATATTAGAACGTATAAATAAATTAATTGCTACGTGGTAAAAATGACTATAATTCTCCTTTGTCTGTATCTATTAAATTGTGATTGCACTGTGATAGAATTGACTACGAGGTACTCGTAGTAAGTAATAATATTAGATCAGTAAGCTTATAGCATATAGTAACCTAGTTTAATTAAATATTTAATAAAATAAAAATTGTATTTACCGAACAGTACAAGGCGGCTTAATCTCAGGCATAAGAAAGTCTAGCTCATAATAGACGACTTGCATAGCCGGGCCATTTTCATCTCTCAAAACTAAATTCTTGGCACACGACTCGCCGGCTCTCACATTCACACACTTGGCTGAGAAATTCAATTTTACTCAGTATAGCAAATTTTAAAAAAATAAGCAAATATCATTAAGCCCAACTGTACTCTAAGAACTGGGTTTCATAGTACCTATAGGATATATGCAACGGCGAAGGCCTAGGTTTTAGTAATAATTTATTTATAATAATAATAAATTTTTTCCCCTACAATTATTTGCGATACTAAGAGCAGGAACCAGTCTATGGCACAGATCCCCGTTATCCAGGACGTTTCAGCGCATACTGAATGCTGTCTCCGACACTATCGACATATTTATATGTTCGTAGAGTGAATTCACAGTAGCGATATTGTGTATATTATATATGTACTTTATTTTATTTAATGTTTCTCGATATTATTGTATTGGCATAGTCTGTAAGGATATTATGTATGTATTTCTGTAATAAAAAAATCATTTTTTTTGTATTGATTATGTGTATTGATGATGACACAACTACATTCTGTATATATCAACGTAAAAATAACATTCTTTGAATCGAAAACTAAAAATCTGAAAAAATATAATATTATAATTAAAATATATTATTAAAGGGAGTCCCTTTAGGCAAGGTTCCAAAGATACTAGCAGCGTTCCCCTTTGAATAGCTAGACTAATTATTTGTCCGAAGTAACTGGCAGCTCTTCAGTTTCCTGTGATGTCGACTAACCTTTTAGATATTTCCTAAAATTAACTACAATTAATGCGATACTATTTTTGTTTATTTAAATGTTGTTGAACGGTCTTATGAAAGATACTTACCCACGATTTCATAAAGGATTACAACACCTATGTCTTGTAAGCTCTTATGCCATTTCAGAACCATTTCGAGAGGACCAGAAAATGTCCTTGGGCCTTGTTTATAAAGTTCCTGTAAGTAATAATGGCTGATTCGAATATATATAAACTGTCAATAATCCCAATATATATTTTAAGTGACTATTATATATTTAGATAAACTTTAGCAAGACATCTTCGTTGACAGACAGGGCTGCGAGATTAGATGTTTAGAGAGATCGGATTACCGGAACGCTATATTTAGTGGATGCAATAGTAATAGTAGCCAATAACAAGTGTATAATTATTTTCTTATTTATTTATTTACAGTACATGCATGGCCAAATTCTAACTTAACATTTAAATTGTTTAATAATTACACTTTACGTTTGCAATATATTGATAATCCCTTTATCCCCAAATAGATAATGATATGCTCATGAAATTTTGTACCGTTGCGGAAAATGGGAATCGGGAAAACAATGGACGCGATGTTAGTCCTAATTACATACCTCTAATTATGAAAATTAATTGGAATGCATTTGAAAGATTTACAATATCTACCCAGTACCCATGTTAAAAAGCTTATAAAGGGTATGGCGGTTTAAGTATTAGTAGTAGCAAATCTTATATATAAAATTCTCGTGTCGCGGTGTTTGTGGTTAAACTCTTCCGAAACGGCTTTGCCGATTCTCATGAAATTTTATGTGCATATTGGGTAGGTCTGAGAATCGGACAACATCTATTTTTCATTCCCCCTAAATATTAATGGTAATCCACCCCTACATTTTTTTCAATTTTAGATTTAAAAAAAAATATGATACAGCATTAGTAAATACATATAACCCTGAATTTTCAACCCTTTAGAATCAATCCCTATTTTTTATTTCATTATTAAAAACTAATGTTGTGAACTCTGAGGTTTATACAGAGAAAAATTCATTTAATTCCGGAAAACCGAACAGTCTCTGGGATAGCATAGCAAAATGTTCCATGTTGGTATGTACTATACAGGTAGGCTCAGTAAAATCTCATTAAGGGGAAACGAAGTTCGCCGGGGCAGCTAGTATTATATCTATATTTACTCAGCGTCAATCAGCTACAGTTAACGTTTATTTCCAAAGGTAAAAATGTTAGTCGTTAATTAAACACTTAAATCCGTATAGACCTAATTAGAATACTTTGAGTACAAATTAATTTTGTTATTATAAGTATATCATTCTAATATTAGAAAATGCTTTACTTAAGTAAATTAAAATTAATGAAATAAATTTGGATACTGTCCTCCAATGTAATGTAAACCTTAAAATATCATTAAAAAGTGTTGTTTCGTTGAAAGCTGCGCTTGGACTCATTCATAACAATCATTGGTAAGTATTTAGAGAAATATAGGTTTTAAATACAAAATACAGCGTTAAGAAACATAACTAAGGTAACAGATGTTACAATAACAATAAACCAAAATGGAAATAGGCGGGGCACATGGCAAGAGGAACACAGAAGTGGAGCAAAAAACTGGTGCTCAAGGTACAGCAAACGTAAAAGAGGGAGACCACTTAGAAGGTCAATAGACCAAATAAAAGAAACAGCCGGTGGTTGACAAAGTGTGAAGAAAGAAAGTGACATAGTGCAGACAGGAATGGAACGATTTGGAGGAGGCTTTTGTAAAAAAAGGCACACAGATACACTAGAAGAAGATTAAAATGGAAATGTGTTTAAATGTAATTGAGATGTATCTGAATAAAGGCTATTATTATTAGGTTTAATAATAGTTTCAGATTAATGAATTTTGAAGTTTGTGACATTTTGGGTACTCTACGTTATAACATAACTGTGAATGTCAAACAGAATGAATGAGATGAGATTAGACTGGTGGTAACCAAATACATCTTTTGTTTTTGGGTTAAATGGGTCACTCGAACGGTGAAGGAAAATATCGTAAGGAAACCGGCTTGCTTTGGCTGGCGTGTGGCACAGGAGGCTGATCACCTACTTGCCCATTAGATTACCAAATGGTCATGAAACAGATCTCTGAGGCCCAGGAATTAAAAAGGGTAATAACGCCACTTTGTTTTGTTTGTTTATAGTAGAACATTAGTTAGAATTAGGATTACAATAATTGTATAATAAAACATAAGGTGAATATTAGATCAGATAAATTATATTTTAATAATCTGGAACGTTGTAGTATATTAAAATTTAATTTGCCAAATACTGTAAGTACCCAAATTTTTAAATACTTAAACTGACAATTTAAGTTTACCTTTTCAAAAAGCAATGCAGTTATTTTTATTACAAATATAACAGTTATGGATAAATTATTCATTTGATTATAATAATGAGGAAATATAATTTCCTATAGACTATTCAGGTACTTAGATACTTGAGAATTTCAGACTCTATTGTGAAAACAATGATCGATAATCGACGTTAAAGACAAAACGGCACTCGACCGGATATTGCATCGGAGCTGACTGACTCCAATGAAGTCTCTTTATTTGAAGTGAAGTACTTTCAACAAAGGAAAATGCATAGACTTTCTATATTACTCAGGTCAATGATTAACAATAAATGAACAAATCTAAGGCCGAGGATTGACCATTGCTGGCTATTTTTAAAGCTCAAAAACTTCTATAATAAAATAAAATATAATCATTATCACCATTGTTACATTATTATTTCATAATCACCTGCATCTTGAACAGACCCCACCCCATATACGTACCCTCCCTTTTACACTATCACACAACACAGCCAAGTTAGGTATTACTTTTATTATTATTATTTTTATAGTAGTTCTTTTTTCCTTCTGTCATATTTTTTTGAACCTTTTCGTTTATTTAGTATTTCATGTTGCCGAAATATTCATTATAATTGTGTTTTATAAAATATATATATATATGTTTAGCTTACACAGCTAACACGTACAAAATAAATAAATTACTCTTTCCATTAAATCAGTGGCGCTACCTTTTCAGATCTGGGTCTCAATTTGGATTTGTATCTGGATTTCTGTATCTGTTTTCTGATCATTTGCCAATCTAATAGGTAAGTAGGTGGTTGACTGTACGCGAGCGAGCGAGCGAGTGTTAAAGGGGTACACCCTTTAACATTCAACAAAGTCTTGCCTCACGGATGAGGGCCGCATTCAAGCCACTAGGCTAAGACTGCTGCACTCTTCACATTAAAGCAACTGAATTAAAGATTTTTGGCTACTGAATGTTTTAATATAATAATTGAATAATAAAACATAATCTAAATATGAGATCAGATAAATTGTAATTAAATTTTATTAACGTGGAACGTTGTAGTATTATAAATTTAATTTTTTATTGCTATACAGCATTTGCCTACTGATCTACTCATTACAAAAAGATGAAATTGTACTCTGTATTTCAATATCCCATACGGATTTTGCATGATTAATTAACGACTACCTTAAGAAAGTATAAGACAGTTTAAGCTTCTCAAGTAAACGTTAACTGTACCTGATTGACTCTGAGTAGATGGGTGTAGTACACGTACAACGTAAAGATTTAATTAAGATTTCAATGTGCCCTCATTAAATTTAAATTATGGCGCATAAAGCTTAATTGAAACAGATTTTACGCAAGTTAAGCAGCTAATTAGGTTCCCTACGTGAAAGGTCTTAAAATTAACACACCTGTTATGTTGGCTATTGAATAAAATAAATGTATAAAATAGTTTATAAGGTTCAATAATGTTTGGTTGATTGATTGAAGCTATGTTAAGCTTTATATATTTTTCTATGCGATTTTGTCTATTGAAGAAAATATCGAACTAAAAATAGATATGTGCTAGTCATAGACTCTACTTAGGCTTTGTTCCTATATAGAACGAGTCGTAATTGCCACGAGTTGTGTTCCACAGAAATAACGACGACTCCTAAGTAATATTAAAACCAACTTAGTTGTCCAATGTGGAAAATCATAAAGCAAAAAAAAATGTATGATCTTCCTTCGTGTATATGTATATGTCGTATGGAAATAAACTTAATATACATAACAAAATCGACTGGACTGATTTTCATGGTAATTTATTGAATTATCTGTTTCATATATATTGTTTAACTATGTAATTTGTTTTGGCTTTCTGTATTGTCTAAGTGTTCTGTTTTATGCGTATGTTAGCTGTAAGATTACTAATAATAAAATAAAATAAATAAACTTATTTTTTTTTAATTAACACAGATCATACAAAATGTTCACCGATCAAAGTCTAGTCTATCAAAGATTTAATTTCGAAACAGTTATATCTTCCGTCAAATTTAATAATTTATTTTAAATATTATATCTTTCGAATCGACAAGATATATTCACAATTTTCATATTTAGACAAATTTAAATTTTAAAACTGTAAAATTATGTCAGTAATGAAAAAGTACCTGATATTAGTATAAATATAATTATGATCTTCATAAAATCATAGATTAGGTTCAGTTTATCTGTAACACAACATTCGTTTCTAACTGTACGAAGTTCGCCGGGTCAACTAAGTCTTTATAAGTATATATACATAATTCTACTGTACGTGTGCCATTACACTCCTCTTAAACAGCTGGACCGATTGGAATGAATTTTTTATGCGTTTGCGTGGCGCCCTGGACGGTTTATATTCACAAATAAACCCGGCAGATGGCGCTGCAATTGGTACTTTCATACTTAGTTCATATCCTAACCGCTTCAAATATGATTCAGGGCAATGTCTGTCGGGTCCGATAGTTTAGTATAAAAACATATTAACCGTTATAAGACTTAATTAATCTTGATATTACCTTTTGTAACTCAGAGCGAGTTTTACTTTGAACTTGAATTTGCGCCGAAGTTGCGGAGGACGGGGAAAGCTCTGGTGCTTTCGTGTTGACTATAATGTAATTCAAAATTAAATTAGAGTTACTTAGTTGCCTTTCCTTCAAACAACTGTAACTTCATCGATCATTTTTATATGGTCCATATAACATAATCTAGTCACATTAGTACACAGAAATTATAATTACATTTTGTTGAGCAGGAAAAAAATATTTGATATCACTACATAGTATAAAACAAAGTCGCTTTCTCTGTCCCTATGTCCCTTTGTATGCTTAAATCTTTGAAACTACGTAACGGATTTTGATGCGGAAGACTTCAAGAGTAAGGTTTATATGTATACCTAATAACATTAAATAGTGGAGAAGTACTGTTATTTTTGAGATTTCTAATGTGATGTCGTAAATAATTACATTTTTTCCGCTTACATTGCAAACGCAGGCTGAACCCTACGAGTTTTATCAAAATAATGTACTAAGTATTGTACACATTGAAAAGGTCAACAGAAAAGTCCATGATGGTATATGTCTATCTCTTATAGATAACCCACAATAACTTTTTTTTGTCATTTACTTTTTACGACAAATAATGGCTAATTTTCGAAGCGATTTTAACCAATACAGCATTAATCCTTAACCAATTAAATACCTTGAATACATTGTTCGTTTTCTAAACAGCCCATTACAGCTTATTTAGCAGCGATCGAACGCGTATATTATCGGAGCTTTCCAGCGACGGAAATAACAATACATAATAAAAACCTGCTTTTCATCAGCATTGCACCCGTGCGAAGCTGGGGCGGGTCACTAGTATTATAATATATTCCACTACTACGTGCCTCTATGAAGATGAGTCACTTAAATACTCCTTAGAAAACAACAACCTATTTAAAAAGTAGGAATCTATCAGTTTGACTCGCACCGTTGATGAAATTAGATAGTTTTGAATAAAGATATTATCGTAAAGTATCTAAATATGTTTGTCTACTAAATGTCGCATAAATAATAATTCATACGAGTATATGTTGTAACTAAGTAAACCGTGTAAGGTTCACCAACACTCGTATAGTGGTATATGAGAATTTTTTTAAGATGGATTTTATATGGCGAACGGGCAGGAGGCTCACATGTTCTTAAGTGATACCGCTGCCCATAGACATTCAATGCCAGAGGGCACGCGAATGCGTTGCGGGTCTTGTAAGAATTGGTACGCTATTTTCTTGAAGGACCCTATGTCGAATTGGTTCGGAGATACTTTAGTTGGCAGGTTTGGGTGCAATTTCGTATTCTGCCTCCACATCCGATGGTGAAACTCAGCTGCAGGTATAAATCCACAACACTCATTGGTACATACATACATACATTTCTGCGTAAATATACAAAGGCAAATTAATTCAATCGTAATAGTTTTTTTATGTTATGAGTTTAAAAATGGTTTAATTTAGTTAAATTACTGTATTCCGTAACCTTCCAGGCAAGCAGACCACACCTTGATATTTATTAATATTAAGTAAAAAAAATTGCGTCTCTTCCTCCGATCTAAAGGAATCTCAACCAATCTAAAGACTGACTGGCCCAATGGGTGGGTGGGTGGAGATGTTGCTTTTTCGTTAGCTGTCGGAATAACTTGTCGAGCTCGTAGATACAAATTTAAGTCGCAAGATTAAACAGAACCAATCTCAAAACAATAATAGGGACAATCATGGGCCACTGTCTCCTTAATCTCATCTTTTTATCCTAGGCGCGACAGACAGCCCCTTGTGCAGAGGCTGTTTCATCGCAGACGAATCAGTCACCCACGTAGTCCTGGAATGCGAGGCTGTGGCTAAACAACGTGCAGAAATTCTCGGAATAGAGGTCGCTCCGTGAAGCCTGCGAAGTACCCAGGAGGCTTCTGTGCTTTTGGAAGGAGTTAGGCTGGCTTAGTTAGCCAGGATTTACGCACAATGGACCTATTGAGATTCTAAGTGCGGAAACTGAGTCCATAAACTATAAGTCGATACGATAAAAATAAAGGAATGTTTCAAGTAACTCAGACAGTAAGAAATATTTATAATAAAATTCTGCAGACTCGGTAAAAGGCCGTAACTTATTCCCTTCATTTAAAAAAGTTGAGTAATGAGCTCGTTAGGTATGTGTTAAGCGGATTAAGAGATTAAGCGCAAATGTGTTGCCATTTTTCGATTTTAATATAGAAAAATACTTATGTAGGTACGTACGTAGGTAGGTGTTATACTTCTTTGGCGTAATTTTTTTTTTTATGTTATCTTTTCCCTTATTCTACGTTTGTAGAAAAGCGACACTCATACTAGAAAGAGGTATTTAATATATGAACAGTTTTATCTAGTTGAATAGTTAATTTAAATAACACAAAAAAAATATTTCTACATAAGTAAAGAAATGGACAAACATACACTAACGAAATGTAAGGCTTGAAAACCTAAATACATATTCAAATATGTTCCAACATTACAAACATTCGTGACTGATAATTTCCTTACTGAAGTCGGTTTAAAATAACTTTTGAGTACAAGAGGGTTTTGTTTCAAGTTCAGTTCAACAGCTTCAAGAGTATTCAAAGATTTAACATAATTACTGTTTAACAGACAGCTAAAATATCATCCAATTGAGAAATAAAGTTTATTAACGATTAAATTAAAAAAAAATTAAATAAAAAAAGGTTTTACTCGTGAAAAATATTTTACCTTCATATAGGCTGTTTAATATGTTTCATTTTTTTATCGATAGTAGATGAAAACACATATGATTGACATTGATATCATATATTTATATTTAATGATACATTTATAATGTGATTAAAGAGACTCGAGATTAGCGCTAAGTTTAACTCCAGTACGTTAAAAATGTATTGGTTTTTGACATACGGGAGTAATTGTTAGTCAAGTGTTCCTAAATTTCACTCTAAACGATTACCTTAAGAATAAATGGTAATTGTATAATCGAAGCAATGAGTTTTTTTAATGTTTACTATTTCTTTTATTTTGTTAATCGGAAGACACTGGTCGCCTAATATAGAAATGTTGTAATGTTTACATAATCAAGTTTTATAAAATAAAATTAATAATTAAATAATTCTCTTACCAATATTAATTTTTTGCTGGTGTAGGCTTTCTTTGGGAGAAATGTTTTCTTTCTGTTGAGACTTGTATTGATACTTAGCCAACTCTGGATAACGGGTCCCTATAATAAATATTTTGAAATACCCTCAAATTTCAACGAAATATGCTTAATTTTACATACCAGGCTTGTGAAGAGCTCTGTCTGTTTTTTGTGCGCCGATAAAACTGCGGTTTTGATATACACCAAATGCATTTATTGGTATATTTGTCGAATCCAATTGGTTTTCTTTAGGTATTCCTAAAGTAATATAAAATGATTACAATTTTCATTAAACATATACATATATGTATATGATACTGAAACTTAAGTAGTAACGAGATTAACATTTTTAAAACCTTTACAGTGAGGCAATGTATTTAGATCAAAAATATAGCAACCACTATAAATAACTTAATAGTTCTTATTGAAGTTAAACTTTTAATGGGACTTCCAACAAGGTTGCACTAAATTTTTAACGCTCCTGGGACAGGGAATAGAAAGAGACAGAGTGAGAGTGAATGCTTCATTTTTTATTTCCTTATTACGAAGTTTACTGCTTCCGCGCGGAGGGACTCCACGCACTATTTTCTATTATGACATGATAATGAATATAACGTTTGCATGATATTTTTTTTGTAACTAAGCAATCTGAATGTACCACTTTCTTAACAATTAAATGAATATTATTATTACTACTTAAATATTTCTGTAGATGAGCGTTTCTTAGGTTCCATTATCGGCAAGTATGATACAGCCTTCTTAAGGTTTCTTTTTTTTATAGAACAGGGGGCAAACGGGCAGGAGGCTCATCTGATGTTAAGTGATACCGCCGCCCATGGACACTCTCAATGCCAGAGGGCTCGCGAGTGCGTTGCCGGCCTTTTAAGAATTGGTAAGCTCTTTTCTTGAAAATAGTCCAAATATATATGCAAATTTTTCGGGAGTTTACTTATTTTTGGAATTATTTAACACTGTTTCATGACTATGAATTAAGAACTTCTGCTTGTATTCTAAAACGTTATTTGTTAAATGTAGTTTCAGGAGATGTGAAACCATTTTCCTGTATGAAGTTCAGTATATTTTACAACGCTCAAAACAAGATTTTCAACTTTTTCGCTTAAGTTACATCTTCCAGACAATAATAGTAAAATGATGATAATTTCAAAATTGGTACAATTAGGTAAATAAATCTAAATATGTGATGACAACAATATTATTATTTACAACTTACCTGAGGAAATATAAGCAGCGCTGTTATCAGCATAAGATGCTAGATATCTGGAATCTATTCCAGAAAAAACACCTGCGTTTTGTTTCATCTAAAATATAACGTTGTTTAAGCCATTGAAATGTATTAAATTATAGCTATGTAGTTAAACCCTACATTCTTAGTTTGGCCTTGCTCGAGAAAGGAATTGGAATACAAAACATTAAAATAAAACCATACATTGGATATTGGACATAAGTCACCTGCCTATAGAGAAATGAAACATGCGTATATCCTGTAGTCTAATGGTTCTTTAAAATACTAAGTATTGTCTTTGTTTCAAGTACTTTTCAGCAATCGCGGCCTATGACTGAGTTGATATGTAATAACAATAATATATTTGCGTTTATACATATTATACAGTTTATTACGTCTCCTATATGTAATATCTACTAGCTATGTATCCGTTCGTTTGCATGTCTTGTCTAGCGTGGCGTCATTAGTATTTAATTCAAACATACAATTAACAACATTCTAAACCTACATATTAATAATGATAATTAATTATATGCTGTAAAAACTCAAGTGAAGCGTTGGAGAGGGATATACTGGACAGAACTGAACTGATTCGTTCATTCTTAACAATTTCCTAATTATTTATTTATTCTATCTCGGTTTCCCTAAGGTTTCATGTGTCGACAATATGTTTAATTTTATTACTAACATTTAATTCACTCTTTTTTAGATTGTCCACGTTTTGCGTAAAATTTCCCCCAGTGTACTGGTATCCAGGAATTTGTTGATTCCTGTTAAAACATATTGTAATAATAATATACACATATACATAGAAACCGCTAAATAACGGTTTATTAAAATAATTCGTTTTAAAATATGTGTAAATGCGCAATATATGTTGGCGTTTTTTTTAAGACCAGAACAGTCCGCGTATTTTTTTTTATAGACCAAACAGACAAGAGGCTCTTCGGATGTTAAGAGATACCGCCGCCCATGGACACTTTTATATGGCCAATTTTTAAAAAGCCGGCAATACACTCAATTGCCGGCTTTTTAAAAATTGGCCCGATCTTTTCAGTTGTGAAACGACGGACGTCGAGGCGATACAGATGGAATTTCGTATTCTGCCTCGACGTCCGATGATGAAACTCAGCTGTTAATCCGGACAACTACATACTTAAAAAAAATGTACAAAATATGCGTAAAAAAAATCCTAATATTTGACGATTTAAAACGTAAGTCTTTCGGTTTTTTGATAAACTGATCAACACTATGGTACTATAAATCTTATTTAACGTAAGCATTTGTCACATATATGCAAACTCACAATAGTGACAAACTTTTCAATTAATAAAGTGTTATCGTGGACACAAGATTCTTAAAATTAAAGTATTAATAGGAATTGATTAATCTAAATAAATGGACTTTTAGTGCAAAACTAACACGTTTCAATAAAAATCAAAACACGTAATTTTTCTAGTCAATTAAAGGATAACTGGAATTTATACATGTTTTACATAATTTATTTAAACGTTCCGCTCTTATATATAAAACACAGTCAAGTTATTGGGTAGTCTCCAGCGAAAAAGGATCTACCTTAGTACAAAGCTACTTACATAGTCATATTATTTCCTGCACTAGTTGGTGAAAACTCAATCATTTGATTTCTTGTATGATGCTCTGAAACGGAGAATACATTCGTCTGTATTGCCATCGTAGGTATATTTATACGTGTATACAAAACACAATTTTATACTAACCAATTTTAATCTTCCCACGATCGAAAATTAAACAATCTTGATATTAATAATTAATTTTTAATAAAATTTCGGAGTGAGAATATTTAATTACTTATGAAGTAAGTTGTGGCCATTCAATTTTACCTCAAAAACGGACGGCAAAAATTCGTTTCGATTTTTACTAAAACCATACTTAACTGAAACTCCTGCATCTTTATTATTTACTGAGAAAAATTGGTACGATTTGTAAAATATCAGATCCCATACAAAAAGCTGATTGCTGATTACGATTATACAATTAATCCAATTGTATTTTTTTTTAAAGAGTTTATTTTGTGAGGAGTTTGAAAAGCCATATCAGCCTTCTGATTAAGAAACATCGTAGCTGGAAGCTATGTTAATTTAATGTAAACTAGATTTAAACGTTACAAGTATTATTAGTATTATATTTACAAATGAAACTTATATTAAATCAATGTAACCTAAGCTGTATTTTAACTAAATAAAACAATGAAATTAATTTTAAAACTTAACTATTATTTTTACCTCGGAAGTGTTTAGTCAAATCCCACACTTTAAAGATCCCATATAGTGAGAATCAAAGTATTTTGTTTATTTAATCCTAACATTTTTTTATACCTATGAAAAAAGTAATATAAGTTAAGTATTAAAATCTTACCAGTATTACTCGTATGCTGCAATGGTAGGCTTTCTTTGGGCAAGTTGTTTTCTTTTTGTTGAGGCCTGCGTTGATATATAGCCAAATCCGGACAAGGCATCCCTATATTATTAATTTTAAATGAAAAAGGACAATTTCAATTTAAAAATAATATTTAGATGGAAGAAAGTGGAATCTTGTGTGCATCTTAAAATAAGAATCTTAAAATTTTCATAGAAAGTATAATATGTATATCTTGTGTATTCTATTATCTATGACATAGACTTGATTATTTTATTATTATCACATATCTCCACTTGCATCTCGCTGAATCCACTTTCATGACATTCACCTTGCATGCTCGTCGGTTATGGTCATTTTTAACTGGTCCCTACTCTATATTCCTGGATTCGGTCCAGGTACGATAAGGCCTGCCCAACCCATTTCACTATTAAAAAATATGTGAATGTGGTAAATCACAGAACAGATTATTTTTTTATTTTTTACTTATGTAACTTAAATGACGTTTTGGTTTACGACATTTTCCTTTGAATTATTGTATGTAGAGGGAGGATAAAACTTGCTGAGTTTCTTGCCCGTTCTTCTCAGAACAAGACCTTCTGGTAGTTTTGCGAACGGATAGCGTAGTTTTGCTCTTTCGCGAATTTTGTAAACGATTTTGACATTCATAAGCATGCCTTAAGTCGCATCTAAATGGAATAAATAAATTTTGATTTGATTTTATTATATTATAAAAACTTAATGTTAATTAACAATCATCAGCTACGATTCTGACACGAAAGGATAAAAGGAAAACTTCTCTAAACATAAGGCTTCTCAAAGTATGTTTTAAATGCGTTCATAAATAAATAAATAACAATATAGAGAAATTATTTAATATTATACCCGAGACAATATTAGTACCGCTGCTGTTAGCATAAGATGCTAGATATCTGGGGTCTATTCCAATAACACCTGGATTTTGATTCATCTGAAACGAAGAGTAAATCTAAAATATACGTGCTATATGGCCTATAGCGTGACACATTTATCAACTGGGCACCAGATCTACAGTCTTCTTCAATAGTGGAGTGGAACGAACACAAAAAGAACGAACATTTACAAATGATAATTTTGGCTTTCTCCAATGCTAAGACACTAATATCGTAACAATCGTCGTTCTTTCAATCGTTTACCTGCCTAATGCCTATAGAGAAATACGTATATAATATAATATAAATAAATATACGCACCATAATAATCTCTGTGGGCTAAAAACACCAATACATTATTAATTTATACTTACGACACTGAAAAATACTCGAAAATGTGTTTATATATATTTGCAGTAATTTTATATATGTATTTCTCTGTATAACACGGTGTTATTGTTTTGTATTATTAATTACATTGAAATTTTCGATAATATTTGACTTGTATTACTCACATCAAATGCCCTGTTCCCTGGGCTGTCAACATTTTGCATGTAATTCCGTCCAGTGTACTGATAACCGGGAATTTGTTGATTCCTATTAAAATACCAACACTCATATCGCAAACATCAGCTGAACCACGATTTATGTAAATTTCGTATTGTCGCGTGGTAACTACTTAAGCTGCGTATTTAACAAATATCAGATATTGACGTATTTCTTCTATAATTTATTTCTTTTAATTTTTTTACTTGAGTTAGCTTAGAACATTAATTGCTTTAATCGTTAAAACTGATTGAATATATTATACGAAAATACCTAATTGGTTTTTGTTTCTCTCTGTTTGTTGTAATTTTCCTTTCATTTTTTGTATTAATGGTATTTCTATTTAGCTGTTTAGTTTGTTAAGTACCAAGGGATACCTTAGTGTTTTGTTGTACTTTTAGTTTAAACATATAAAGCATTAATTAATAAATCAGGGGCGCTGCGACATATTTAAGTCTGAGCCTCAGATTTATAAATCTGTTTCATGATCATTTTTAAAACTAATAGGCAAGTAGGTGATCAGCCTCCTGTGCCTGACACGTCGTTATAAATCCCTTAGGAATATAGAACCGGCTTCTTGCACTCAATAGGTTTTAATAATTATTTTTATTGAATGGCCTTGAACGACCAAAAATTTGTATGAATTTAACAATAAATTATTTATTTACATCATTTATTTTAGTCTATCCTTTTATTATTAAATGTGATCACAGAATCACTTAAAGATTCATTTGTAAAGATACAGTAGACATAAATTTAAAAAATAAAGTAATGTTATCATAGTGGTGAGGGTAAGATTCTCAAAATGCGTTTAAAGCCCATATTTTGGCTTGGAGCTTAACCATTTATCATTAATTCAATAACAAATAAAAATAACTAAGTACTACTGGGCCTGTAACTCAAAAATCAAATCATAAAGTTGCTAGTCCATAGAAAAAGTAATGGTATTGGATCATACTATGAGTCTTACTAAAGACAATTTATTTTAAAAACACAATAGAGTTATTAGGTAATCTCCCGCGAGATAGGATCTACCTCAATGCGAAGCTACTTACATAGTAATATTATTTCCTGCACTAGTTGGTGAAAACTCAATCATTTGATTTCCCGTGAGATGCTCTGAAACGGAGATTTCATGCGTCTATATTGGCGTCGTGGATAACTACATATTTCGTGTTCGCAAAACACAATTTATATATATTGACTGACTGATTTTGTTTTATAAATGGAGTATAAAGGGGGCTTTATGGTGAGAACGGATCGTGTAGTAGTAAACATAGGATAGAGTGATAATAGCTCCTAAAACAATTTTTGTCCAGATCACGTAGTCGAAAGTATCTTTTTCTTGAGATCGGTAAAATCATTTATATCACTAAATCATCAGCAGGTGAGCCTCCTGTTACATAAAAATAATGCTTTTTTCTAAACGTATAATATGATCACAGCAAGCCCCCAACTGATACAGTTTATTTATATATTTTTATTATATTGTTATATTGATTTCATTCTTAGTTAAAACTACATAATATTTTATATCCATATATGTATATAATTGTAACTTTACTATAAAATTAAGGTAACCTGGCTGGTTTGGATTTGTTTTTCTCTCTCTTGTTATGTAGCGATCCATGTTTATTACAGTTGAATTTGTATAGAAATTAATAACAGAATAATGCTAGGTAGTATTTTTCAAAGGCAAGACTGATATTTTTATTTTTTACTTCTACTCCTGAAATCGATTTGGCGCCAATCCTTACCTTCTACAGACTACAAATCACCATAGAGTGTTGTTAAATACCATAGATTATGATTAGTGTCGACCGAGTACTCGACCAAGTGCGACCAAGAGGATTCCTATAAGAAGCGCCAATATTTGCTACTAAACCTACGTAAAAAGCAAATACGTAGGTTATATATGCTAAGAAAAGTTAAAATATAATTATTAATACGTATTATTAGGTCATTAATTTATATTAATAATTCTGTCAATTACCCCCTTATAACTACAACTGAATGTACATTAAACAATATAATATAAGGAGGGTTTTTTGTCTATCCATATTTAGGAATATTTGAAGTTGGTTCTAGAGAAAATATTTTTAATATATTATACCTATGCCCCCATCTTGAATCAATGTAAAAACTGAGCTTCATATTGAAGTACTTTTGTTATTTTTTCCTATACTATACATATTTGTACATATAAGTCGAAACTCTGCTATATATATGTGTTACTAGTTTTTGTAGTTAAAAGTCATAAAGTATGATCTCTCATATTCTCTAAAATATATATTCTTATTAATACGACACTTCCTTATAAGTGATCTGTGATCATCTATGATTCATCAGTCTTCTGTGCATCTGTACTTCAGTGTTAAGTGTAAACTGTAAACAGAGTTTTCGTTCGTAATTCTTTGCAGTTTTTCTGATTTAAGTACAATTATTTCATATTTATTTACAGTTTTTTAAGAACAGGATAGCCAGAAGGAAAATTTATTCTATAAATTACATTGTTATTGGTAAATAAAATATGGAGCTTCAAGATACTTACTACAATAAATCTGAATACGTTGAAACTGTAAGTAAAAATAATGTAACTCATTCATTAAGTACTATATAATCAATTTTATAATTGCAATTATTTCAGTTAATTATAAATGATTTTTTTACAGGCGTCTGGAAACAAAGTAAGTCGGCAAACTGTTCTTTGTGGCTCTCAAAATATTGTTCTACATGGAAAAGTTATTGTACAAAGCGATGCAATAATACGTGGTGATTTAGCAAACGTTAAAACTGGAAGATTTTGTATTATTAGTAAGGGCTCTGTTCTTCGGCCACCATTTAAGAAATTCAGTAAAGGGTTAGTACTTTAACATTACTTTGGATTTGTAGGGTTTATCAATCAAAGTCTTAGTTCTGTATTACTGTATGTACTATTTATAAAGTACTGTTTACATTCTGCTGCTAAGAAAGAGACAGGTCATACACTAATTTATTTCAATGTCTGAACCTCACTATGTTACAATAATTTGCATTGCAACTTGTAAAAAATTAGTCGTGTAGTTTTTGTTTAAGTAGATTAAAATTTGTTATATACCACATTGTATTTCTTTCAGAGTAGCTTTCTTCCCTTTACAAATGGGTGACCATGTTTTTGTCGGTGAAAATACAGTTGTCAATGCTGCTGTTGTTGGTTCTTATGTCTACATTGGTAAAAATGTGGTTATAGTAAGTAAATATTATATTTTATAATAACACTATTTGAAATATATAAGGAGATTTAACACAAACAACAATGTGATATAACCCAGTTTTAAAGTTTATAAATTTAATTTAATTATATTTTCCAGGGTCGGAGATGTGTGCTTAAAGACTGCTGCATGATTGAAGACAACTCTGTATTGCCTGCTGAAACTGTAGTACCATCATTTGCAAGATATTCTGGCAGTCCAGCAAGATTAATAACTTCTTTACCTGAAGCTACACCAGATTTAATGACTGAGTTTACTAAGAGCTACTATCAACACTTTTTACCTACAGCAACAGTATAGAAATAAACAATTTTCAAGCCCCTTATTTATTTATATAAAATGAAAAATAATATATTATGATTTGGGTCCTAACCCAGGATTTAAATTTTTAACTGTATTTGTTTCTTTTATTATTGATTGAAATCCTAAAACGATGTTCATATGCCTACTGTGATAACACAATAATTTAAATAATTGCTGGAGGTTCCAGGTTTTAGGTACCAACCATTAAAAGTAAATTTTAAAATTGGGTCATCATTGATAATAGTGCAAGATGCATCAATATTACAGAAAACTAGAAATTGAAATCACCTGTTCTAACAAATTTATCTGAGAGTGCTAGATTATGCCGTTTTTATTGAGTAAGATCTAAAATTTGGAAATTTCTTTTACATCTCTTTTTATATAATTTGCTTTGCAAAATCTCCGCTAAAATTATCTATCAAAAATGCTAATTCAACATACAAGCGATTCAGCAATTTTTTTATGCTATTGTTTAATCTGAATTATTTACATACCGTCAATGTCAGAAGTGACAGTTTCGAACATCATAAATGTGACAGTTGGCAATGTCGTTGACCCATCAAGAACACAAAAAATTGATTGCGAATGCGATTCAGATTTTGGTTTGTTGTGCTTAATAATGTTTCAGTTATTTTTTTTTTTCTGAAGAGCATAAAATAACTACGTCCTTAACTCATGCCCGTTATCGTATTAACTTCAATTTATTTTAAAATATATACAGGTCAGGTACCTGTTAGCAGGGAAATTAAAAAAAATGGCATACCATTACTCCGACTTAGGTATGCCAGCAGAAATTAATGGTAAGTATGAAATTTTAGAATTATTTGCTTTCTCTTATAAATAGTTATAGACGTTTATCAGTTTAGTATTAGATTCCAATGTTAATTATTGTAATATGCCTAACAAACCTCTTTCGCTTTCATGGTATTTTCATCAGTGTTAGTAAACAAAACGATTGCCTACAACCGTTTTAACTGACACTTTGAATTGGTTTTAGATTTATAGTATATCTTATATATTTATTAAAGCCTCATTATAATACATTACTTAGTAAAGTTACTCAAATAGTAAAAAAATACCCAAGGAAAAAAGTCAGCAAGCCTTAAATATTCTCATTTATTTTATAGTATTATTTCACATGTATCATAACTAATATTATTATCATTTTATCATAGAACAATATATTCCGGAGTATAAACCTTACATGGTTCAAAACCCAGACGCTGAATATGAAGTCAGGTCTACAGTTCTTGATGATAGAGGAGAAGGAAGCATATCAGCTGTGACATTTGATAAATTTGAAGAGTTAATTTGGGTGGGAAACACAAGAGTAAGTTTATAATACTGTTAAAATTATTTAGCCTATTCAATTTATAATTGTTATTGACATTAAACTTTAAAACTATAAACCTCTGTAGCAACATTATCATCTAGAATAAAATTGTAGGTTGTAGTAATGATATCATTATTAGAGAACAGACTCATCATATAGGAATTTAGGGGCCACTAGGCACTTGGTGTTCAGATTATTTAAAAAAATAATACTTATGTAGTGAAAGTAAACAATACCCTCAGTGGTGTAGTTTCAGTAACTGAAGGCACTGCAAACGTACATAATGTAACATATGTAAACCAAATGCATAACTAAGTTGAACACTCCACTTCTGTCTGTCTTCACCAGTTTGCAGATGATATGTGGTTTAGATAAGTTGTGGTGGAGATAAGGACCCTCATAAAGCTATTGAACTATTAGTCTGATTTTAACAACATTATAAAGTGGTGCCACAATGCTAAACTTATACATACTTACTTAATATTGATAAGATAATACTGCTTATTATTAATTCAAATTCCATCATAATATATATATTCCTTATATTCATACTATTATAGAAAAACGTATATATTTCTTATTTTGTTAACCATAATTGTCTATTCTTAACTTATAATCATTTTGTCGATCCGAAGTGCTGGAGGCCTGATGACCTGTAACACAGGTGCACAACTCACATAAACAATAACAATTACTCCAAAGAAGAATGACAATTATTTAATAACTTTACTTTAACATATCATGTTATGAAGTTTTGTAAGTTTTTGTGAGAAATAAATAAATATATAAATAAATAAATAAATCATGGAAGCCACTGGTATAGCATTGGTGGCTCACAAACATGCATATCTCCACAAATCAACCGTGTACCCTTCAATAGAAATTGTTGTTAAATAAATATATCTGGGACTATTTATAGACAAAAACATGCATTGGAATCAACACATTGAATATGTATGCGATAAGCTACGACAGTTTTTGCTACAAATTATATCCCATTACTGAAAAATCATATCCCATTTAAAATCAAACTTTTACTTTACAACGCGCTTTGCGAGTCTGTCATCAATTACGGTCTAAGTAGCTACGGTAGAACTTATCCGACGTATCTCAACAAAATATATAAACTCCAAATGCGAATCCTCGAACACGTCGTCTCGATAAATGTGCTCGACTCGTATAAAAATGAAGAATGAGGGTTTTTTAAACACTGCAAAAGACTGTCAATAACAGAAAAATTAAATAAACGTCTTCTAGTGGAGCACTTTTTTCGAGATGACATAAAAAACGTGTCGAGCACGACGTACAGACTCGAGCGGTAACGCAAGTTCGGCTCTGTACATCGAGAGCAAACAACGTTTATGGCGAGAGAACGTAGCGGTATTTGCTACCGCCGCTAATAAATAGTCTACCCAAGCAGATAATAGATAGCCTAATACTAACCAACATAAACTCTAAATTAAAAAGCTACTTTTACATGCATTTCTCGCGCTCCTAAACAAGACTGCTATGGTTACATTAATACAAACCACAGCGGTTTTTTAATATAACAATTTGTGAGATATTTTATTATTTTGTAAAATAAAAAAAAAACAAATATATACTGTCATTTGATTAGAAAGTTAAATCATCAGTAAAAGTAAAATATGTAATATTTAATTACTATTGATATATTTATAATTCCAGGGACATATTACTTCATACCATGGCCCACAAATGAGTAGATACACAGCTTTTAGGGTTCACATGACAGAAGAAATACGTGATATTATTACCCTTGATCAAGGACTATTTATTTTGTCGAAGACACAATTGAGGCATCAAATTCGCAGAGGTCTTGTGAAGCATACACACACGTAAGTTATTACAAATAATAGTATAGTGTTTTTTATTATCAAAGCTTATTATGGTTTGAGCCACACAGCATCATGTCAAAATGATGTTTAATTTTTTAAATCTATTCCTGAAAATTAATTTAAATTTTATAAATGTGAAAAGTTTTTGGGTTTATTTGGTTTAATGTGCTGTACTGTACTGCTGGCTTAATATTGATAAATCTTAGATATATTTCTTATAGAATAAAATATAATAAATTGTTATGCTGCTAGCATATAAATACATGGATTATATGGATAAAAGCTAGTCTTATCAAATGGCATAAACTACTTAGCATTTTGTGATACAGATGTTGGATGGCGAATCTATATGTGTCCCTTTTCTATAATAACTTTAACATTCAGCATCAGCATTATATACATTATTATTATATTTTAAATATCCAATGATTACAGATCAGACAATTTGAAAGAGATGCAATGCCTCTTTCAATCCAGTCCAACAAATATTTTAATGGGCGGCCATCAGGACACAATTATTGATTTTGATGTCACAAATATGAAAGAATCTATTATTGTAAGTTACTTATTTAACCCTCACATTTAGGTGTTATAAATATGATTAATGAATTACATAATTGGTTTAATTTATTAAACAGTAGTATTCTTAAATCTAAAAAATAATAATTTATTATCAACCACTTTGGTCAGGTTGTCTGTCGACATAGGCCTCCCCCAATTGTTTCCTTGTCTCTCTATCCTTGGCAGACCTCCATTCTTTTGGTAGATCGTCCTCCCATCTTTTAATTTGACCTCCTCCTTTTCTTTTCTCGTTCCTTGTATACCACTCTATTACATCCTTAGTCCAATTTTTTTTACATTTTATTAACATTAATATAAAACTAATGTGCGAGTTATTAGGTGAATGTTTATAATATTAGTAAGTTATTTCTCCTAAAAATAAATAGTAATTTGTTATTCTTCGAATTGTGCTATAATATATGAGTACCTGGTACTGACTTGCTCGGTTTTTTTTTTATAAGTTGTGTTTTTTGGAAATTATATTTAAGTACGTTATTACATACTAATAAAATGATAAAATATGAATATAATTATCGAATAAAGATAAAAGATTTAAACGAGCAATTCTATGTTTAAGTTGATAAAACACGAATAAAATGACATTTTCTAGAAATGATTCCTAGATAGATCGATTTATCGCCCCCGAAACCCCCCGTAAACTAAATTTCATGAAAATCGTTGGGGCCGATTCCGAGATTCCAATTATATATATACAAGAATTGCTTGTTTAATTATATAAGATTTAAATTATAACCATAATTAATCTTGCCATTCATAATTTTTGTAATAATTTATTTACCAATTATTTGTCTTATATAAAACTGATATGTTATTTAAACGTTTATTTGTAAATAACAGCATTATACACTGCGTTACCTCTAACATAACTAAAAACGCAAACCCCTTTAATTATTTTTTACGAGTTTTGTTGAATGTCACGTGACGCCGGGTTCTTGAAATTATATATTTTAATTTGAGTTCATATCATTAAATAATCACAAATAGTTTATAAATTCACTCCCAGTCATACAGACTTAACACTAATAAATTACCACAGATAAAACACACAATTACCTTCATTATAGCCGATAACTGAAGATGGCTGTGCGGTGTTAAGAAGTGGGGGTGGTTCGCTAGTTGCGTGTGGGAGTGCGAACGGGACTGTCTCGATGCGTGACATAAGAAGTCCGGTGGTGTCCGAGCACACGTTCAAAGCGCACAGTGCCTGCCTGTCTGACTTGGATATGCAGGGTAACTTGCTTATCACATCTGGATTCGCACAAACGTAAGAATATAAATATAAAAGTCGGCTACATATCTACCTTCTAACCATACCATATCCTGCTCAATCGTGACTTATGTAATTCTTATATTTTTGTAGATTCAATTGCGTTTTTGAACCTTACGATAATTTTAGTTTTATATTTTAATTAAGTATAGTTTTTAATAACAATGAATAACAACTCACAGCAAATAACAACGAATCGAGTAACAACTCGAATTAAGTTCGGTGGCTGTTGTAGGGATGTTCATATGAAACTATTTGTTTGAAACTGGGTGTCAACTGGTTTAAGCAGTTGATAACGTGAAAACTTACATAAAATTAGTTGGTTTGTGACGCTGGATTGACTAGACTAACTTAACGTATTGTACATAAATATAAGTGATACTTCAATATGTGTAGTCGTAAACTAATATACATATAAATAACTAATATAATAACTAATGTTTTATTACAATTTATGGGTGTGGGCTAAATAAAGGGCTCATTTTGGCTTCAAGTGTGCGATGATTGCTAACACTTCCAATTATTAACTCATATACATAGTCGTCATAGGCGTAAAATAGTGATGGATCTGATGAATTGTAAACTTTACAGGGCAGTCATTTCAAGTTTTATAGAAAAATCACATGTTTCTATGAAATCCGACTGATTAATTTGAGATATAAAACAGATGGAATTTTTTTAATGTAGCAGTGATATTTAGTCAATGTAAGCCAAATATGATAAAAGTGGATTTTGGATTTTTTCAAAACCCACATTGTTCTCTGATCATGACGATATGTAACTAAGAAATGTTACTAACTCGCATAACTTTGCATTTGCTTACTTCCTTGCTAGTGTTGCCTGGAGGAGATCGCTTCTTATCAAAAGGCCGTTCATGTATCTAATAATTTATGTGGTTTTTATTTGTGAATATCAATTAGAATCCTAGTTAGATACGAATTGCCGTAATAATTTTATTTTTAATAAAATGTTTACAGAAGCACAATGGCCGTAGCCGAACAGTACGTGTTAGTGTGGGATGTACGTCAGTTGAAAGCCGGTGGGGCTTGGTCACTGCCGGTGGCATCGCCGCCATTATTACTCCACTTCCTGCCATCGGTTTCCGGTCGAGCCCTCGCAATGGCCAGTGCTGGACACGTGGCATTGCTCAATGTTAACAATAAAAGTGAATCTGGAAAGCAATCCGTTTTTCAAGTAAGATATTCATCACGCAGAGTCCCAGGTTTTACCCCAGGGTGGTAACACACGTTTCCACTGTGGAGAATCTCCCTCTGGGCCTCCATCATCGGAACAGTCAGTATTCGGTGGTGGATGCACAGGCTGCCCTTCGTATTCTGGGGGGCACAAACTGCGCTCAAATTTTACTTAGGGTCCTTCAAGAGAAGAGCCTACAAATTCTTAAAAGGCCGGCAAAGCACTCCGCCGCCGCACGTTGCCGGCCTTTCATGGGTGATCAGCCTGTTGTCTGTTTCTCTCATGCCGATACAAATGTGCTCTTTGAAATAAAAATCCAGTAAGTCGCGCTTCGGCCAACGCTGTTTTCGAATTTAAATGATTCCGTTTTCATAAAAAGATAATAAATAAAAAATTAGTGGCGCTGCAACCTTTTTATGTCTGGACCTCAGATTTCTGTATCTGCTTGATGATCATTTAATAGGCAAATAGGTGATCAGACTCCTGTGCCTGACGCACGCCGTTGACTTTTCTGGTCTTAGGCAAGCTGGTTTT
This sequence comes from Pieris mannii, assembly GCA_028984075.1. Lineage (NCBI taxonomy): Eukaryota > Metazoa > Arthropoda > Insecta > Lepidoptera > Pieridae > Pieris > Pieris mannii. Next base: position 10,160,022 of record CM054789.1, on the reverse strand, counting down.
CTCACGATGTTTTCTTTCACCGTTTGAGGGAATGTTAAATGCGCAAATAGAAAGAAAGTGCATTGGTTAACAGCCGGGAATCGATGACCTCAGAAAAGAGAGTTGCACGCTGAAGCCAACACTGCTAATTCTCAAATTTACATTTCATATTACGTACAATTTACAGCGCGCGTTTGTGTGCGTGCACGCTGGTAACCGCTACGAGCGTGCGCTCTTGCATTTTGTGACTTATTGTTGAATGCCCATGCTAATCAGCTGGAAAACACATTTCAGGTTGATACCCAAGGGTCTCTATGCACTGTCATGGACGTGTCGAGCACCAGCCAAGCATTTGTCTTTGGAGATCAATCGGGGCACGTACATCTGTTCTCTTCTAAGCATAATAATGAACCTGTGTTCAATAACTTCTCAAGGTGAGTTTTAAGTATACTTCAAAATCGATATTAAAAAAATTAATAATATTTTTCGCTTTTGGTGACGCCATTAGAATTTGTTTTATATATTAATTATTATTATATTTTTATATATAACGATATTTAGATAGTAAATTATTTTGAATAATTCAATTAACATTATTAAATTTGTTTATTTACATTTAAAAAATTTACTACTAAGAAATTTCTTTGTTTTATTTCTTATATAGATGAAAATATTAATTATCTTAAATAAAACTATAATTTAAGGTCTATTTTCTAAGACATAAAATTACGTTCTTTCACCAGAGAAACAACATTTGCGACCCCAGTTCGTTTGCCGTACGTGGGTTTCAGTGAAACATTCAGTTTCTCATCAATACCTCTTCCGCCTCTCGCAAGTGGGTCCAAGTGGTTCCACGACCTGCCCGAGGAGTTCCTCAAAAAGGTTTCCAGGTGAATAGCATTTTCATTTTTAGATTCGAACTCATTTCATTTCAAACTTAATATTTTTTATTTATTGAGGTTATAGAATTTGAAAAATAATTTCGATTACAAGAAAATTTACAGATTTGTTCGTTGATATATGTATATAAACTACATTTGTTGTAATATCGAAAGAAAAATGAATTATTAAATAGAATTCTAAACGGTTATAACGAAACTCCATGTACCGACACTTTACTTAGTAACTTGTAGGAGTAAGATTGGGGAAGCGCGGCAGAGGTGTGAGAGAGACGCGTATATGTTTATCAAGTTATTGTCGTCTTTTTCCTTTCCCAACGCTAACTACAGCTGCATATTGTTCCTCATTTAAAATCTCATACCAAACAGTTAGGTCCCTGTTTTACTAAATGCAAAGTACTCGTAATGTTCAAAGTTCGAATGCTGAAAGCGGAAAGACTCGCATACGTCAAAATTGAATTCATTTTTGACGTACGGAAGTCATCCTTTGCGCTTTGATTCGGCATTATGCCCTAACATTTATTAACAATCTGTGGTCGTGGCCTAAATTAATAGCTAATTAAATGGAGGTCGTATTTCTTAGTTTGATAATACTTTGACGGTATTTAAGCTACCGATTCGATAATTGTTTCAGGAAACCTCGACCAATCGACCCAGAAATTCTTAAGACAATGAAAATGAAAGGACCCATCGGGTATGCTCCCAATCCTGGTACGAGGAGACGTAATGAGGTAAAAAATAGTTCGTTACGGCCATACTTTGATATTTTTTTTAGAAAAATAGAAACAATATTTATAGTTTTACTTTAAAAACAATCTTTTTATAATCCAAAATGTTTTCACAAATCACATTCGAATTAAAATGTCTATGACAAGCCTAAACTAGCGTCTTTTCCACAGACTAACAAGCATATTAAATGAAACATTAGTTAACACAATAATAATTATTAAAAAGTCTAATCTGAGAATTATAATTATTGCTTTATGAAGAATTTATCCTTTCAGTATCCATACATAGATGACAATTTGGAAGATATCAAACAACCAAAACCAATAGACGAAACGGCGTTGTCTATTAGACCAATTCCAAGTTCATATCAGAAGGTAATACACAGATTTTTATGCGGTTTTCATGAATTGAGGAAGGATTTGTCAGTGTTATTTTTTTGAAGTGAAACTTCTTGAGGCGCTTAGGGTTAATTTTTGTATGGAACGTCACGAAGATGTGCAGCGTTTTTGTCGAAGAAAAGGGAGAGGGCGATTGAGAGAGAGAGAAAGGGAGATCGAGAAAAAAATACACGCTATTGGTTGATGTATTCGTTTAGTAGTTACATATTAGAACTTTAGATGGCGATTTTGTCGCATAACGTTTTGTGCAGTAAACGCAGATTTTATATATGTATTTATATTATCATTAGCACGTAAACAGTGTGTAAACAGTGTGAATATAGATATATAAATACATGGAGTGATCATAAACTGGTACATGATTATCTATTGGGGCCTTTACCTTAATAATTAACTTACGAAGGAGTTTCACATGTGTACTTTTTACGCACGTAAAATGAGACATGAGCCCCAAAAACACATTGCTAGATGGCTCGCAAGTGCGTTGCCTGCCTTTTAAATTTTTTTACGCTCTTTTCTTTAATGACTCTAAATGGAATTAGTTCGGAAATACTTCAGTAGGCAGCTGGTTCTACAAAGTGTTAGGTTCGGTTTAGTTAAAACAATAATTGTTAGTTAGAAAAATGAAGCCACAGTATAAACAATATCAACGTACTTGCGAGCCCTTGCATTGAGTGTGTACGTATCACTTATCAGGTGAGCTTCCTTCCTACCCGTTTATCCCCTCCTAATTAAACATTGGAGCTATTTATTATTTTAAGTCTCGACTTAAAAGGAAAAATAGCTCCAATTTTTATAATAATATTTAATAACTCGTTATTTGTTTATATCCTTAAAGTTGTGTGTTAGATCTCTTATTAAGGCCCGATGCATCACAAAACACTTATGCAACCTGTTTAGATCCCCTGCTGCACAAATGGACTTTCTGTCTATGTGCGCATTTAACATTAGCTCGATCGTTGAAGGAAAACATCGTGAGGAAACCGGCTTGCCTTAGATCCAAACAGCCAGGCGTGTGCCAGGCACAGGAGGCTGAACCTACTTGCCTATTAATTGACCACGAAACAGATAGAGGAAGCTGAGTCCCAGACCTAAAAAGTGTTAATCGATAATCATGTTTTTCCAGGTCGAAGTAAGGTATAATAAAAATGAGCCGAACGCAATTTTGGATAATATAAATAGGACAGGTCTACCGGGAATCGAAGCTACTCTGCCCAATTCTTACTGTAATTCGATGATTCAGGTATAGTATTTTATATCACCATAATTTATGATCATTAAAGGCTTTAACCTGTGATGATGAAGCATAATTGCAGGCTTACAAAAGTTTTGTAATTGCAGACTTACAAATGTTTTGTAAAAATCTTGGCGATTTTAAAGAGCCTTGATTTGGCCATAAATTTATACAAGAATGTTGTGTTACTGACGTACGTGTATATAACTTATATCATATAAAATGATACTGTCGCCCATGGACAATAGGCAAACAATTTAAAACCTAAAACATTTTTTTTATTTTGAATATACCTCTTGCTTTTGCGAGTGCAGTTGATAAATAGATTTTTGTCGTGAAAGCATGTAACATATCCGATGAACGCCGGCTGTTCGCCCGAAAAGGCATGACTTATTGTCCCGTTACGCTCACTGTCCCGTTACGCTCATTGTACGCTTGCGCCGTATCTCGATTGGCCTATGCGTCTGAGCATTGACTCCCTTGTATGCATAGTGATAATTAAATAAAAATGATTAAATTTTATTCATGAAAGTATGCAATAATTTCTGACACTAATTGTCGCCTGTAAACCGACTTTACACGTACATTTTTTATTAATATAAACGCCTAAAACTGTCTGACCTGCTTATCGTATAATAGTTTGATTATTTTGTTTGTATACTAGAATTAAGTTTGACCAACTGACAAATATTGCTTGAGTACACAAAAAGGTTTCACATGTAAAGGTCACAGAGGACTGACTTTTCAAAAATACTGATTAAGATACACCGGTAGGACCCCTATAGCGTATCAAGCACGCTAACTTGGGAATGTCGTATCTCCCCTCATTTACCCCTTTCTTAAAAAGGGATTTTATTTACTGGTGGTGGGGCTGGTACTGCTGTACATATAAAAGCGTTCAATGGAACGCCCACTTAACACCAATTGTTATAAGAGTTTGATATTTTTCCAGGTCCTGTACAACATGCCGCCTCTGAAGTCGACTCTGATAGCTCACACGTGTGCGAAGGAGTTTTGTCTCACTTGCGAATTAGGTGTGTTGTTTAGTTTATTTTTGATTTGCGTAGCCATTTATAAGCGTTGTCGGAGTTTGGGAATTGACCTGGGCCAGAGGCGTACTTGAACGCCAGTTTGTATTACTGGGCATATTTTAGTTTATCGACGAATTTGGTTGAGTTCTATTGCTTACGATTTGCTTGGTTTACGATAAGGAAAATGCCCAATTGCGTCTACAGTTTGTTTTGTCTAATACATAATTTTGTGTATAGTATAAGGACTTGAATATTCTAATATCCATTCGATATATAGATGTATATGTATTCCACGTAATGTATTGAACTATTGACATGTATAGCCAAATAATTTGTTGCAAATTAGAAATATACCATAAATAGAAAACTTGTTTTTTATTTCGAGTAATTTGACCCCGAATACCTGAAATACGCTGCAAAACCCATTTATGGCATTATTAGCATTTGGGCATCGTCCTTCGAGTGGTTGTGGTATTTGGACTTATGGTTTACCAGACCTTTCTAGTGCCATCGTTTCCAGGTTTCCTATTCAGGATGCTTGACACCTCTGCAGGGGCGCCGTGTCAAGCGACTAACTTCTTAAGGGCGTTTCGTACCGTGCCTGAAGCTGCCGCGCTTGGACTGATATTGCCCGATCGGGGCATTGATAGAAAGATTGATCTCGTTGCCCTTATTCAGGTAATCGCATGGGGCTGTAAATAACGCTTGAGCCTGACCTACGATAACTGAGGGTTCCTTGACCGAGGCCAAGGGAAATAATTTAATTGACCTTGAATGTCATATGCTCTTGACCAGCAAGTCGTCAGTAAATTGTAGTTTCTTGATACTGCATTGGTCTCGATAAGTTAAGGTTCAAACGCATGTTCATTTTTTGGTTGAGGTTAACCCAAAAGTATGGAGGTAAGTATTTATTGTAATATCAACCATACATTTTTGGGAAAAGGGATACTATTCTTTAATAAAATCCTAGAGGCTCTTTTATCTCTGCCTTTTAATAAATTTAAGAAATGTATCACAGAAAAGCTGTGTACAGCTTACTATAAAGTTAACGAATATCGAGTTGATAAAAGGGCCTGGGACTAGTGCTGGGCAGTACTTCTAATTAATTTTCTATATTTGTTTTAAATGTTGTAGTATTGTTTTATGATTTGCTTTTTTAAAAGAGTACCGAGAGTTTTTTCGCCGGCTTTTTCTCTCGGCCTACACCTACTGTCTTCTTTGCCGATGAGGTACGCCTACAGGTTCAAATTTAATGACGTGGAATGAGTGATACCTTGATGATTTTATGTTCCAAAGTAACCGTATTTTATTTATTTATTTATTGCACGGTAAGAAAAGATGTGACAAATTATCACTTGTATAAAAAGTTTAATGCAAAATTCGTATACTTCACAATATTTCGTTCTAGAGCTGGAATAGATTTATTCTTCACCAAATCCATTATGAGCTTTTGGAGACTCGCAAAAAGGAGAAAGAGTTGGCGCTCCTCTCGGAAAATACCCCACATAAGGCAGTTCGATTAAAAAACCACTTAAAGAAACCAATCAATGGTCAAATTGAGGGATACAAATACACTGAACTCGAGTTTCTCAATCTTGGTCCTTCGGAGACGGAACACGTACTACAAAATGGTATAAACGAAAAATGGAAAGATAATGGGGTAGATAAAGGTAACCACGGCGAACTTATACTAATTTAAATTAAGATGTTTATGTACGGGTTTTTGATGTGAAACATCTATAGCCGCAAGTAAAACCGATTTCTGGTTGATGCGTCGCCACGGCATGCGTCGCCACGCTAAATGATGGTATATACATAAAATTATATGCAGTAGTAAATTTTTGTATTTAATGAAAATAAATGTTTGTTCAATAAATAGTCATCGTTATCTGGAAAACAAAATCGTAATATTTTATTTTATCATTATGACATATTTAGTTCCTATCACAATCTGTTCTTTTCTGCATATTACTTCACAGAATAATTTCGATGTTTCACATCTGCCAGGCGTCCCGTGACGGCTCAAATTTTTTATACTACTGAGCGGGTTTTTGCTTTGTTTCATACTAAAGAATTACCGTGCCACTTCTACAATAAAAGGATCCATGAAGAGACCAATTCTTAATAAATCGGCAACGCACTCGCGAACGCGAACATTGAGATGTCTATTGGTGGCGGTATCACTTAACACCAGATGAGGCTCCGGCCCGTTTGCCCCCAGTTCTATAAGAATTTCAATTTGAAGTTTTTTTCAAGAAAGTTTTATCTTAAGTTTATTTTTTTTAAATAGCATTGATGAATCACACGGAGAAACTTCAAAGTAATATAGACAAAGAGCTATCCAACGAGCACTGTGAGAGAGAGGAGTCAGAAATCTCAGAATTATTTGCGATTGCCCGACAGCAGTTGAATAGGTGTCTTAAGTGTAATAAGGAAGTAAGTATTTAAGTAAGTAAGTACTAAAGTTTTTTCGCTTGTTTTGATATATTCCGACTGTATCGTCTTAAAAATGCATTTTCTTACAATAACCCCATATACATATATAAGTTACTAATAATTTTCTTTAATGTATTTTGTCGGGTTTAAATTTTGATTTTTTTTTTATTTGGATGTTGTCGGGTTTGAATTTCTAATGATTTTTCTTTATTAGTATTTTGTCGTGTTTGAATTTCTAATTAATTTTCTTTATTTTTATTTTATTGTGTTTGAATTTCTAATTATTTTTCTTTATTTGTATTTTGTCGAGTTTGAATTTCTAATTATTTTTCTTTATTTTTATTTTGTCCGGTTTAAATTTGTAATTATTTTTTGATTTGGACTTTGTCCTGTTTGAATATCTAATTATTTTCCTCAATTTTTATTTTGTCGGGTTGGGATTTCTAATTACTTTTCTTTATTAATATTTTCTCGTCTTTGCATTTCTAAATTATTTAATTAATATAGGTCTACCTCGACAAAAAAATTTACGTACATTTGTGTTAGCTGTTGTATCCGACTCATGTCGTCTATTCATAGGTCAATTTACCTCACGATATTTTCTGTAATCGCATGTTGTGCACATACTTGAAAACACTCGACCTGGAACACAACACCTGGTGGAACCTGGCGTTTAACAAGTCACGATTTTTTTTTAAATATTTCAGGAAGAACGCGAATCAGTGGTGCTGGCTTGTGCCCTCCAATATGCGACGAGAGACACCGAGCGCACGTGTGGTTTTTTGGAACTCGTACGCGCGTCGTTATGTGCACGTCGTTCTACGCCCGCCTGGTGCGAGCGATGCGCGAAGTTTACACCTACGACACAGCGCGGGCGGCTGGTTAGGTGAGTATTTACTAACTTAACTAAAATTTATACAATGTAAATGTAAAAATATGTCTACCGATATATTTTCACTGTAATATTTGTCATAAAAATAATTCTATTTATAGTAATTAGTTCATCAATTTTATGGATATTATAACTTGTAGTCCATCGAAAATCCTAAGTATTATCTCCGTCTCTCTTGGTAGAATGCTTACGCTACCCCAAGAGTGACGTGATTGGTGGGAGGGGTTTAGTGGGTAGGGCTTTTAGAGGGAGTCCCACACTCTGTGCGAAAATGCATTCACCTCAATAAAAAATAAATATTATCGTCTTTATCTGACAAACGCTGAGAGGAAAAGAGACCGACGACTAAATACGGTGAAACTTATTTCTGAATAATGGATATATTGTTAATATCTTAGGTTACCCCCAATATTGGCGATCAACTGTGGAGCAGTGACAGCTGAAGAGAAATTGTTCTGGGCGAAAGGGACTACTAAAGAAACGGTAATTTTATGTACAGGTAATAAATAATAATTCCAATTCCCAGCCAGTTCTTTATAAGCGCTTTGGTAGAGAATTGACGATACAAAACTCATGTATGGGTTTGAAGACAATAGAAGTCTTATTGATATATTCCAAAACATATCTCAAGTCGCAATCTCGTCTTGAGCATTGTCAAATGTTTCCAACACAGACAATAAATTGTTCCTGAAACTAAATTTAACTACCATTGATGTTCTGCTACGAATAATACGAAAATCTAATGGATCTTAATTCATCTTAAAGTATATTTGAAATGGTTTAAACAAAATGAGAGAAAGAGATAAATAGTATAATAGTTGCTCCTGAAATCATTTTAAGTGTGATTGACGTTCTAGTATGAATAATCTGAAAATCTAACGAACATTTTTCTTAAAGTATAGTTAAACTGTCTCTTTTCGTTGCGGCGCCATACCATATGATAGAAAGAGACAAATAGCAATTATTTATTTTATGGTTGAAGAGAAAATTAATAAATTATTTTCGACCAATTGCAGCCTGAAGCCATTAAACGCAGTGGGAACGTTAAGCCATGTAGGTATGGACTGCACTGCGCAAGGCCTGGCTGCAGATTTAAGCATCCAGATAGGTAAGTTTACTTTCTTTAAATACCTTTTTAACCGACTTAATAATATTGATTATATGAATTCGACGTGCACTGTATTTGAGTAGCTCCAGCGTCCGTGCACCGACAAAAATATTTTTTTTTTAAATTATTATCGTAAGGACCACGTGGGCCAAATCTAATTGAGGCGAAAGGTCATACAGGAAACACATTTCTGCAAGTTTTGAAGCTATTGTATAGCTTTTATCGCGACATTTGAGCCTGTCGACCGAATTAAAAAATTCCGTAACGAAAAAAAAAACGAACACACGATGACGTAATATAGGTGAGGCCAATACGCGTTAGAGTGGGACAGAACGCATACTGCGTATTCACATCTCTCTGCCGAGATCCGTGACGTAGCTAAACGCGGCCGGTGCAGACGTGTTAGTCTGAATCAGGTAAAGTGATAGAGTTGTAGATTGAATTAATATTAAAGAAGAAAAATACTGCAGAAATAAAAAATAATTATAATTCCATAAGTTGATAAAAAATGCTATGCAATAGCTTTACCACGGCAGTCCCCGACTGCCACACTTTTTTTTATTTACCGGCCCAGTAATTCACTAAAGAACGAATAAAACTTACAATTCGCGGTTGCGTTGCCAGCCTCTTAAGTGTATTGAATTGCTCTTGACCCTAAGTCGAATTGGTTTGAAATACTTCAGTGGGCAGCTGGTTTCACATAGTGGTAAAAAAACGCTCAGTTTTGGAACGACGGACGTCGAGGTGATACGGTTGGAATTTTATATTCTTCCTCGACGTCCGTAGATGAAACTTAGTTGCAGGTATTAATAAAGACCGATTAAATAAAGTGGACTCCCAGCTTAGTTATTTGATTTTATACATTATTTTCTTTAAAAAAAACTAATTTTAGTTAAAATGAAATATATTCCAGGCAGAGTCCGTCCCAGAGCAATCCAGTTAAGAGCGAGACGCAAGATGTGAGCTGTGTGATTCCTCACCAGCTGCACATTCGTCTCCAGCCCGATGGGGACATCACTATTAGTGATAAGGTATTGTTATGTTCGACGTTATTATCTGTACTAATATCTGGATTCCAAACAAAATTTTCACTGTCAGGGCCGGATTTAGAGGTTTGGAGGCCCCGGGACAACAAAGGAGTGGAGTCCCCAGGCCCTAAATTATTTCCCAAATAAAATGAAACAAAGAAATCATTCTCAATAATTTATTGTAAAAGCAAACATTATTATTATTATTAAGCCTTTATTGCTGACACCCAGTAAAATGTATTAACACTTATTTAAATTAAATAATAAAACTTAATTCTTATACATAAATAGAACTTAATGGAAAACGTAATTTGATCCGTTTTAGGTAATCAGCGTGTCTTGTGACACACAGGCCTCTTCCAGCTGCTTCCATTCTTTACTTTTGTTAGCTTTCTTAGCAAACATATTAATACAGATAATGATTTCTGTTAATATTTAAGAACAAAATTGTGTTTGTACGAAGCTAAAGGTATCAAAAGAAAAGTTGTTTACTATTCGGAATTTAATCTTTTTTCTGAAGTTCATTGTGGGGTACTTTTTTGTGGAGCTGTAGCCCCGGTTGCCACCCCTAAATCCGGCCCAGTTCACTTTAGACTATTACAAGTTTAAGCAGTATAAGCTACACTATTCTAAAAATTTTACGGTCTTATACAAATTGTTGAACGGTCAAATACAGAAATGTAATATTTTCCTGTTTTACCATGGTAATAAACATGGTAAATTTTTTTTTTAATATTAGACCATGGTCTAGTATTAAAAAAAAAATTCCAGGAAAGAGTAGTATAAGAGTAAATAAAAAGTATTGATACATTTCTTATTTATCTCATTATATTGATAATTTTTGTCTGGGATACTTTTCTCATAAAACTGATTTGCTGAACATCGCGAAAGACTCATTTTTTTTACCTTTGACCTTGAGTAATTATTATATTTATGAGTAATTTATTTCCATACACAGGAACTTAACAATTTTTTTTAATAATTATTTTAAACAATTTTACTGATTTTGACCATGTTATGCGTGCTCATTTTTTGTCTGGATTGATCGGACTATAATAGAACGACATTTGTCTACAAATGTGTGAAGCAATAGGATAAATAAATGCTTTCTCCTTTCAGGCGGAACAGGTAGACAAGCACAAAAAGAAGCCAAAATCGGAAGCGGAATATGCGCTGACAGCGGCCGTTGTGTGCGTCGAAGACAGTCCCAGAAATCTCGTGGCGTATATCAGGATTGCTGATAAGGAAAACGCGCATTGGTACCTTTATAATGATTTGGGGTTAGTACATACAGAACAGATTGATCATAATGGAAATTGTAACAGAAGGCTTACCCTGTAAAAGGAAGGTTTAACTCATTGTTCTAGTCAATAATAGAGGTGATTAGAAATTGGTAGTAGTCTGCTGCTAGCTTCTTGAACCTTATGTTATATAAATTATTGTTATTGATTTATTTGCCGGTAAAGCACTCGCGAGCTCTCTGTCATTGAGTGTTCATTGAACCGGTGTGACTTAGGCTCCTTTAAGAAAATACAGTTAAAAATTATAAAAGGCCGGCAACGCATTCGCGAACCCTCTGGCATTTAGTCTTCATTGAACCGATCTGACATAGCCTCCTTCAAGAAGAGCGTAAGAAATTTTAAAAGGCCGGCAAAGCACTCGCGAGCCCCCATGTCATTGAGAGTTTATTGAACCGATTTGACTTGGGCTCCTTCAAGAAAATACAGTTAGAAATTATAAAGGGCCGGCAACGCATTTGCGAACCCTCTGGCATTGTGTTTTCTTATTACTTACCATCAGGTGAGCTTCCTGCCCGTTTGCGCTCTCTTCTATAAAAAATATTTTATAATTTTTTGACATATTGACATACAGTTCGATATTCTTGTTAATATACATTAAAAATAATTAACTCATACAAAACCAATTGACATTCCAGGATTGTGTCTGTGAATGAAGAGGAGGTCTCCCAATTCAGTCCTTGGTGGAAAACACCTTGCGTACTCTTTTACACTAGTCCCAGAGCATTGCACGCTAAGGATGTCGCTAGTGTCTCCTAGCGTAGCTGTTACGGTCCGTTTGCATATTGGTAAGTTCTCTTAACTGTTAATTTGCTTATTGTTAAGTGCTCTTTTAAATACTGTACTTCTTTTTAAAATAAATATGTGTTAATACCGTATCATTTAATATGTAAAAGAATTATATTTTACCTAGAAAGGTATTATTAAAAAAAATAAACCATGGACACGAAATAATGGTTATGAAAGAATTATATAAGAATCTACTTAAATAAAAGTGCTATATTCGACGGCCATTTTAAATTCATCTCTTGAACTATTCTCTAATTTTTAATTTTAGTAGAATTCTGACAGCCATCATTTTTTGACATGTCAGAGTTGGCAAACCTTTTCGGCCAGGCACATTTTTCAATTTCATTTGTTAGGGAATGTATCTATCTTATAAGGTGCGGTGCTCCACATTAAAAGTGCGCACAAGTAAAGATAAGATTTTTTGTAATTTCTAAGTGATACCAGCTAAATAAATAAAATAAAGTAATTAAAGTTAATTCGATATATTGTTCGTGATATTTAAATATTTGTTATTAATTTTGTATTAGGCCACTAGAGTAAGTAAATATTAAATTTTTTTTTTTAAATTGTTGTTTCTCAAATTTTTACATCAATAAATGAGTATGAGACAACCCCCGTAAGTAGTCAAGAGACACTTGTGTTGGGGTTGACTCGCTACTTCCCTTATCTATACAAATTTTAAAAAGAATAGCTTAATATAAACTTAATCTATGAATGCGTGTTTGAGTGTGTATGTGTGTATGTGTGTTTGTGTGTGAGCGAGTGTGTGCACGCTGGCAAGTATACAATTAGGCCTGTCACAAACTAGCGAATTCGCACCAAAATTAAGATTTACCTTTTTGTAGGTAAAACAAAAATACGGTGTAAAACCTTTTGTAGTAGCAACACTTATGAAATGTCAGACTTCTACGGAATGAAAAATCTAGAGTATTTGAATTGCAAAAACCTAAACATCATTTTCAATTCCGGAAAAACAAATAATTTCTCAGTTTCTATGGGTAGCATATACTAAAATGTAAGAACTTAAGGCGAAACGAAGTTGGCGGGAGCAGCTAGTAATAATATTTTTTTTTTTAGCAACGGTCCACACGAGGAAGACGTCAAATTTATGCGATGATATCCAATTTTACATTCAACTCAAAACTGTATTTTATCGAAAAATAATTTAACGATTAAACGGTTTTTATATCCAAAGCGATTTACGCGAGAACATATTTTTAAATCATTGCTGCGTTAACTTTTAAACACTGTAAAATATCGTTATTAGAAAGCTCAATTTGAACCTACGGCTCGTAGGATTAACGACTCGTATTTGGATATAAAAACCCTAAATGCCTTACGAAATTGAATTGTCATGCCTTGGGTTCGTATATACCACGGTAAGTACAACAGTATTTATTCGTTGGTCCGAATCGGTATTTTTAATACACTCCAATATTTTATAAGTAGGTTAAGTAGCGTAGATATTTTTTTAGGTGCAAAGTTCCATAGTAGGCACAATTAAAGCTAGCTTACATTTCTTTATAATGTACTTAAAGGCCGATTTACTGGTGGAAATTAATCTAAAATGGTGCTAGAAAACACGTAAAAATGTATTAAATAATTACAAAAATCAAACCTTCATAGAAATAATTTGTACGAGCCAAGGTTGTACATTATGCCCACTCAGATTTCTCAGTTTTATAAACGCGGTGATTTTCTGAATAGTCGGAGTAACGCCCTGAAAGTATTTTAGTATAGCCAGACACAGAGCTATTTAATTGTTACAGTAATTCGTTACATAGCAATTACTAAATCATTATTTTGCTTATATTCTTTTTTTGTACGCCAAAAAAAAATAGAATCATCTCTTTGACAGTATATTTCTCTTATTTTTAATATTCTTGTTATACACCTAAGATATTTAGCTAAATTCTGTTGTGCCCGAAATATGGTTACCATGGTAACAAATCATGTACAACAAGCTATTAAAATATATATGATTGTTATCAATTTGAGTGTGGCTTTTTTGCCTATATAAACGTCGCAGCCAACTAGCTTAATTAGCCGTTCAATTAACCGCCTAGCTGTTTAACTAACGGCCTGAAATATATTCAGCCAGTTGATCAAACAGCTAGGCAAATGACATCGATCGATGACGTTTCATTGCTTGCCTAGACTGACTGTTAATTTAAATTTAATTCCACTTTCTGCCACTCTCAAACTCGAAACAAAACTATTCAAACTATAAACGGCTCAGTATGGCGTCGGCAAACCACAACTTTGATGGTGTCTTCCAAAATTCATAAAAAAGAACAAGTACAATAGGACAGTGTACAAACAATAATGTGAATTTGACCCAAGCAATTTAATTTAAAAGAAATATTTTGTATGTCACATTATGTCAAATCTATATGTCAAATATGCCAAATAATGACTTTCGAACAAATGGCCCAATCACTAGCCAGCCAGTTGATTAAATGTTGTAACAAACGCTACGGCTGAATATCTTTCAGGCTGTCAGTTAAATGACTAGGTTGTTAATTGAACTGCTAATTAAACTAGTTGGCCGCGACATCAATATTATTTTCCGGTATAGCCGCTACTTCGTAATGTCGCCATTTTAGATTCGTTTTCATATAGAAGTGACTACAAAAAATCTAAAAAAAATTTGTATCACATTGTGTTCACACAGAGATATCAAGACTGTAATAAATATTTTGATTTAAAAAAAAATATTGAAAAATTGTGTTCCGCAATGTTCGTTTGGCCAGGGGAATTTATAAGTCAGAACTAAAATCTAAGTTAATTAGCGAACAAGCTATGAAAGTTTTAGTTCTAAGTTGTATATATGTTGACACAAATAAATATGTGTGTTTGTAATTAAACTCTTCCTAAATGTCTGGGCCGGTTTAATGACATTTTTGTATTTGTGTTAGGTTGTATTTAAGACGTGTACAGGTGACGTTCGTTAGGTTTCGCTAGTGCTGTATATTTGGTCGATAGTTTGTCTTAAACTGAAAAGGCGATTATTTATTTGTTTTATGTCTGACGTTTGCAGTCAAAATGCCTCGACGAAGGAGATATATAAAAAAAAGTTTGAATCTGGTTTAAATATATAATTAAGTGAATCGGTCTTAAAATTCTTCCAAAAAACGCTAAAACAGAGCAACTAGAGAGAGGATGATATATTTCTAATTATTTTTATACATAGAAATGCAGCCTTTTCTTCTTTTTTTAATCGCGTCTTCTATATTAAGTCGGAATTGTAATGGATTTACTATAAGAAAATACTTGTAGAAATCGCTATCAAAAAGTAAGAAATTTTATTGAGATTATCAGAAACATTATATTGCAAAATTCTGAATAAAGATGGTACGTTTTACATCGCTCTCTTAGCCGCATCTGCTTATGACGTCGCTGCCTTTGCTTGGGACGGCAAAGATGTAGGTTCCAATAAAGTGGTTTAAGCATATCTTAATACTTATCATGTACAAACTCGATATAAATCAAAGTCGTAAAAAGAAATGAACTAAAAAATCCATATATTTAATTGTACACGGCGACCGACTTGATATAGAACTCGTAAACTGAATTGCACCACATTAAGTTCAATAAACAATAGCAGTTCTAGTAATTGGTTTTGCCAATTTCAACCAGTAATTGAATAAGGGGCCGTTCAAGTATTACGTAAGTACATTTACTGCAATTTATCCCCCTCCCTCCCCCTCTTGTCAGCAAAAGTAAGCAAAACTCTCAAAAACAATACCTAAAAGTATTTTTTGTAAGAATAGAATATAAAATGCATTTCGTTTTCAAGCATAGACAATGTGTGGGTAATATGATATAGAATATGCTTACATAATACTTGAACGACCCCTAATTTTACTCCTTGTTGCTAGTACGGTTGTGTAGTTAAAAAAAGAAAAAGGAAGAGAAAACTATGTTTAATTTGGTGCAATTCAGATGGACAATTCAAAATATTTTTAATACTGACATAATAAACATTCCATACTGGGTATTGGAAATTTTTCGCTAGAAATTATCGGAATGCATTTATGGAACCTTCAACTCGGAATCAACTTAAATTCAACAAACTTAAATACGCTGTTTTAACTTGAGTCGTCCCTTTAATCTTATAAAACATGCACTATATATATTACCGTGTTTGTAAGGTCCATTTTTGGAACTGGAAAAATATTATATTAAGCACAGTATGTAAAGTAAGTTTTAAAACTATCTGTTGTCTCGTAAAAGTAATGTCTGATATATTTTTGCGAACTTTTTCCCTGAAAATGAAAATAATTTTTAGAATGCATTCCGAAATCTTCTGTTTTTTTAAATTGTGATATTTTTCGATTGAGTGAATATTTGAATCAGTATTTATAGTTTTGTATATTTTTTTATTTTAAAATGGTGGCTGGAATAAAACGCTGTAAAATATATTTGTGTTTTATTTAATATCTTACAATTATTACAAGTACCCATACACCCCATGCATGGGGAATTTCATGAAAATGGATGAGCGAGAGAGCTCAGTCAGGTGGCAAGTGGAGATTTGTTGTCTTTGCCAACTTCGGGAAAAAAGGCAAAGGATTTTTTACAAACCCAGTTCTGTCTTCGTTCCAATGTTTAAATTGTATTTTCATCGGGTTATGTATTAGTCTGCTGCTAATGATTTTGTTTAACGATTGCATTACATATTAACATAAAAGTTAAAAGAATTTAAAATTCTCTCGGCCACGATTCTTATAAAGCACTTGAAACCTAATAAAGTTATAATTTAACGACGTAGATTCTGTTTGAAATTACGTTATCTATTGGATTTTTAGGAAATTTGGATAAACATCTTAAAAACTAAACAGTTAAAGATACGAGTGTCTATAGACTACTTAACAAAACTTATATTGTAATGCTGTGTGTACTAGTTGATATTTTTCACAATAGTATTTGTAAATTTAAAAAGATAGTTCATGGTGAATACTTGCAACCTTAATTACTAATTTGAATTAAATAATGTGTATATATATTTATATATTTTTTCTTTTTTTTGTCATTCAGTTTAATATGTGTATGATGTTTGGTTGATATTTAGTGTAAAATGCTGTATACAGATATAATTGGATATCAGATTTTCAAATGTTGTTTAGTGTGTAATAACTCGATGTCTGTAATCAATCTGTTTTCTGTTTTTGTACCTAAATGTAAAAATAAAATAAATATCAATCCGGCAATTCGACCTTTCTGCTCTTCTTCATGTTCAACTCCGTTTTATGATGCTCATCCAACATTTTGGACTGCTCATATCTGTTAGTTGCCAACTTTTTGATGTCCTCATACACAGTGGGATAGCAGGCAACATAACTTTCGAAATCCTCTCTGTCCAATCGAAACAGTTCACAATTCGTTACAGCCACAGCGGACGCGGTTCGCAGTCTGTGACTCATTACTAGCGCGATTTCTCCAAAGAAATCGCCATCTTCCAAATGACACACTTCCTTGCCTGACTCGCAATATATTGCCACTGTACCTTTGTGAATAAAGTATAGGCAATCTCCTGAAAAGTATTAAATTTGTCATATATAAGTAGGTATACAGTTTGTCTTATCAGAAACATGAAAATTTGGCAGTTGAATTCATGTTTTATTAGGATTTTGGGAGATTTTATCCTTAGTTAAAACTTTAGTTTGTATCGACATCCCTTATACAAACTTGAAAGAATAATCGTCTAACTAGTATTTTTTCATATATGTGAACTTATCGGTAGTAAATTCAGACATCGTAATTGGCACACATAAGATATAAATACCGCTATATAAACTCATTTTACTTAAGTACACGGAGTAAAAGCAGTGCAATGTTGGCCTAGAGTTTTCAGCGTGTGACTCTCATGCCTGACGTCGTAGGTTCGATCCCCGGCTGTGCACCAATGGACTTCTATGTGCGTATTTAAAATTTGTTCGATCCGTGAGCAAAACTTCGTGAGGACGACTTGCCGACCCCAAAAGTCGATGGCGTGTGATGACGCAGAAGGCTGATCACGTACCTATTAGACTGACAAATGATCATACATATTTTAATTAACATAAGTTATGTTGCTTAATTCAAACACAAATCTAACATTCATATGAAACTGACCTATAGTTTTGATCTTCATGATAATATCACCAGCAATAAACATAACAATTCTGAGTTTACTCCCGATTTGAAATAGCAGTGATCCTGGAAGCTGCTTCAAGAATGCCACATCTCGTACTAGTTGTCTCCCTGTATGCATGATGATGTCCTCACGGAGTTGACCAGACACACAGGACATCATACGATATTCCTAAAAAATTACATAAATACTCAGAAATAACACGGAAAGAAACAATATTCTCAGACATAAGGAGAAATCAATCAATAGACACGTACAGTATTTGTCTCGTTTCATCAAACTAAATTAACACTGTGATGAAAAGAGATGAGTTGTTAAATAGTGAAATTAAGCCGATTAAGTGGTGCGTGACCACCACTATGTGGAATCATTAGTATTTCCGCAAAACTACACACAGAAAATGGTTATACAATTAGATTCCATAGAGAAAAATAAAATAACATTATCGCCACTGCTATCCATTGAAGCAAGCCAGCGCCCGTACTCTATAACTTCGACGTTTTTGTATGGAGCTTCGACCTTGGGATCAGGCGGAAAAACTTATCGGTATCGCTATTCGATATTTGGAACTTACACAGCCTCTTGATTTGATTACATCTAGTTAATCCCTTAAGGATTGGAACCAATTATCTCAAAGAATGTCAATACTGCTTCGAAGTATCAATTTAAACTCTACTTACTGCAAAGAAATGTGACTGAAACCCAATCGCGTAAAACCTGAGGACTTTGTTTTTAATTCTCGTTGGAAATTTCTTCTGATCCAAGTACATTTCGACTTGTTTCGCCATTATGAAGTATTGGGCCCGGGCGGATTCCGTCCCGAATAATGTAATTAGATATTTAAATCCACAATGTAATAGTAATACCTACAAAATCTTTTGTTTAAAATAACAATTGAATTAGATTTATAAAGAGCATTAGTAGATGGCGCTTTTAAATTTTAATGCAAATAAGTACTATACGAATATCATTGCATCGCAGGATAACAGTTTAATTATCCAATTAATTAATTTCTGAACCAAATATTTATATAATACCTTTTTTCTTTCATTTAATGATTTTAACTTTAGTTATATTCTTTACTGCAACATCCTGCGTTTAGAAAGTGAACGATTTCTCATATAAACAACCGCCCATGGACACCGGCATCACCAAGTTTACAAATGCGTTGCCGGTTCAGTAGTAAAAGTAAGTACGTTTGGCTAGGTACTGGCAGTACGCTCTTCTCTTAAAGGTTCCTATTAAAGGTTACGAAATACCTGGATAGGTTAGGCAGCTGGTTCCATAAAGTCAGACGTCAAGGTACAAATTTATAATTAACATTATATTGAATCGAAAAATACCGTCATTTGTTTCAGATACAAACAAATGTTATTAATATGTACCTGAGAAATGAGCAGTGTTGGCGAAGTGGCTCCAGCGTGCGACTCTCATACTTGAGGTCGTAGGTTCGATACCGGCTATGCACCAATGGACTTTCTTTCTATGTGCGCATTTAACATTTGCTCGAACGGTGATCGAGATGTCGAGATGTCTTAGACCCAAAAATCGACGACGTGTGTCAGGCACTGGAGGCTGATCACCTACTTGCCTATTTGATTTAAAAATTGATCATGACACAGATTCAGAAATTTGAGGCCAAGACCTAAAGAGGTTGTAGTGCCACTGATTTATTATAATTTATTACCTGAGAAATGAACCATGCAACAATGAGAAACGTTTTAACACATCCGTCTTTCTCAAGGATGTGTATATTTGCGTTTCCCCTCAGCATCCCAACTGTAAATTACATTTTCATTTCGATTTTAAATGTAAATATATCAGATAAACTAGTTTGGTTCGCAGATGCGTAACATATAGCTGAAATGTTTAGGTGAAGCGAAATCATACAAATTTAAATAACTGTGTATGATTTTTTATGTCCGAGTATATGAGTTTTTAATAAATATTTATACATACAATAGGAGGTGTATAGGGTACCATGATGTTAAGTGGTACCACTGCCTTATGAACACACACATTGCCAGAAGGCTTGCAGTGCGTTTCCAATCATTTTAGAATTGGTACTCTCTTTTCTTAGGCTAATTGGTTCGGAAATAATTCAGTGGGCACCTGGTTACACAAAGTGGTGGTGCGCGTTAATAAATGTATTAAATAATGCTCGTTGTTTGCACTAATTGTGGAACGACGGACGTCGGAGTAATACGGGTGGAATAACGTACTTTGCCTCGACGTCCATTGTAAATACGGTAGAAGATGCCGAAAGACTCTACGCAACGCCAAGATCAAGCCACTCGGAAAGTGGCTGACGTTTACGATTTAAGGGGATGTCATCTCTCTTTCTCTTTCTTAATTTCCTTTTTGTTGCAATCTTATTTTGGAATTGTACATGACTTTTCTAACTTTTCTATATAACAAACCTGCTCTATCCAATGAGTAGACGAATCTGGTTGTTAATTCTTTATCCCAGAGATTTCCCATCGTAATCCAGGAACAATCCTTGGGTGTTTTTGGCGTATAAGAGTCTTCGTAAATATATTCAACAGCAAATTGCAAATACATATTCCAGATTAAATAAATTACTATGAGCAAGGTAATTTCTATCGCCGTGTTCCATGCTAGCTTTAAAAAAAAATGTGCTTTTATTATAATTTTTGTCTGTATGTAAGTCGTGGCCGAATGGTAAAATTGCTTTACGAAATAAACGGTTTGGTTTATATGGTTCTCACTCATGTAATGGAGAGACTAGGTCTACGAAATCAAAGCAAGAATCTGACACGGAGGTGCAGTGGCGGGGCGGCGGGGGCGGCCCCCACCGGGTCCCATCTGGTCTCTCAACTTATGAGAACAATGTACAAACAAAAAAAATAAACCGCTAAAATATAACATAAATAAAACATAAATATAACATAAAAGAAAACATAAAAAAATCATTTTCAGGAATTCCTCCACTAGCACTAGCTCTATGTAGAATTTGGAGATTCCCTCAAAAGAGCCTGACGCTGTCGTGGGGGATTCCCCGTCCCATACTCGCTATCTTTTAATAAATGATCCATCATATAAAATTTATTGCTTTTAACTTTCGATGGGGTGACACCACCAACTTCCGCATCCACCCAAGGTAGCGACGCCACTGCAGAGGTGTTATATGAGCCAATATACTCTTAATATGCAATAATAAGAAACTCTGTACCGATATCAATTTAACTACATTTTTTCTTTTATTTATGTTACATGAGGCCAATGGGCAGGAAGCTCACCTAATGTTAAGTGATACTGGCACCCATAGACACACTACTATAAGGCTCGCAAACGCGCTGCCGGTCTTTTAAGAATTGGTACGCTCTTTTCTTGTAGCACCCTAAGTCGAATTGGTTGGAAATACTTCAGTGGGCAGCTGGTTTCACGTAGTGGTGGTGCACAATAAATGAGCGGTTCGCTCAGTTGTGGACGTCGAGGTAATACGGATGGTATTTTATATTCTGTCTTGACGTTTGATGATGAAACTCAGCTGCAGGTATTAGTCCGAACAACTAAGTATAATACAACGTAGGCCATATTGATAAATGATAATAGTACCTTCAGTTTAAAAGCCTCACTCAAATTGTGCACATGATAAAACAGTTTAAGAGTCCGTATTATCTTCAATGATGTTAACAGTTGTTCGTAGTAAACACTTTCATATCCAAACACTTTGAGAACGACATTTGATACAGAGCTGATGTCTGGTATGAACCAAGAAGTGAAATATTTGGGAACAATACGTTTCACATCTAATATCGTTTCAGGACATGTATCTCCAGCAATGTAGCCCGTAAAGAAATTCGTCATTTTACATAATAGGTATATTATATCGAGACACAGTAAGCAGTATCCTTCTAGAGCCTGAAAAATATAATATATACGATGAGAGGGCATTTTTTTATTATCACATTAAATACAGCTACCGCAGACACTCATGTTGCTAGAGGATATGTTGCCGGTTTTTAAGAAAGATATTTAATCCTTTGTTGGTTGAAGTAAAGTAAAATATGGCAATATTTATCTATTTCGTTAATTGTAAAATTTATTATACGTTAGAAGGGAAAACGAGACTACGGACAAGGTTTAAAAAGCAGATCCCACAGATTATGGACACCCATGTTAATTTTACGCATACGTCCTTTTAGTAATTCCTTTTTGGAGATCAAACAGTCGAAAGTTATCTACTGGGAGTCGATTATACTCCCAGTAGAATTGTATAAATTTGGAGTAGAGTAGCTTGCTAATTCCCAAAAGGAAATGCCTAGGAAAGTAGACTGGAAGATTCCAGTCATCGAGGTGGTGCGCAGCTTTTGTGTGATTAGCCATCTTTTGTGAAGGAGTAGGGATGGAAGTTTTTATAAGTTTAAGGTATAACTATTTTATTTCAAATTAAATAAAACTAACATATTCACGTGGATCCGGTCGAGAGAAATGGACAGTGAGTAATATATCGGATATCATAATCAAGGACACAATGAAGGCTTCCATGTAAAATCTGAATTTACTCAGTGGATGAATGGTCCAGGGATATTCTTTAAACTGAAGATATTTTACTGCACAAAGCGCAGAATATGACCTGCAGGTTGAAACATTAATATTTCAAAATTTTCTATCAAAAATACGTAATCTTTCTACTTCTTTTATAATATGTTTATATAATTGTGCAAAGACATGTAAAATGAAATTCTGTTTGAAGCCGGGTTTCAACTGGATTTAATTATTTAAAACTTGAGTTTATAACTAAGTTAGCCTAAGAAAGTTGTAAATGTACACATTTCACTCTAACTCATAGAGACTTACTGTGATCGTTAAATAAAGAGTTTGGTTGCCTATTCGTAATCGTAATAACACTATGGAGTGACCTGTGGTACTAAGTTTTTATAGAATCTTCTCTAAATCCCATATAATTCAATGAAAATCAATATAACAGAGGACTGTTACAGCAGCCCGAGCAGGAGCTCGGGATGGGAACTTGTTAATTGAAAATTTCTTCACGACAAAACCACTATCAAAATCAACAGCAGGTGGAACATGGTAGAGAGTGGCACAGTGCAGAGAAGCATGGAGGGATTTGGAGGAGACCTTTCTCAAAAATGGCACACAGATTTAAAATTCTGAATAAAGGCTATTATTATTGGATTTCTTTATATCACGTTATCATAAATAATAAACCTTACTTGTACATTCGTCGAGATCTATCATCGCTTATATTTACAGTCATAAGATCCACTAAAACCCGTTTAAACCGACCGCACTTTATTTCAGGGCTGGTGACTTTGTCTTTGGGTAAACAGCAGTTGTGTCCGTGGAAGTAGCCGTGTGAAGCCTCTTGTTTTTCAGTTGCCTTCTCGAACGGGGTCGCTGCAGAAAGTCTTGGGTTCCACATTTTTACTAACAATATTTAAGCTACCCATTGACAGAAAGATGACAGCAAAAATATAGATAATGTTATGAAATTAAATAATTTCATTATTACAAAATGATTACGATGTTTTGAAATTTGACAAATTACTGTAGCAGGTATGATGTAGCGAAAATATAATGTTAATGTTGAAGATTATTTATTTGTGAAATAAAGAAGAATATGGTGTTGTTATTTTTTTCGTTAGGAAGAAAAAAAATGTATGCGTGTACATGTGTACACACGTAAGAAGTGAAACTTCTTTATGACCTTATCTTTCGAAAAATGATCTACTAAATGCAACTTTACAGAAATTGGTTAAATAAAGTTAAATAAGATAAAGTTTAACAAAAGGCTTTTATTATTATAGACATGAAAACAAATAAATAATCTTTCTACAATAAGATTGAGTTTTTACAGAATTTCATTAATTGTAATAGAATTATTACTGTCATTGTTATCATTACTATATATTTCTGTAATTAATGGGTTCGAATCTCTTCCAATCAAGATGAAGGACAAGAAAACGAGGGCGCGTAACGGAAAAATGTGACGGTAAATTTGTTTTCCAACGCCGATATAGAAGTTTCACTACAACAAAGTTTTAGCTGTCTGTACGAGTTATGGAGATCTAGCTATGTATGGGTTACAACTACAGCCAAAATCTATTATAATCATATTATAATTCGGTCGTAGAAACCAATAGTCGCAACAGCCGATAACGTTGTTATTAAGTACCTAATACATGGAATTCAGCCGGGACCTCTAATTTTGGTCAATATAACCGGTATGTTGTTCTAAACGATGTCGTGAACGGTTTTACTTACCATATGTAAATCTTGAAATTGAGATGCAATGAAATCTAAAGATCTAAACATGAGTTTTAGTAGTTCTCAGTGAAGATTCTTTCACTATTCAATGAATAATAGGACGTAATAACCAAATAAAAAAACGCAAAATAAAATTGTATAAATAATATAATTTAATAGCCTTCGTTATAATAATTCCCATTCTAAAACATTTTTCTCTGTTTTCCATAAATCAGCGCACCTCTTCGAACAAAACACAGCACTTAACGTTATGTCTTCCGTTTTATCAATTAATATTATTTTTCTGAAAAAAAGCAATAAAAAACGAAGATTAGAAGATTATACATCGGTTTCTGTTAATGGTAATTAATATGCAAATGCCGAAGTATGGAAACATTATAGAATTTAATTGCCAAAAATAAGCTTATCGAAAAGTGAACTTACTGCGTACAAAATTCCAAAAAAACAAACTCAAAGACAGGTTTTTTACAAATAACATTTTCACATCTGGAAACTGGTCCATTACAGAGGTCGTTTTTTATAAAATTTGGTAAATAGCAATAATACTCCTCAATAAGATCCGATGGCACATATATTCTTTGAGTCCCAACGTTTTCTTGTAGCCTCGTTTTGTAATTTCCATTAATATCGCTTTGTGAAATATTAATTCCCTCTAAATATTCTTGTAGAAAACTCACACCTTCATTTGTTTTATTTCTGTTAAAATAACTCATGGATTGATTGTTGATTGAGTTAACTGTGCTACATATTAATTGGTAGAACTTTCTTTTGCTTAGTTCAAACAGACTTGGTGGAGCGGAACTTTTTATAATAATCTGATAGCTGCCGGGAACAGGCATTGCTGCTTTGCTTTTTATTATCTTTATACGACCTGGTGTCTTGTCGTCATTAGTATGTAGACAGCTTAAAAAAAATGTTATTTAATTAATACGTAATTTTAAGCATTTTAGATTGGTTTTTAAGTAGGTTTCAGCACGGTGCTTTTCAAATTTATTTTAACAAAAATAAACTCTGGGCATAACTATAAACAAGTACAGTAAATAAAATATAATGGCTTACTATTAGTTGTATCAATAAATCACCATTCTTATGTATTTGCTTAACTAATACATACACGAACAAAAGATGATATTTCTGGCCACAGATGTTTCATATATCTATTTTAAAAACAGTATTTTCTGTAATATATCTTGTGCAAGTAATCGATTTGAGGGTTTAAGGTCCTTCCCTCAAAATGTTTTTCTATAGCGTAAAAGCAAGATGTAGTTGTAGATGGAATGAAAAATCAAACGCACGCGTTGAGATTTCTACACACAGCCTAAATGTCCTTAAAAACATTTAACCGAATCTAAAATGCACTACCTATTTATTAAAACATCGGCTTGTAGGGGACTAATTCGACGGCAGGGCGGACTTTGAATGTTTATAGCGTTGATATCGTAAAAACTATCAATCTAAACAAAACTCTCACTGCAACGAAAATAACATGATAACTCAAATGTACGGGCAAAGAAGTGAGAATATATAAAATGGTGATTGTTTTTTAACTTCATTCAGAATACATTACCCAATATTTAGACTTCTTGTTTGTTGTTCCCTGAACATGTGGTACCAAAGAGAATACGGCAAACTTTTCAGGTCAGTATTTCTCCAGAATCTAAATTCGCAATGATGGTAATTGAAAACAGGTCTTTGTGGGAGCCACTTTAATTTGTTATCTGTAATAAAAATTCTTGAAATTGAGATGCAATGAAATCTAAAGATCTAAACATGAGTTTTAGTAGTTCTCAGTGAAGATTCTTTCACTATTCAATGGATAATAGGACGTAATAACCAAATAAAAAAACACAAAATAAAATTGTATAAATAATATAATTTAATAGCTTTCGTTATAATAATTCCCATTCTAAAACATTTTTCTCTGTTTTCCATAAATCAGCGCATCTCTTCGAACAAAACACAGCACTTAACGTTATGTCTTCCGTTTTATCAATTAATATTATTTTTCTGAAAAAAAGCAATAAAAAACGAAGATTAGAAGATTATACATCGGTTTCTGTTAATAGTAATTAATATGCAAATGCCGAAGTATGGAAACATTATAGAATTTAATTGCCAAAAATAAGCTTATCGAAAAGTGAACTTACTGCGTACAAAATTCCAAAAAAACAAACTCAAAGACAGGTTTTTTACAAATAACATTTTCACATCTGGAAACTGGTCCATTACAGAGGTCGTTTTTTATAAAATTTGGTAAATAGCAATAATACTCCTCAATAAGATCCGATGGCACATATATTCTTTGAGTCCCAACGTTTTCTTGTAGCCTCGTTTTGTAATTTCCATTAATATCGCTTTGTGAAATATTAATTCCCTCTAAATATTCTTGTAGAAAACTCACACCTTCATTTGTTTTATTTCTGTTAAAATAACTCATGGATTGATTGTTGATTGAGTTAACTGTGCTACATATTAATTGGTAGAACTTTCTTTTGCTTAGTTCAAACAGACTTGGTGGAGCGGAACTTTTTATAATAATCTGATAGCTGCCGGGAACAGGCATTGCTGCTTTGCTTTTTATTATCTTTATACGACCTGGTGTCTTGTCGTCATTAGTATGTAGACAGCTTAAAAAAAATGTTATTTAATTAATACGTAATTTTAAGCATTTTAGATTGGTTTTTAAGTAGGTTTCAGCACGGTGCTTTTCAAATTTATTTTAACAAAAATAAACTCTGGGCATAACTATAAACAAGTACAGTAAATAAAATATAATGGCTTACTATTAGTTGTATCAATAAATCACCATTCTTATGTATTTGCTTAACTAATACATACACGAACAAAAGATGATATTTCTGGCCACAGATGTTTCATATATCTATTTTAAAAACAGTATTTTCTGTAATATATCTTGTGCAAGTAATCGATTTGAGGGTTTAAGGTCCTTCCCTCAAAATGTTTTTCTATAGCGTAAAAGCAAGATGTAGTTGTAGATGGAATGAAAAATCAAACGCACGCGTTGAGATTTCTACACACAGCCTAAATGTCCTTAAAAACATTTAACCGAATCTAAAATGCACTACCTATTTATTAAAACATCGGCTTGTAGGGGACTAATTCGACGGCAGGGCGGACTTTGAATGTTTATAGCGTTGATATCGTAAAAACTATCAATCTAAACAAAACTCTCACTGCAACGAAAATAACATGATAACTCAAATGTACGGGCAAAGAAGTGAGAATATATAAAATGGTGATTGTTTTTTAACTTCATTCAGAATACATTACCCAATATTTAGACTTCTTGTTTGTTGTTCCCTGAACATGTGGTACCAAAGAGAATACGGCAAACTTTTCAGGTCAGTATTTCTCCAGAATCTAAATTCGCAATGATGGTAATTGAAAACAGGTCTTTGTGGGAGCCACTTTAATTTGTTATCTGTAATAAAAATTCTTGAAATTGAGATGCAATGAAATCTAAAGATCTAAACATGAGTTTTAGTAGTTCTCAGTGAAGATTCTTTCACTATTCAATGGATAATAGGACGTAATAACCAAATAAAAAAACACAAAATAAAATTGTATAAATAATATAATTTAATAGCTTTCGTTATAATAATTCCCATTCTAAAACATTTTTCTCTGTTTTCCATAAATCAGCGCATCTCTTCGAACAAAACACAGCACTTAACGTTATGTCTTCCGTTTTATCAATTAATATTATTTTTCTGAAAAAAAGCAATAAAAAACGAAGATTAGAAGATTATACATCGGTTTCTGTTAATAGTAATTAATATGCAAATGCCGAAGTATGGAAACATTATAGAATTTAATTGCCAAAAATAAGCTTATCGAAAAGTGAACTTACTGCGTACAAAATTCCAAAAAAACAAACTCAAAGACAGGTTTTTTACAAATAACATTTTCACATCTGGAAACTGGTCCATTACAGAGGTCGTTTTTTATAAAATTTGGTAAATAGCAATAATACTCCTCAATAAGATCCGATGGCACATATATTCTTTGAGTCCCAACGTTTTCTTGTAGCCTCGTTTTGTAATTTCCATTAATATCGCTTTGTGAAATATTAATTCCCTCTAAATATTCTTGTAGAAAACTCACACCTTCATTTGTTTTATTTCTGTTAAAATAACTCATGGATTGATTGTTGATTGAGTTAACTGTGCTACATATTAATTGGTAGAACTTTCTTTTGCTTAGTTCAAACAGACTTGGTGGAGCGGAACTTTTTATAATAATCTGATAGCTGCCGGGAACAGGCATTGCTGCTTTGCTTTTTATTATCTTTATACGACCTGGTGTCTTGTCGTCATTAGTATGTAGACAGCTTAAAAAAAATGTTATTTAATTAATACGTAATTTTAAGCATTTTAGATTGGTTTTTAAGTAGGTTTCAGCACGGTGCTTTTCAAATTTATTTTAACAAAAATAAACTCTGGGCATAACTATAAACAAGTACAGTAAATAAAATATAATGGCTTACTATTAGTTGTATCAATAAATCACCATTCTTATGTATTTGCTTAACTAATACATACACGAACAAAAGATGATATTTCTGGCCACAGATGTTTCATATATCTATTTTAAAAACAGTATTTTCTGTAATATATCTTGTGCAAGTAATCGATTTGAGGGTTTAAGGTCCTTCCCTCAAAATGTTTTTCTATAGCGTAAAAGCAAGATGTAGTTGTAGATGGAATGAAAAATCAAACGCACGCGTTGAGATTTCTACACACAGCCTAAATGTCCTTAAAAACATTTAACCGAATCTAAAATGCACTACCTATTTATTAAAACATCGGCTTGTAGGGGACTAATTCGACGGCAGGGCGGACTTTGAATGTTTATAGCGTTGATATCGTAAAAACTATCAATCTAAACAAAACTCTCACTGCAACGAAAATAACATGATAACTCAAATGTACGGGCAAAGAAGTGAGAATATATAAAATGGTGATTGTTTTTTAACTTCATTCAGAATACATTACCCAATATTTAGACTTCTTGTTTGTTGTTCCCTGAACATGTGGTACCAAAGAGAATACGGCAAACTTTTCAGGTCAGTATTTCTCCAGAATCTAAATTCGCAATGATGGTAATTGAAAACAGGTCTTTGTGGGAGCCACTTTAATTTGTTATCTGTAATAAAAATTGTTAATATTTTTTTTTCGTACAAATACGATAATAATTCGTTAATCGTTTCCTATTTATATATGTAATTAGATTTAGTCCGGTTTTTAATTTATTATTCAAATATCATTATGTCTATTTTAAGATTTCTTGTACGCTAATTTATTTGACTAATATGATTGTCTGATAATAATAATATAATGACGCTTCCAGCGTGGATAATCATCGTAGGTATACGTTTAACTTTTCAAATTAAATACATAATCATATCATATCTAAATCTCTCTTATACGATCTCTTATACGAGTACAACAATAAAAAATATCAATTTTTAATTATTATTATTACTAAGAATATTGTAAATACTGTATGTTTGTGTTTGTAAATAAATATATAGTTAAAAGAATTAGTAATTTTCAACAGAATGCAAAGCCATTTTGCTTACAGAGCAAAAGCTCGGAACAATAGCAAAATTTCGTAATTTCTGCGTAACTTACGTAAATGGGGCGAATCAATGAGGAAACATTAAATAAGATTTATGTCCAGTTTGTTAGCTCCAGTAAACATCGCAACTGTCTAACGTTTTACGAGCACTAAAAACTGAACATTTCAATGTGGTTTTTGATAGAGATTATACGAATTTTGCATTCTATTGCTTTCTGAACACAATTTCTCAAATGTTTTTTTTTTTATAGTACATAACAATATAATTTAAATACTTATATGACAAAACAGGTAAAGAATAAGAGTGTGTTTTTATGGAATAATAAAACTGGTGTTGAATTTTAAAAATGCTACAATTTATTAAACTAATTATTTACCCTTATTTCAGGCAGGTAAAAGCTAGTTCGCCATAAAATAGAGTGGATTTATTTTAAGACAGTTTAAAAGCTTTTTCGTAAGCTTTCATTGTATTTCAAACACTCGAAACAATAAGAACCTACAAATCTTATTTATGATGGCTCCGAAATAAACAACGTAATTACTGTTCACAAAAATATTAGACTTAATTAAAACTTTTGGTTAAGTAAGTTGTTTCGAATTATTTCCTTACTTAAACATAACATGTTGAGTTGTCTAACTTCAGCCTTTTGCTCTCTAGAAGAAAGATTATCCCATTAGAAACTTGTTTTAATCCTATGTCCTATCCTAATGTATTGAATATTTTTTTCTTAAAAGTCATTATTACTTCACCAATTTTTATCTCAAGTATTAAATCAGTTATTTTTAAGAAATGAGCGTACCACATTTTTAAAGACGGACAACGCATTTGCATTGCCCATGAGCACTTAATTTTATTAATAACAAAACAGAAAATACTAATGATAAACGTTTACCACAAACCGAAAGATATCGAAGCGAACGCAACTCAGCCAGCCGCAGAGGTATATGCTCCAACTCATTTTCGTCTAATATCAGAAATTTAAGATTCCTCGCTTCAGCTATCTCATCTGGGATGAATCTTAATCGATTCCCGCTAATATCCAGGCACTTAAGGCTACATAACTTCGATATCTCCCGCGGTAACTCGGTAATATCGTTACCGCTCAAGTACAAGCTTTCTAGGTTGCTGAGTTTGCAAATATCGCTGGGAATGCGCGAAATCAGATTCTCCTTAAGATATATATCGATGACGTCCGTCTCATCTCCTTGTAGTTTCTGAAGTGGGAATTCCGTGAAGCCCCTGTAGTTCCAATGTAGGACGGTTGGTGATTGAGCACTCATTTTGGATGCATCACATCACTTTCGGGTATATCTGTTCCCGCACGAGTGGCGTTTGTTCCCGATCGAATGAGACTGCGATATGTGAGGTAATCAGGAATTATTTTTAAAACTATGGCAAGGCCTTTTCAAATTTAGAATTAGCTGTCATATTGTACAGTACTTTCACTGGTAATTTGCGTATATTAAATTATAGTATATAATGTATTATTGATAAAGTATCAATAATAATGAGTTTGTTATTATGTTAATTATGTTACGCCTTTGCTGTAAAATATATTAATTGGTAAGTAGTTCGTTTGTGGTTTATATAGATGGAATAACAGAAAACAGTTTTATTCTTAATTCTAAACGAAATTGCGGACGATTTTTAGGATAGGATTTCACGTCGGCTTCTACTCTAGTTATTATAAGTACTTTATTGACAAGTTTATAACTTATTGTTTTTATATAAAAAAACCAACCAACGGTGCCAACGGACACGAGTCTCACCTGATGCTAAGTTGATACCGCCAACCATAACATAATTGACACAGGGCTCGCCAGTTGCAGGCCTTATAAAAATTTGAACGGTTTTTTTTGAAAGACGCTAAGTCGAATTGGTTCTATTTGAGGAATGTAGAATTCCATGCAGAATGCGTGTGAGTGTGCAAAGTGGTGGCTCGCGGAAAAAATTGGCTTAAAAAAAGCCTAAGTTGTGGAACAACGGACGTCGAGGTGTAACGGGGAATATTAATTATCTTTATAATTAGTAAATAATCGTTTATTGTATGAATTGAATGAATCGTTTATTGTATACAACGAATCCAATAAAGTAGTAACGTATTGAAGACAAGAATTTGGCGCGAGTCCAAGCGGGACGGATCGAGGACATTTCGGTACCATTTGTAAACAAAGAAAATCTGTGCATCTTCACTGTTGTTTATTCTCACATTGGCATTGATTTGAACACTTGACATGATTTAATGTCCTATACCCCTAGATGGGGCGGAGGGCGTTGACAGTGAGTCTCCATCGCGTTCGGTCTTGAGCGTCGTATTTCACCTTGCTCCAAATCTTTCCGGCCATATTTGCCTGTTTTTAACAGGTGAAGAGAAAAAATACAAAAATTACTATTTGCCTGACGACATCGTTAGGGTAGATCAGATCCAAATGGAAAGGAAGAAGGAAGGTTCTGAAGAAAGTCTTTACTCCGGTATTCGGCACTGAAAAGCAGTCACCTATTTCCATATAGAAAATTCAAAATCACCCAAACGATTGCATGACTGCTTGATCTATATCTCAGATGGTTTTTCTATGTTATTTATTTGTCTAAAATAAAATTTAAAAGAAATGAGTTTTATTGTTTAATTCAGAAAATTTCAATACATTTAACGGGTAACCCTGTTATAATGAAATTGTTTTTAACATTTCACAATATATAGAATAAGTATTAACAATAATTTAATGAAGTTAAGCATACTTTTAAACGACTTCTTCATTAATTTATCACATCAGATGATTAGAAGACTAGATAGAAATACATTATGTATACAATACAGAATTCACAATACATACAATGTTTTAAATGTTTAAGCCACTTTCATATAACGGATGATAACAAATTTTAGCTAAATAACATAAAACCAAAACAATTTTTAATTTATATAACACAAACAAAAGTATATGTATTTATATACAATACTTGAATCTTTTTTCTGTATATATCAATCTCTTACCCCTTTGCCACCTAAGATAAGGCCTCAGCATCCATGTTTTCATTCAATAGCACGTCTTTGTTCATAATAGAATAGAATTTGTAGTAATTTATTAACTAGAATTAAGTTTGTCCATTTTAACAGACACAATATTTTTAGTATCCAACACCTTTTATATGTAAAATAGAATAGCACAATAGATCTTTATAAGAGCATAATATGTCTAACTTATTTACAATAGGTATATATAAGTCGCTTTGATTTGAACGACCTTTAATTTTCCCTAACCCTACATATTTTGAAACAATTCAAAAACTTCAAGAAAGGCTTTATAACGAGAGGCCACTGAAAATGTTCAGAAAATGAAAAACGGCTTAATGTAGAATGTTGCCATCTACACAACGTCGCATTCGATGGAACCCCTGAGAAAAGCAGTGGGCCCACTCTTCCTTAGGGGTCTCCTCTATGGCATTTTCGTACGCTTTCCCCGCATCTTCAGGGCTCGTAAAGCGAATACCTTGAATTTTATCTAGATCGCAGGGCGCCAGGTCAGGACTGTATGTATACGGATGACTCATTATCTCGACACCTGCCATAGTAAATATTCAACAGTACGTGTTGCAGAGTGGGCTTCAGCATTGTCGTGGTGAAGGAGGATCCTGCTTCGAGGGCTGACGACTGAGACGACAGGCAAATAGCGATTGATAGAACTGTCTGCAGTAACTGTTCTTTCATCTTCTATCAAGAATGAGGCAATCATCTTTTTTCCTTGACTTCGTCCTTTCTTTACCTTTGTAGGCCGATCTCGAAAGGAAACCACCACTGAGCTGATTGTCCTTTGATTTTGGATTCGTAGCAATATATCCAGGTTTTATCCCTTGCTTTGAGAACTGGCAGTAAATGTAAAATTAGCTTAATTAAATTATTAAAAATTTTTTGACGTTAATAAGTGTACATAATGTTACCTATATGAATAAATTATTTTTGATTGTTTGTTTGTTATCACCTGTGACGGTGTCAAATACAGCACTTGAGTCACCGTCGTTAAACTTATCTAACATTTGGCGACACCTGTCCATGGGAATGTGTCTGGTCGTCAGTTAAAGTATTGGGAATCCATCTGGTAAAAAGCTTCCTGACGCCGAAATGCATGTTTTTTAACTTGCCTCATACCAATGCCTAGGCTTGCCCGTATCTTTTGATAGGTCACTCTCTTATCTTCCTCTATCATGCGTCGCATAGCACTGATGTTATCGTCAGTGCTGGCTGTTAAAGGACGTCGCTCACGCGGATCATCATTGAGATTGTAACGTCCACGCTTTAACTCGTTAAACCGATTGTAAATACAGGCACAAGATAGGACTTCATTAAGATATGCTAATCGCAGCCTATCATAGCTTTGTTGTTGAGTAAGCCCATAACGAACGAATAATAAAACATTGATCCAAAATTTCCTCGCGTTAAGTTTTTCACTGTAACAAGAGGTTTATATTTGCCGCCAGTTCACAAAAACAAATGACAAATGAATGCAATATACTACATTAGGCTACCCAAGAGTTCTTAAATTGAAGTTAAAAAAATATCATTAGCACTGTTTTAACTGGCCAGTTTTAAACACTTTCAGCTACTCACGTATAGCCTATGAGCGAATTCACATTAAAAGATAAAAGATTATCTGTTCGATATAAAATTTTATCAGTTTTGTTATATATTATTACTTCTACATAAAAATTTTAACATTCCCTTTTATTCATAAATCTTAATAAAATTTCACTCATTTACCTTAAATTGTATTTACGTTCTTATGAGACAGAATGGTATTTTATAACGGGGAAAAGAATAGTTTAATTTTTATAAGAAAGAGTGACGATTCTCATAAGCTTAGCTTAAGAATGTTTTCTTTAACAAATTTAATACCGACTAAAACTTGAAATCTGTTCATAAATAATAAAACAATTGTTAAGTTAGTATCGGCGAATAAATCTGACTCTTCGACACTTCCCGTCTCCTTCATCGTCGCTGTCTAAAGACGCCTGCCGATTTGGGTGCATCAGCGCCTGGACATCGGGGTTCAAGGGAAGAACTGGGAAGGATGAACGACGTACCATTGGAATTGGCCTCGCTCCTAAAAACAAAGGAAGGTGTAATCGATTTTATACGACAGAAATCGTATTTGATCTGACAAAATATTTTTACAATACATCGGTTTTAATATAAAGTATTTATCAAGATTTTAAATATGTAGAGATAATTAAATGCATTTTTCAATGGTAAATAATTTTAAATGTGCATAGTCGTTTTGATGTTTGATTATCTCTTCAAATTTCTTTAAAAAAAATTATTACTATACTAGCTGGGAATACTCTAAAATGAGTATTTAATTAATATGTATTTGTATCCTTTAAAAGTAACCTCTCGCTAAAACATGAATACAACAAAAATATTATGCAGTAACAGAACTGTGATGCATGCATAAATAAAACATTTGCAGGTGTAAATACAGAAAAAATGTATGGAATCTTACCTCATTACGCAATTCAGTCGTCAGACAGACCTTGTAAAAAGAAAATAAGAAGAGGAAAGTTTTAACGTTTACATACATAAACATTCGCATGATTATAATAAATTTACTTGCGATTTGCGTTTTCAGACAGGCTTAATTTAGTATAATCAAGCAAAACACAGATTTATACAGTACAGATATTTAAAATTTATAATTGAAACATAAAGCGAATACAACATTCGTCGAGTCTTTACTTACCAATGAGTCTAGCAATGGACTGTCGTTTTAATAGTTTAGCCTCATGCGTGTCACCAATTGATGCTGGAGCGGTTTCTGATTGAGTCTTCTTGTCACTTAAATAAGAATTTATCGAATCTCCTCGCAAGTATGGTCTTGTTTTCCGAGTTTGATTTTCTTCTGTTTTCGTTTCTGTTTCAGAAATTTGAAACAATTGAAAACCGAATCTACTAGACTCGCGTTTCAATGGTTTTTTATTAGCAAACTCTGCGAGGGACTGCCGCCGACCTTCTGTGTTTTCTTTCTCTTTCATCTCTGATTTTTCTCTAAATGCATCCATAGCTGCATTCAAAACAAGTATCACAAGAAACACGGTTATACCAATCGCAGATATCCCATTATCGTCGTCCATTTTGTTTTTATGTGGTTTCCTGTGAATTTCCGGCTTGGTGAATATGTCCAAAACGCTGCATGCGTCTTTCATGAACAATGGAATTGTATTGTGCCTTGAGGTTTTCACTGAAAAACTTCGTTTTATTTTCGGCTGTTTATCGACCGGCTCCATCTTTGTTTCTTCAACATGATTGTTCATAGCCGTAAACCACATGTTAACATTGTAAAAGCAGTAAATAATAAGAAAGAAAATACAAAACAATATCTTATGCTCACTCATGTTTACATTGTTGTGTTCTGTTTGTTTTAGTTTCACTTTCCATTAGAATTCACGAATCGATATATCAATACGAATAAAATTAGTTTTGTTTCTGTTTGATACCTATTTGTAGTTTTCTTTAGTGAAACACGTCTGTCGTTTGTTTTGTATTGAAAAAAGCTACTACTGCGCATGTGCACACAGGGGAAGAGCTTTATGCAATATTAATGATTGGGCGTATTATACTTTTGTCATATAGATCCCGTCAAAATTGGACCAACGAATGCTACCCCGTGTATAAAATTAATTGATTTATGAACACGTTATCTATTACTAACTTAGCCACAAAAATATACACATTTCAATTATTATCTATAACTATTGATTTTATATAAACACAATTTAATTTTTTTTTTACTGCATACAAGTGTAGATGACAAATACATGTTAGAAAGTGAATTATTTATCAATACTTATCTCTGTTTGTTTAGTTATCGTCCACTTCTAACTGTGGACTATAGTTATTTTTAATCAATATACAGGACATGTTTGCCTGATGATTAATAGAAAAAAATATGAATCACAAAAACAAATTGCCTATTTTATATGAAATTATAAATATTTTTTTCACTATTTAAAAACTAAGAGAAAACTTTAAAGTATTTAAACAATACAAGACTTCTTAATACAATTTTTTTTTATTATTATAATGTATTTTATTATAATAACGTCTGTTGTTTGGGAAGTTTAATAATATTTTAAATACAGTATCATAAGTATACGAGTACACGTGAAAAGAGATCAATATCCCCAGAAATATATTTACACAATATTAGTTCTCAGAGATAAAAATAAGGAAGTACTGCTCAAAATTCAACTTTCAAGAAGTTAAAAGTGCCATAAAAACTTTATGGCTACAGTGTGTCGACAGCATGAGTACGGGATGGAAATATATAATTGAATACGTAAATATAATGTATGATGTACCTAGATTTAATTGCTGAACGAACACTACATAATGTACTAAAGGTATTTAGGTATATATTAAAATGTAGAAATTTATCTCAACATTATTAGTAATGTAAGAAGCAAGCGCAGTTGTCTTTAAAGGTACTGTTCCTCCTCAAACTCAAATACTTTTCCAAGTAGTCATTGCTGTCATATAGTTTTCTACTAAATTTTTTTATTTTTGATTCCACTACCATCAAAATATGACTAATAAGAATGCTAAGCGCTGCTAACATAAATTAATAAGCTCCTAGTGATTTTCCATTAGCAATGAATCTCTAAGTATTATAAAAGGAGTTATATTTTTACAAGTCCTGGCCTATACCGCTGTAAATTTGACTACAATTACTATACTTACATCAACAAGTTATTTCATTAAAAACGCCGGATTCATTGGGATGTCTAAGCTCAAACTCAAAATGTATTTTGAGTATTTACTATTTTATTATTGACTATATCATATTCCTTTCATTTTTCATAAAAGTAGTCTGCAGTCAACACCCATTTTAGTCGACTCTTCTTGGCCTTTGGAGAAGACGTATGCTGTCTATTAAAACAATTAGAATCTCCTATGGAAGGTGGATGAGATCCTTTGAAGGGAAAGGAAATTCACCCATTGGAAAATTCACCATCAAGCTACTTGGAAAAAGCAAAAATGCTTTGTAAACTATGTATATCGTCAAACTCTGAT
The DNA here is from genome assembly GCA_028984075.1 of Pieris mannii. Taxonomy (NCBI): domain Eukaryota; kingdom Metazoa; phylum Arthropoda; class Insecta; order Lepidoptera; family Pieridae; genus Pieris; species Pieris mannii. Next base: position 10,122,143 of record CM054789.1, on the reverse strand, counting down.
AAATTATTAAACCGGCATGACCGTTGCAATAGTACCTATTTTTATTTGTTTAGCATTTTTCCATAACTTTGACTGCCAGTTCAAATAGTTATTATTTCATATTCAAGTACATTTCTTTACTTGAATATGGAATAGTAACAAAATATTTAATACTGATTTTATCACCTCGGCCGGAAATAGGCCTCAATGTGGTAAATCACAGAACAAATTTTTAATTTATTTTTTACTTATGTAACTTAAATGACGATGTGGTTTGTGACATTTTCCTTTGAATTATTGTATGTAGAGGGAGGATAAAACTTGCTGAGTTTCTTGCCCGTCTCAGAACAAGGCCTCCTGGTAGTCTTGCGAACGGATGGCGTAGTTTTGCTCTTTCGCGAATTTTGTAAACGTTTTTGACATTCATAAGTATGCCTTAAGTCGCATCTAAATTGAATAAATAAATTTTGATTTGATTTGATTTGAATAGCCAATCATAAATCGTCAAATGGAAAAGGATTTTTTCCAATTTGAATGTGAATACTAACTTAATGAATGAATTGATATCACTCAATTTATACCTTATTGAATGAGCAAGATTTTGATGTCTCGTGATTTCTCTTTTATGAATTCTTTCAAGAAAAAACGCATTAAATTGTGTAATGTATTTTTACTATTGACTGCGACGTGGTAAGTTGGTTAGTATGGGTGTTCTCGAGTTCAATCAAGTGGAGCTGTTAGTGATGTTAAATGATTTTCCTAACCAGGCACAATGTCAGTAGAGATTTTGTTTTTTTTTTATTAACTTCGAGAAATGCCGTAAGCCTCGTCTAAGTTATTTGGTGATGAAGGAACTCAGCAAAAAAGCTTTAGTGTTTATTTATGTTCCCAGATTTCTACAATTATGGATATAAATGTGTCATGACAAAAGAGACCATGGATGAGTCTTGCTAGACATCCGCATCGAGCTGCAGTAGTTATAGCTGGGTGTTTGTATCTGCATTAAAATTCCCTGGTATACGGTCGGTCTCAAGAAAAGTTAGCCGGCGTCATAAAATCATCGTAACCTTAAAGGAAATATATTATTAAGGAGTTCTATATTATGTTTTGTACGACATAATTTAAATCTAGAATACTAGTCTATTATTAAAAGTGTTCGTAGCTGAAGTAGGTGTATTTTATATAGATTAAGGCTTTTCGGATTAACTATATATAAATGTGTAAGTCTACATGTCTATTATGAGTTCGTACTTAGTCTACGAGTCCGGTAAACATATAAATTTGAATTTCAAGTCTTTAAAATAGATTAGCGACTATGCTTTTTTTATAGCCATTTAAATACTGAAAAACATAACAGCAATGACATAATATTTTCGAAGAGAGATGCATAACAAAAGAAAAATATACAATTCCAAGTACTCCAATTAAGTTTGGATGCAGTGTTCTTATTTTAAACGTAGAATTATGACAAGTTTAAAGAAAGACTAAAGTAACTGCTATCAAAAGAACAAAAGACGTAACACCAGCGCCGGATCATTCATATTCTTATTCCAGACAAGATCCATTAAATTTCTTTTGTATTCATGAATATTATTTTACGCACGAGAAAATTTATGAACACATTTTAACTGTTATATTAAAGGTATAATTCAAAGAGATTATATTAAAGACAATATGTACTGTTGCATTATATTTCAAAGTATAATAACGTACATTTTCTTTAAGGCTTAATCAACGACGAGACGGCATGTATGTTATGAGCTATTAATTTAAAAAAAACGACGCGTTGCAATCCGGGACTGCCGGTAGAAGTGAAAACCTGAATATTAACGTTGTTGTTAGATATTTTGGAATGGTTAGGGAATAATTTTGCACGAATTTCTTTAACGGTATTTATGTGGTAGAATACAATATTTATTTATTGCGCTATCGTACACAAATATGACATTGTCTGTTACGTCTTACGTTTATGTCTAACGAATTTTCGACCAGGTCACGTGTACAACGCCGCTTTTTCACTTCAAAAATATATTGAGTAATGTTGGCTTGAATAACTTGAAATCGCGCGTTTGAAGTACAACTGTGCACCAATGAATTATTCCCCAGTGAGAAGTGTAATAACGTGAGGTGATTGCCTTAAGGCTGATCGAAAGAACAAACCACGAAATAACATAAATCTAAGGTCATCGTGGCGAAAGCGACATGTCTTAGAACCCCGTAGACTGTACGTCTAACAGGTGTCAGGCGCAAACGCAGCTAATCCAATACTTGTCAATAAATATAAATGATCAAAGACACCGATGTTATCTCCAAGACCTAGATTAGATTATTGATGATATGAACATATAAAAAAATCTGTGGCGCCACAACCTCTTTAGGTCTCTGAACCTCAGATTTCTAAATCTGTTTCATTATAATGTATTGTAGTTATAATAAAGAAATAGTATTATTACACATAGTAAAAAAGGATGTATACTTATTATAAGACAAAGCAAATTAAAACAAATTTAAAGTATTTGGTCCCCGTGGCAAATTTACCTATGACGCTGGCAGCATTTCGTCGCTCGCACCAGCTCCTGGATGACCGGTACTGTCTACTAGGCGCGCTGTAAATATATATAACCTGGTGATAAGCTATCTATTATAAATGAATCTTATGGACCAGCTAATGTTTTTATATCATAAACGAATTTTTTCATTGATTTTCTTCATAGCGGATGTTCCACCGTTCATTTATATACAACTCCTTTCTTCATTAGTTAGCTCCTGTTTGAGTATCGTGGTCAGCAGCAAACATCTGGAGCGAAAGATCTGTTTCCACCGGTCCAACGTCTCTATAACAGTGTATAGTTTTGAGGACGTAACCTGATCTTTTGCCTTCTGTATTACCAGCCACGAATAGTTTCTCGCCTCTGCGCATTGTGTGGCTAAAATATGTTGAATTTAGTATATTGGACATACTTCGAATTCTGTTAGATATATTATCAACGGCTAAATTTTTTTTGTTATATCACATTGGATGTTAACATTGACCTTTGTGGTAATAAAAACATATTGTATATTAAACACACTTTATATTCTATGTTAAATAGTAATTATAGCTTTGCTGCTTGTGACAAAACTATTATTTGTATGCCAATTAGGTGAATTGTATGCTTATCAATGCCGATAATAATGTTCGGAATGAAAAATATACTGCTAATAATTCTTAGTTCCAATTGAGCCTCGTATACTACGAATTATAGTCTAAAAATGTATTTCCTAAATGTCTTGTCATGTCTTAAGTCAGTAGCCAATACAATGAGAGAAATTCTTGTGCAGCATTGTAAATGTTGCGTCCTTTAGAGAGAAGTATGGCTTGTACAGTATTATTGAATCATTCGGTATATTAAAATATATTCGTTACTTTATGTCATCTCATATGTTACGTTTTAGCATCTGTTTAATTTATATATTGGTTATAGCTAAAATTGTTCAGTCCTTAATCTGATTGGTCGATTTTTTATATAACACATTCCTTATATATTTTCCATCTCAACGAATAAATTTATTACGCATATAGAAAGAAATGTTATTGCGAATCTCTGCTAAGTAGGTCGGTCTAGTTAATAACTTTCAAACAAAAACACTTAGAAAAAATATTAAGTTGCACATCCAACTAGAATGATTGATGGGCAATTATCCCAATTTTTTGTGTCTTATGTACCTCAAGCTGTGGTCGCTTACAACACTATTTAATGAAATATTAATACTAATGTTGAGTGTTAAATAATAGTCCGGTCAATTTAGACATCCAAGGTTACAAAAATTCCCACTTGGCTGAATATTGGTAGGATTGCTCAATACACTATTATAAAGGAAATGTGAAAAGTCCTCATCGATCCGGCACGTGCAAAAAAATTTACTCGGGGTCAAAGGTCACAAAACGGGTTTTTCGCGATTTTCAGCAAAATGGTAAGTTTTATCATAAAATTAGCTCAGACAAAAATTGTAGATCAGATAATTATCTATAAAAAATGTCGACATACTTTTTTTCCTAAGAGCCACCGTTTTTGAGATATAACGATTCAAAAAGTTGAAAGAGTTTTAATCGTCATAATATGCACACGTTTCCACGCCACCTTTGAGGTAGTGTACTTAGCGCGTTTTTTTTAATGTGGTTTCCCCGGTAGGCCTATTAGACTTAAAAGACCTCGGCCGAACAGCAGCCATAATACTATGGCTAATATTAGTGCATATTAATTTTAAACGATCTAAATTTGATCTTTTATTTATTAAAATCACTCGCTCCAAAAAATGTGTCAGAGACTCCGGAATTTCATTGTTTAAATCTTCAAACATGCGACCTGGTGGAGGGTAGTCAGAATTATCTAATATGGTGGATTGAATATCTTCGCGAATGATTGCTGCAGCAGCTTCTAGAATTCTCAATCGTTCTTTTTTTTTATTTATTTTTTTTTCGTACCAAGCTTGATTTAAAATATCATGATGATTGTCTATTAAGCATACAAAGGTTGATGTTCCTGATTTTTCAGTGATAATAATTTTATCACCATACCTCAATTTTACTCGTACCAGAGCACGTGTAAGTGAGTCAACTTTTTGATTTAAAAAACAATGCTTATTTTGCGGCCACGAATTGAATGAAGAGCATGAAAGAAAAAGGTCCTCTGATTTTCGCCGTAAAATTCAACAAGTAAGTACAGCTACATTCAAAGATATGGTTCTGGAAACAGCTCAGGCTCGTTCTGATGCTATGGCTAAAACTGTTCTTTCTCGAGTAGAATACGAATACGATTTAGTTGCTGCTGAGGCTAAGTATCATTATGAATGCTTAAATTCCTTCTTAAGACCTAAAACTGGGGTTAAAGTCGGTCGACCGCAAGATGAATCTACGAATCTGGCAATGGAGGAAATATTCACTTACATCGAAAATAGTGATGACTGTCAATTCACTTTAAACGAATTGAAAAATGTTTGTAAAACTACAACCGTAGATAACAGGACGATAAAGGTTCGATTAAAATTGAGGTATGGTGATAAAAGTATTATCACTGAAAAATCAGGAACATCAACCTTTGTATGCTTAATAGACAATCATCATGATATTTTAAATCAAGCTTGGTACGAAAAAAAAAAAAATAAAAAAAAAGAACGATTGAGAATTCTAGAAGCTGCTGCAGCAATCATTCGCGAAGATATTCTATCCACCATATTAGATAATTCTGACTACCCTCCACCAGGTCGCATGTTTGAAGATTTAAACAATGAAATTCCGGAGTCTCTGACACATTTTTTGGAGCGAGTGATTTTAAAAAATAAAAGATCAAATTTAGATCGTTTAAAATTAATATGCACTAATATTAGCCATAGTATTATGGCTGCTGTTCGGCCGAGGTCTTTTAAGTCTAATAGGCCTACCGGGGAAACCACATTAAAAAAAACGCGTTAAGTACACTACCTCAAAGGTGGCGTGGAAACGTGTGCATATTATGACGATTACAACTCTTTCAACTTTTTGAATCGTTATATCTCAAAAACGGTGGCTCTTAGGAAAAAAAGTATGTCGACATTTTTTATAGATAATTATCTGATCTACAATTTTTGTCTGAGCTAATTTTATTATAAAACTTACCATTTTGCTGAAAATCGCGAAAAACCTTTTATTGTGACCTTTGACCCCGAGAAATTTTTTTTGCACGTGCCGGATCAATGAGGACTTTTCACATTTCCTTTATAATAGTGTATTGAACAATCCTACCAATATTCAGCCAAGTGGGAATTTTTGTAACCTTACCCCTATTTTTTAGTCTAATTTGACCGGACTATAATGACACTGGTATATTGATTGATGTCTTGATTTGTTTCGTTTACCACCGAACGAAACAATTTTACAATTTCCCGTATACTATTTCTGCAAAAAATAATTGAAGTCAATTACTTTTTATTATTCATATATTTTTATTTATAACATTCATTCATTTATTCTCTTTACAGACTATGCGAATACTAATGTCGAGAAAAAATATGTAAAAGTAATATTAACCACATAATATACAGAATATCGCTACAGTGATTACACTTTGCCGAAAATATACTATAGCCTTTGATAACGGGATCTGTGCAAGAGACTTATTCTTGCCCTTGGTATCGCAAATTTTTTCGCAGTCGTACATATCCTATACGTACAAACAAACCCAGTTCTTGGAGCACACTTGGGTTGAAGATTACCCCCGTAAGAATTTCTTCAAAAAAACGGCCCCCAAAGTTTTTTCTTGAAACATTATAGAGCTTTGTATTGGTTATCAAACAAACCACAGTTGCAATTCCTTGCGTGACGTTTAACCAGGGCGGTGCTCGTTGCATTTTTTCATTTCATGTGAGGTGCAGAAACAAGACTATGTAAATTATTTTACATATGGAACACAATGTACAAAACAAATAACATAATACATAAAAATATACCTATTGTAAATACAATTAGTTTTTTCATACGACTGTCACAATTAGTTCTTCTCTGAGTTTGAGAACAAAATATTTTCGTATTTTTTGTGTATATGTTTTACCAAAGTTGGATAACAACTTTGTCAACTTGAATTTTGCTAATACGAAATAAGTTTACGGAATATGAATAGAATTTCGTTAAATTTTAGTCCAAAAACTAATTAATTTTCTTCGAATTTAAAAGCCGAAGGATCTTTATGATGTTGCTAAATGTTGTTTTTATCAAAGTTGCGTAATTTAAACAAAATACGAAAGGCTTTTGTGACTAGGACTATCTGCTATAGAAGATAATAAAATAATTATACGTATTAATTCGTATTATATCTAGCTTACTTAGCTTACTTTTTATGCATAATGTTTCTTATACATTAAAAGGCTGCGCGCAGCGCCATCTTGTAAAATATTTTTTTATATCATCTGTATAGTTATGCTTTTTGCCTAACCCTTGTAATGATGTAGTGTGTGTTTAAATAAAGTCTAATCTATTCATTATCCTCTTTCAAAAATAGACAACCAAAAATATCAAATTTAATGCGGGTGGGGTCATAGACCATAGTAGCAGTGCCGCCCACTCGGATCCGCGCGAGCGTCCCGTTCATTTTCCAAACCATGCCGAGCTCTCGGATCCAAGTTTTCGGCACCCAATGCTGCCGACCATAGTTTTTAAATTTTTTTTTTTTTTTTTATATACATGTGTCTTCACTAAGACATCATGGAACATTACGATCTAGCCTAACTTAAGACTAATAAGTAATTTAAGTCTTACCTTATTTACTAAAAAGGATTATTATATAAGTGAGTGTCCAATAACACTACTTACAGTCTCTATTAAAGGGAAGAAGACACTCTGTTCTTGTGTTCTATTTTGCAGACACTCTTTAGCACTTGATATTTACGTACTTTATCACTAAATCACTAGTTCAAAAGGTTTTGTCCTTTTCAGTCAGTTTTTAAATAAAAATGATAATTTACATTTATACATATTTTCAAACATTCATATTTACTTCATAAAATTTCGCCAGAAAAAGTTTTGGTTTCAGGCCATTACGTAGTAGTTTATGTATTCAATGTGTTAAACTGTAAATTTTTCGAGATTATGAAAGCTGTTATGTCACAATACCACGATTGTGTCGAGCATCCCTTAGAACTATGGGAATCGATCGTCATATAAGTAGATCTGAATTTTTTTTTTTTTTTTTTATATAATAGGGGGCAAACGGGCAGGAGGCTCACCTGATGTTAAGTGATACCGCCGCCCATGGACACTCTCGATGCTAGAGGGCTCGCGAGTGCGTTGCCGGCCTTTTAAGAATTTGTACGCTCTTTTCTTGAAGGACCCTAAGTCGAATTATAAAGGGTATAAGATTAAAAACATTCTAAACGAGTTTTGAAAAGATCTCAGAGCAAATTGTTTTATCCTTTTAAGTAGCTTAATGTTCTAAATTCAAATTACTTTAGGAAATTCTGGTTCTACTGTCGTAAACATTTTTATTAAGTTATCTATATTTATTTCAAATTTAAGGCAAACAAACATGGCATACAAGTCCGATTTCTAAATAAAATATTTTGTTTAAATTGTAATAATATAGGTAAAAGTTTAGCAATTTTTACAATACGTATATTCCAAACAAAAATTAATTTAAAAAAGCCCTGGTGGTGGTAATACCAGATTATACTTTGAACACCGACCAATACTACAGGGTTCATAGATTTTTGTCCACTGATTAAAATCTAGACATGTCACACAACAAATTATACAAGTTTCAACTTGAAAGTTAATTTTACGACATCAAAGGTCAATAACAAGTTTTTATTCATCACCTTTACTTTAAAATAGTAAGGAGGGACCTTGAATTAATGATTTTGGGGTCCATTTACCTATTTGTTTAAGTGTATTCAAATATCACATACTCATTTAATAATATCCTTTTCGACAAATAAAAATACTACAGATACGGACTTTACCAATTTATGTGTTGGCTATTTAATAAAAGGTTGATTGTGAGCTTTAAACCGATTTCGTCGATTTCGATTCCGATGTTGTCGTCTTTTGTTTATATATGTCAAGTGTTTAGTCAACTTTAGAACTAACAATATAGTCAACTTTATATTAACTATATCGTTTATATTAAATGAATGATATTTAACTATATTTAGTACTGGTGAACAATAGTGTATTTTGTTAAATTATTTGCTCTAGACACCGCTTGTGTTTCCTAGTAGCTTCAGCATGCGACTTAAATCTCTGAGATCGTAGGTTCAATGCCTGTATTTTAACCGATGGATTTTCTTTCGATATGCGCATTTAACATTTGTTCAACAGTGAAGGAAAACATCGTGAGGAAACCGGCTTGCCAGAAAGTCACGAAAGCTCACCTACTTGCCTATATTGACAAATAATCATAAAATAGATTCAGATATCTGAAGCGCTGTCCTAAACAGGCTGTCGTGCCACTAATTTTTAAAGTTATACGTACTTAATGAGATATAACATTTAGATAGTACCGTATTTATAAAACTCTTAGCCTAAAAGTATATTAAAAATGAAGATAAATATTCGTAGTCTAATATCCTACGGTTTTACTAAAGGACGTTGGTGCATCTGTGCAAAATCCTCTATGACCAGACGCTACAAGTTCGCATAAAACAAGATAATAATAAATTCGATTCTAGATTTTGGATTACCTATAAAAGATGTCCCGTGTATTCAATCAGACACTGTTCATTACGAGCTCTCATAACTAACAATATGGTAAGAGCTTGACGTTTTATTATATTTAATTAAATAAATTACATCAATAATACTGATGGGATTAATACATATCAAATAATCCAAGTAGAATTTTTTTTTGGTTATACATTAATTTATAATTTTATTGATAAAATTATGTAAATATTCTACAGAAATTCCTCATCGTTCTCGCCGTCGCCGTGGCCTGTGCCAGCGCTGATGTGTCTCACATCTTGACCCCCGACTACCAGGTCCCCATCGTCAAGTCTGACTTTACGAACAACCCTGATGGCTCCGGATTCAACTACGCCTTCGAAGCCGGCAACGGTATCGTTCAGGAAGCCCAAGGTGTTGTCAAGAACCCCAACAGCGTAAGTCTTGTTAAATAAATAATATTCACATATAAATAAATTTGATCGAAATTTATTTATATTTTGATTCAATTATCGTGTGTGCCACTAAGTACCTGTATATGTCATAGCCAACCAGCTTAATTAGCCATTTAATTAACGATGTTGCCTTTTAACTGAACGGCCTGAAAGATTTTAAGCGCTTCTTACAACGCAATAAACTTCTTTCTTCAATAAACTGGCTGGCTAATGCTTAGGCTATTTGTAGGATGGTATTTGTTGTTATTTGTATGAGTCATTAAAAAAAAGATAAAACATATGACATAATATCTATAATGTTTTAAAATTAAATGACTTGATTCTTTGGAAAACACCATCAAAGTGTGGTTATATTGACAGTTTGAAGACATTCATTTAAGAGAGACGGGCCCTATGGATATATCATCCATTATCTTATCCATATACTAGTATAGTTACGTTTGTACAAAATATTTGTATAAAATAAGGTCCCGCACCATACGAGTTGGGATATACATATATAAATTCATAAATATAAAAAAAAGATTCATTTTGAGTTTGAGATATGAGAGAACGTAAAGTAAAATTAAGACTCATACAGCTAGAAACACTGCAATCTCCCGTAATCCGATCTGTCTATTCTACATAGTTCGCTAAAAATAATAAATCTGCGGTGAAAGAATAATTCAGTAGTTCCACAGATTATTTTTTACATAAACTTACAAACTTTACGTCTGTTTTGTATACTACTACCGTCAAAGGTTACTTAAAAAATTCAATTAGAAATACAGTATTTGTGTAATAAATAATGGTTTCTACAATGTAGTGATTGATATCATGCAACCCTTAAGGATTTCAAACGCCACATTAAGAAATAGTTGATTTAATTTTAACTTACAGTAACTCAATCTCCACAGATTGAGAAAGTTATCTAATTATAAACGAAACTCTAACACAGTAAAGCCCTTAATAAGTAGAGAAAGAGCTAAAGTTGTTAATTTACAGTTTATTTTATTAGAATTGTTGCTTTTTCTTTGACAAGGATAAAACAAAGATTTAAATGGTAATCTACGAATCGTTTATGTATGTAAAATATTGTTTATGGTTTTGGTTTGATATTTTTCGTTAACGATGACGTAATACTTATTGATATTAAATAATTAATTGATATTAAATATTATAACTGTGATGGACGACCTTATCTTGTAGAAAAATCGACTTGACTTAATCCAAATTATAAGTATTGATTCGTGACATTCTTGTCTTTATTTACACGATATATCTGGGAAAAATTCTATGTATGTATCAGTCGTATAATTATATACGTTTAACTTTTACTTAATATCAGGTGAGCCTCCTGCCCGTATGCCCCCTGTTCTATAAAAAAAAAAACGTTACGTTTTTATTTTTACTTTAGTATTTAACTTTTTGCCTAAAAATAAAAGCAGAGTTTTGTTATTAATAGCGGGGAGTTGCCAGTTCTTCTTGCCCGCTATACGTCCTTCTTCTACAACTTGTTTACCTTTGAGTAAAGTAATTTTGACTTTCTAACCATTTTTAACTACCATACTAGATAGTACGTTATCATATACATAGAAATAACTATGTTTTTATATATGTAGCACATCTGGACAATTTCTTGCTTAGTCACCGTGTTCTCTTTTGCAGGAAGCCGCTACCCTCGAAGTTAAAGGAAACGTGAAATACACAGCCCCTGACGGTACCCCAGTAGAGCTTTACTACGTCGCCAACGAAGATGGATACCAGCCAACCGTAAGTTCTACTTAACTCACTCATATAGGCAGTTCTGACGCAAGATTGTAATCTATTACATAAATAAAATATAACGTAACAGTACCGAACTATCGGTGAAGTTTTTGAATCTGACACAAAACATTGTTATCATTCTAAAAATAATTATCAAAGAAGCCAACCAGACTCAGACAGTAATGGTGCTTTGTTTCATGTTCCTCATACTAACACACACACTAACTATGCAAAACTCAGATTTGTATCGCGCAGCCCGGACATACAAAGACCAATATCTAAGCATTGACTTCTATAAGCAATCGCGGAATATGGTTAAAAGAAGTATTAAGAATATCCATAGCGCAAAATCAGCTGCATCATGAGCATTCAAAAAATACACCTTCACGTGCTTACCTTTTTACACCATCACAAAATACAGCTAAATTAGGTATGTCTTAGTTAAATTGAATGAATAATTTTTATACAATTTGTAAACCATTTTGTAGGTAAATAATATGTATTCTATCTGGCTATATTTTTAGTGTTATTGTTTGTTTCATGTATAACTATTGTTAGCTGTAGGGTCACGTAATAAATAAGTAAATAAATAAACGGTTTTAATCTGAGGGACCATTTATGCCCATATTGAGCTTGATTATTACAATTTGTTAATATATATGTTTGTTACAGGGAAGCCACGTCCCCAAAGTCCCAGAGCACGTTCTCCGCGCCCAAGAGTACATCGCCAGCCACACACCATTTGTCCAAACTGTAGCCAAGAAGGTCTAAGCACGATTTGAGAAATTGTCTGGATTGTTATGTCACGTTGAAGTATTGCAATAAAGTCTGAATTAGTTAACCATCGTTTTATTTTGGTATGAAATCATAAGATGAAGCCATATTTACGGCAATTTCGAGGTAATTTACTGTTTAGAAGTAAGTAGGAATATTTTCGCTTATTTAAAAAACTTAAATACATTTCAATTATACAATTTAACAGTATTTACAATTTTCTTAAACTGATAGAATGTTTAGTTGTTATGTTCCAGGAAATTAATCTACACTGGACAAGTGGCACTTTTAATTGTAGTTGAACATATTAAAGAATTTTTGAAATTGAAATTGATACATTTCTAGTCATTTTTAAAGTAGTAAGTCTAGTAACAAAAATATAAAATTTATGAATTTTGTTCTAAGAATAGTTAGTTATTTTTATTAATGTAACGTTTAAAGCTCTTAATATAATTTTAGGTAGAACTTTAAACTCATTAAAAACAGCTTTCTTGTAACTTGCGTATAATATTTTTGTATTTTAAAAAAATATACAGTAGCTGTCTATACTTAGGTATTGTTATTTTTTGCGCACACTTGAGTAAAATGAAAAAATCAGTGGCGCAACAACCTTTTTAGATCTGGACCTCACATTTTTGTATTTGCTTCATGATCATTAGTTAATCTAATAGACAAGTACGTGATCAGCCTAATACACACCGTCGACTATTTAGGCTTAAGCAAGCCGGTTTTCTTGCGATGTTTTTGTTCATAGAATGTAAAATGTGCACATAGAAGTCTAGTGATACACAGCCGGGTATCGAACCTACGACCTCCGATACGTCGCACGCTGTCACCAGCCAACATTGACATTACTTGATTAAAATCTAAGTTTATTTATTTATTTTATTTATTCACACTTCGTTGCAAAGAAACACAAATGACACAATGCATAAAAATTACATCGGATGCAATGGGCGGCCTTATCGCTAAAAAGCGATCTCTTCCAGGCAACCCTACTAAGAAAAGAAAAAAATAAAATAGAAATGATGAGTGCAAGAAGTGTATAGAAAAAAAATGTACATATATAAATAAATACTATAATGCAGAAATACAACTGATCTCGCAAATAATTGTCTAGACATAATAAAACATTAATTATTAGTGGCGAAGTATTGAAATGTCATGTTAGATATCAAGCTTAACACTTGACCTATTACTTAATTTATGTGTTTTAGATTAGCAAAAAGCAATCTACCAATTATTGTAAAAAACTAAACCTGATTTATTTGTAATTTTAAATTATTATCTCAAATAGCCGAATGTTTATTGTTATATCTGTTTATCAAGGAGTATTGAGAGGGTACTAATTCTTAAAAGGCCGGCAACGTAATTACAAGCTTTCTGACAATATGAGTGACTATGGGTATTACTTATCATCAGATGAACCTTGTGCCCGTTTGCCTCCTATTACAAAAAAACATTATATAATTAATATATTATTTTCCCAAAGAAGTCATTATTCTATATAAAATTTTCTGTTAAACACAGCACAGAACATTTCATTATTATGAGATGATGCATTTAGGGTAGGTTGGGCAGCATGGCCATACATATACGCCCTTATATATTAAAACTTAACTACTACTATCGCACTATTTTAACGAATCTTCTATCTCTGACTATCAAATAGTGTGCATGGTGTCTTAGAAGATATAATGTCATGGTATAAAATTTATACCGAGGGCAAGAACGAGTATGTTGCTCAGATCCCCGTTATCCAGGACGTTGCGCCAACTGAATGCTGTCTCCGACGGGCAACGGGTTGACGTGATGTTAAATGATACCACCGCTCATAGCGACTCTATGCGTTGTGGGCCTTTTAATTATTACGCCCGTTTCTTGTTAAAATCAAATTTATTCGAAAACATTTCAAAAAATTAAAAGTAATTGTTATTGTATCTGATTGTATCGTTAGAAATGCAATGCTGCATGAAAAGCTTTTCTAATGACAAGTCCCTGTCTGCATCCAAATGATGGTTAACGTACAAAATTTTCATACAATCACTACTTGTATTCAGCACGACACGCTCGTTAGTAAATGATGGATATCAGAGAGCATTTTTAAAATATTCCGAAATTATTTTGGAAAAAGTTTTATGATTGCAACTTGCAATCATGATGAATATTTTCATAACCTACAATTATAAAAGTTTATTTCTAAAAATAACTATAGAATCAATTTCACCTTTAACAGCAAGTAACTAATGTTATTAACCTCCAGCGGAACCGACAGACGTTATCCTGTATAATATTTCAAGCAATTAAAAAAACAGATATTTAGTTGTAGTAAAAATAAATACCCTAGATATCGACTACAGCGCGTTTTGCCGGGCTGATTTGTGAATATTAACAATCCAGGACTCCACCCAAACGCATACGAAAATACATTTGAATCGATCCAGCCGTTTAAGAGGAGTTCCGTGACATATACTCGTATAGTAGAATTAATAAAGACAATAGAATACTATTTCAATAAAATTATAAAAGACACCATTAATTTACTATCATAACAAAAGACAGGGTTATTGGCATTCTTAAATTTTCTAATTTTCCACGAAATTTTCTTTTTTTTTTCTTTCAAAATACTTTCTCTTGACAATAACAAACAAAACAAAAAATAATTAGCGAAATCGGTCCAGCCGTTCACACGCGGTTCCGTGACCAAGGCAAATAGGGATTCTTTTATTTATTTGATATAATATAGATATAGACCACTACAGAAATCGAAATTATATTCGGAATATTGAAACAAAGGTTTTATTGAGACCGCTTTGGCATGCAATCGTTCCCTTGTCTCAGTTCTTATGCCATATTAGTGTAGCACGAATCAATTTGCAGGCCCACTGGCCACCACACTGTACGATTAAATCGTTAAGTGATAGGTGAAATAGAAAATTCAAGAAATTTGGTCTCTGTGGCAGTGTACCATTAATCATTTGTTTTATTGTATACATTATTACTGTCATGTGATATCTTTATAATACTATGTACCTGTTTTGTCTAATAGTTCATTAAAGTGAATAATTAAGAATTACTCATTGTTTTATTCCTAAAACCAACATCTACCAGCTGACAGTGGTGAAACCTATATACTGAATTCGAATGGAAAAAGCTCGAAAAAATCGTCGTATACTCAGAAATACTTACATTCACCAACTCATGTCGGTAAATCCTAAGACTTACACTTAAATCTTAAGATTAACCGTAGTTCGAGTTTTTACAGTAACATATACACTATTATTCATTTGTGTCACTGCACCACGCTATTTCGTTTGTTATTGTCAGTGTTTGTTTATTTAATATGTGTATATAATCTTAATAATTGTTAAGTATTATTGTCGTACCCTCAAAGACACAGAGTTTAATAAAAATATTCTTTTTTTTTTATAGGCAAACGGGCAGGAGGCTCACCTGATGTTAAGTGATACCGCCGCCCATGGACACTCTCAATGCCAGAGGGCTCGCGAGTGCGTGGCTTCGAGACTTAGTCTACTTTTATTATTTCCCATTATAATTCCAATTTTCCAAGTATGAAATACAGATATAAAGTGATTTTTAAACCCTTAATGGAATATTATTCTAATTTTTTTTTTAGTTTAAGTTTAACACTATCCTTTTTTTAATACTATATAGTAAATTAAAAATATGTAAACAATGTAAATATTCAGTATTATAAAGTTACCTCTATGGTATACTGCTCTGGTAACACAGACTGTATTTAAATATCAATACAATATTTGTTTCGATGTAGAAGATTTAAATAATTTTTTGTTAGTTCATAGCAATAATCGAAGACAATTAATTATACCAGATATAAATTCAAAACAGGTGAATATAGAAGATATTTAAAAGAGTTCGACCTTGTTTTGTTACCTAGGGACACAATAATTTAAAAATTAAACCTGTTTAACGCTATCAAATTAAGCTCGTTCATAGAATTCAGAATTATTCGAATTTTTATTTCTAATATTTGAATTATATATTCATCGCTACAAGGAAAATTATACCTATGTGATAAAAATATGTAGACGGATATATAAAAAGAGATATAGTGTAGAAAATAAAAGGTCAATACATTTAATTTGAAATTTATTTGTTGTCAAGGACGATTATCTACTGGATAATCATGTATGTCTTGTGTTTTGTCACATGTTGCAGGAGGCAGACGGGCAGGAGGCTCAGCTGATGTGAAGTGAAACCGCAGCCCATGGACACTCGCACTGCCAGAAGGCTGGCGCTCGCTTGACGGCCTTTTAAAATTTGTACGGTATTTTCTTTATGGGCCCAAGTCGAATTGGTTCGAAAATACATCAGCGAGCAGCTGGTAGAGACTAGTAGAGTTGAAATCAGTGATGCATTACATGATAGGAGTACTCTCCTCGAGGGATTATATATTAATAAAATATCAAGATTTTATTCCATTTTCAAATTCGGGAAAAACATAAAAATCTCTACTAGTTGAAAATAAAAATAAAATAAAATACGTTTATTTTGGAACATAGGATCATAATAATATCACTTATTCCACGTCATTAAATTCGAGCCTGTTGGCATCCCGACTCATCGGCTAAAAAGACAGAAGGTGTTGGCCGAGAGAAAAAGCCGGCGTAAAAAACTCTCGGTACTCCTTTAAAAAAAAGCAAATCATCAAACAATTCTATAATATTTAAAGCAAATTAATTAGAAGTAGCCTGCCCAGCACTAGTCCCAGGCCCTTTTATCAACTAGATAATCACTAACTTTATAGTAAGCCTTTTTACATAGCTTTTCTTTAATACATTTCTTAAATTTAATAAAAGGCTCAGATAAAAGAGCCTCTGGGATTTTATTAAAGAAGAGTATCCCTTTCCCCAAAAAAGAATTACTAACTTTAGACAGTCTAGTACAGGGAAATTGCAGCCTGCGTTTGTTCCGAGTATTGACATTGTGCGTATGTTCTATTCTAGTATACTTATCAGTATTTTTGTATACATACATAATATTTTCATAAATATATTGCGAGGGAAAGGTAAGTATATTAATTTCCTTAAATTTATCTCTCAGAGATTCCCTACATTTTAAATTATAGATTGCACGAATAGTTCTCTTCTGCAGAATGAAAATAGATTCGACATCAGCAGCATGACCCCATAATAATAAGCCATACGTCATTAAGCTATGAAAGTAACTAAAATAAACAAGTCTAGCTGTGTCGACATCAGTCAGTGAGCGAATTTTTTTAACCGCGTAAGCTGCAGAACTAAGTCTCTTGGCCAATCCGTTGATATGAGGGGACCACTGAAGTTTTGAATCCACGGTGATTCCAAGAAATACAGATGTATCATCCAGATTCAATTCCTCATTATTTATAATTGGTCTAGTATCCATAATCCTTGCATTTTTTCCACAAAATTTAATGCATTTCGTTTTTTTGCATTAAGCAGAAGGTTATTCATAAAAACCAATGGACAATCGAAGAGACAGCTTTGTTTACATCGTCAAAATTCGTTATTTGTCGTTTGATTTTAAAAATCAAGGACGTATCATCTGCAAACAAAACAATCTCATGTTTTTTCTCTACCATGAAATAGGTAGATCATTTATATAAATAAGAAAGAGTTGCCAATAGATATTGTGATAATAAAATATAGTATATAATAAAATAGATAACATTTATTTTATCTTCAATCCATTTTGACAATGAGACAAACATACAAATTTACTTATATTCAGCATTTATAATATTTGGAAATATATTTTTGGATAATAAAAATCAACAAATGTTTCGCAAGGTGTTCTTCCAAATCGTTTTATACAACCATAAATGGATTAATTCAACACCTGATATGTCGATGAATTACTACAGATAATAAAATACTTTTAAATATGCCTTGTGCTACTGAAGCTGAACTGGAATCCTTTAGTTTGAGTTTTAACCCTAAAGGACTTTGATTCCATGTTGAGTCATAGGAAGCTCGGATCGAACATTTTGAGTAAAACCATAATGAATGAAGATGAATTGTCCGCCCCATGACCCAGATAACAATACTTCATATTATAAAAAATACGCTAATTTAATTCTCATTAAATTTTATAAATAATTTAAATTGTATTTTATATAGCTTTATTAATAACGGTATGCTTTTTACATTAAATAAAAAGAGAACTGCTTCATATATGAAACTGCAAAAAGTAGAATTCTATATTAAAGTTAAGTAAACATGCACGACATAATAATAATCGAGCCCGTTTATTTCCAATCTTTACAAAATTTAAAATATACACTTTAGATTTTTTTTTCTTGTTATTCTTATATCCTAACTTCCTTCATCATTGGTCGGACCCTTTCACAGGCGTTATATATGTATATTTTATTTATTTCATGAATTCGTTGTTAGTAGTTAGTAGTTATACTTCGTTTTTTACAGAAATATAATACAATTTAGATATTTAAATGAAAAAGAGGGCCTCTCACTCAGAGCAATCTCTTCTAGGCAACCAATGTGAAAAAATAAAATTCAATAAGATCAGGTAAGCATGAGGCATAAAAATACATTAGACACAGCTATATTGACAAAACTAATGTAATAAGAACCAAGTAATCAAAATATGTGTAAACAGCGATCAGGACAATTTTAAAAAAAGGACACATGAAAAAGAAAAGGATCACATGAATCACGATAATTTTCATTTCAGTACGAAACTTAGAGATACGATGTGGACAGGTAATGTTTGTGTAGTAGAGATTTAAATGAAGATAGAGAAGGAGCCAAGAGAATAGAGCACGGAGAACTTAAAAAGGAAAGAAAGAGTTATGATATGGGAATTCAAGGATACTGTTTTTGGAAAAGCGTTCTTCATAGCTTTGGGCTCCGAAAAAATTAAAATCGTTTTTGAGATAGGAGGGGGGATAGATAGAGGTTTAGGATTGAACAGGATGGTATAAGGAAGTAATGGAGAAGCCGACGCTGACGGATGGCTTTAATTGTCCACCTTTCCACCTTTATTAGGGCGCCCTTTGTGCATGCACGACGAGTCAGTAAATAATGAACCTCGTCTTGATACTCTCGAAAGAGATTCCCATTCTATTTTTTAAGACTTTTGTGGCTATGTGTGTGATGGTGTGTGAATGGATTTCTGGTGGATAAGTGGTATAGCACGTTACAATGTTTGAGATGTCTAATTATTCTCTATCACTAGTTTTTACGTATCTTTCTTATTATAGTGACTACGATTTTGAACATCCCAAAACCAATTAAATCACGTATTAAAGTTTTTGGGTGTGATTCAGCTCCTCTGGTCTGATAGACTAGATATGATTCTTCTATTGCTATACTTATGTGCAGGATAGGTTTTCCAGATACTGTTATAATGTTAGGCATCAGCTACATACTTAATATATAAATATTCCATATATTTTTAGATTTCCTATGAAATGTAGACATCTAACATACATTACTATGATTTACGCCATTGTTTAAACTAATATTCGTATAGGAATAAAAGTAAAAACGCCACATAAATTAATCATCATTGTAAAAGCTTGTCGGGCGGGAAACTTTCGCCAATACACGTGCACCTTATAACGTATAAAACATTTAAAGTAAAACTTTTTTACTGCATTGAAGCTATGTATTATAATTATTTAACATTTTAAATTTATCCGACGATTCGCGTGCTTTACAGCGTGCGTGGTCACAGTGAAATAGTAAAAGTGTTTTCTTTTAATTTGTAAAAGCTAAGTTAATACATATCAAAAAAAATATTCTAAAAATATTTATTGCCTACACACATACACATACAATCTTAACCGACATAGTAATAACAATAATATTATTTTCAGAAAAATTAATTTTTAATTAATATGAATGATTATTATATTAAACCAGTAGTCGCGGCGGGTAGCATCCGAAAAACCGATATCGCGTTCACCTTGTAACATCCAAAATCAAATTCTTTCTTGCAAAATAATGCAAATTACGATACTAAGCCATAATCGAATCATCTCGGTCGAGTATAAAACGCGGCACATTTATCTTACGATCATAGTTTGACATTGCCTGTTAACTTGACACAAACCATGGTAAGCAAACGCATCAACATTTTATCTCATCGATATTTATACAATTAATTATTATTTAAATTTTTTTTAACTTTAATTTTCAATAAATATTAATGTATCTCAACAATTTTCCTAACAAATATTTTAGCTTTTTTATTTCTTATATTTGATTTTCTTAAATTGACAAAATCTTTCTGAGAATTTAATATATATATATATGTGTAACTTTAACGATTTAATCAGTCAGCAGCTGTAAATTGTAAATATAATATTAAAGCCAACTTATACAAAGTAAATATTTCAACTTATGTATGGGAGCCCAGGGCCCAAATCTAGTGTAGCCAGCGTTATTGAATATTTTTTTTACCCTAAAATACCAAGTAAATAAATAAATTATTTTCCAGAAATCCTTCGTAGCAATCCTCGCCTTCGTGGCCCTCGCCGCTGCCGACGTGTCCCACATTCTTCACAACGTCGACACTGATGCTCAAATCGTTAGCCAAGATGCTGATGTCTTCCCAGACCAGTACAAATACGGTTACGAGACCAGCAACGGCATCAAGGCCCAAGAGAGTGGAGTACTGAAGAACGCTGGTCGCGTGAGTATTAAACTGATGGATTTTGATATATTTCATTGGATGAGCTCCTTTTGAGTTCCAGACAGAGACTGTTTGAAAATTTGGAACTAGGAAAAATTATACAATATTTATAAGTTAGTTATTGGAATTTGAATTTGCATTCTATTTTATATACTGAAGTGTAAAAATTTTAATACCATAATAGTACATAAATAATTATCCTCGGATTAATATAATAAAGCTCCATCTTATTCAAAAGGTAATAAACCTATAATCCTTCAATTGACTCTATAAAATCAGCCAACTTTTGAGAGAATAAAAGTGGTTGTCTGAAAGAAATCCCTCTAAAGCGATAAGGCCGCCAGTTGCTTGTCATTAAATTATGTTTAATATTTTCCTTTTATGTAATGCAACGAAGTGTTAATAAATAAATAAATAAAATAAATAAATTAGAATCGTTCAATAGTCAAAAAAGGCTTTTACTGTTTAGCGCTTCTATCAAGTCTAGTACAACAAATGTTCGTTAACGCTTTAACCCAATAATTGATCCACAATCTCAGATTGTTTTCAATCAATCAGACCGTGAAAGATGATCGATCTCCTATCTACATCCCAATAACCGAACCCTACGAAGACAATCCATTTTTGGGAATGGATAGAATGCAATCTCTTCGCTCTTTACACTCATATTTGATAATCAATATAAACCAAATAAAGTAAATAAAACCGTACGAATAATATTAAAATATGTTTAAAACATATCAAATAAATTTTTAATTATTTTAAAAACTGGTGTAAGTTAAAATCTTAAGATAGGATATTGGCACAGTTGAACTGTCATTTTCATGCATAGGCCTCATACACCGATCCGACCTACCATTCATAAGTTGTATCAACAAATGGCTATAACAATCCGTCGATTGGTTAGTGGCGCACTTTTATCAATATTTCAATTTTTGGATTAAGATGGTCAAAAAGGGATTGAGATAGGTTATTGGGTTTGGGCGTAAGACATTTAGATGTGTTCACGCACAAAAAATCACTTAAACAATCTCCTAACGTTAACATTTAAATCACATCAAATTTTCGCTTCACGCAATATGTTCCGAAATATTTAAATGTTAATGAATATATATACTTGACCTTGGTATTTTGTTGAAGGCCGGGTCAGGTTAAAAAGTCACTTTATTACCGCGTGTCATCGTGACCTCATAGATGATCGGAATGTTATTTAGACAATCCTGTTCGTTTGACATTAATTATTAACATTCATATTTATAGGTTATTACAAAATAAATCACTTCAAATAGATATGTAATCCTTACATATTAAATAGCTATAAATAAAAAAAAATCACACTTGCCAAGCAAAGGCTAAACTTTTTATTTGAGTATTTCCGTTGCATTTGCATTTTCTCAAGCCGTTTTCAGAGTAATATTACGCTCTTAAAATAATTTCTTTTCTGCGAGAGCTATCTCTAAACACAAAGTTACTTAACTGCCAGTCTATTATACAAAAATTTAATCTGCGTAAGCGCACTCCAACTATTATCAAAACATTGATACCGAAATTCAATTTATATAAATAGCTTATAATAATGTAATTTTTTGTTGCTACAGGAGGACGAAGCTATCGAAACTCAAGGATCAAACTCATACACTGGCCCTGATGGTCAAGTATACGCTGTTAACTACATCGCTAACGAGAACGGATACCAGCCAACTGTAAGTATTAACTATAGTTTAATAAAACAAATTGTATATGAAGGGTACACAGTTCATACGATCGCGTTTAATACCCAGGTCATGTAGTAGCCGAAATACTGAATGACGTCAAAAAATATAAATCCTTTAATTCGCCTCCAAGGCAACTTAACTTAAGCAATAAAGATGATTCACGTGCATTGCAAAAATTGACATTCCAGTTCGTACATACTGCTGTCGAATATAGAATACTAATAGAATACTGCCGCCTACCTAGCATTGTCTGACAGTCACAAATGAGCTTAGGAATGTCTAGATTATTTTATAGGAGTATAATTGTAATGATACTTCACAATACTATATACTTTATATAATAGCTACTGAGACGGATCAAATGGCACTACGGTTTAAAATCGGTAAAAAAGTTTAGTTTAACCTTAACTACAAACGTTATAGTTTTCGTATGGAGGAATTTGTTGTGTTCATTATACTAACTGTAATTGTATTGTTTCAGGGTGCCCATCTCCCAACCCCAGTGCCAGTACCAGACTACATCTTGAGAGCTCTTGAATACATCGCAACTCACGCACCAAAATCCGTCGCTCAACCTTTGTAAATTAGTTAATAACTGTTAAACCATTAGACACTGCCTAAAATATTATTGTTACCTCTAGTCGCCCCTTTTAATGGAGCAATAAAAGGTTTTCAAAAATTTCCAAACTTTTATTTTTACTACATTTCTTCTCATTCCTTTTCAATAGTTCCTGTTTCTTGTTTAAAAAAAGCATTGTCATAAAAGCAATGTAATTAACTAAATTAATTTACTAAGTTACGTGATAAAATATTAGGTAGGCAGCCCCACTTGTAATTAAATAACAATTACCGTCATTTAAAGAAATGGTTTCCCCAGGTGGCGAAATCATATTAATATTTCAGTTTGATCTGATAATAAAAAACACTATTTTTAATGATTCACCAATTTATATTCCGAGAAATGTTCACATCACGCAATGTCGACATCACAATGAATTTAAAACAATGTGCCACACAAAATTTCGGAACGAGGTTATTAATTTAATTATGTAATTGCAGAGCGTTCAAAGCTTCAAAGCTTTCGACTCAGTTAAATATAGTATATAGGTAGAGGTAGATATCTTTTATTTAATAATGTGTCAAAAAGTCTTGTCGTCTTGAGATTTTTTACAGCTAGACAGATGTTTGGCCGTAATTACTAATTAGCCCCTAAAGAGCCCATGTTACACTCGCTGAAGTGGATTGTAGGCCGCAGGGATTTCAACTCTTTCAACAAGAAACGATTCTAATCGTGCAGTACGTTTCGGATAATAACAACGAAAAGTTAAACTCCAGTAGACAATTGACGAGTCTATAATAGGAATGATTCAAGTTCCATAGAACATTAAAAAACTGCAACCCTTGTTCATGGCCTCAGATAATGTTTAAATAACCTTATTTCTTTACATTATCATATTTCATTACAAAAAAATATATTTTATTTACATGAGAAACTTAATATTAAAATGTATATATACGAGCGAGATACACGTCGCAATCTAAGTCAACTGTGTTGCACTCTATATGCGTCTTTACTGCCTTTTTGAATTTGTCAAACACACCAATATTGCGAATTTTATATGGTAATTGATTAAATAACTGCACACCCTCATACCTAATAGACTTTTTCAAATAATTTGTACGCGGCTTCGGCAAGATAAGCAAACTCTGAAAAATTTTTGATTTTTTTTAATGATAAGCTATTATCTGTATTAATTTTTTAATAATAGACAAAGATCATGCCACCAATTTTTGGGTCTAAGGCATGCCAGTCCTCACAATGTTATCCTTTACTGTACCAACGAGTGTTAAATGCGCATATAGAAGTATATAGAAGTGTATAACCAGACTTCAAACCTACGACCTATGGATGAATGTTGCTCGTTCAACACCGCGACCTAGGAACATTCGCCGGATAATAGAATTTTTGAACAGTAATATATCTTTTACAACGAATATATACTTCAAACAATTTAAATTGAGTGTTCTCATTTATAATGGGTTCATTGCAGCCCAACAGTGTTTGCGGTACGGCAGGACAAATATTGTCCCGTCGCCTACAGCCTTCATAGCTAATGAGAGTAATTAGTTCCTTTTCAATCAACACTTGAATAATAATGTTGTATGACTTATTTGGATACTATATATATATAGATACCCGTTTTCCTCAGTCTGTCAGCTATGTGTTCTCTATTATGTCAGGAGTGAAACATCTTTGTAAATTAATTATTACTAAGGTAAAAGCCCCAATCATATACCACTATATGATCAATTCATGTATTTGTATATCTATATTCATACTATTTACACAAAAAATCTGCGTTTAATATTGGAATATATTGCCATCTAAAGTTCTAAAATGTAACTACTAAACAAATACATCAACCAATAGCGTGTATTTTTTAAATCGCTGCAAATCTTCGTGACGGATCATCTGTAAAATAATCCTTATGCACATAAATAAGTTTCACTTAAAAAAATATTTTATGGAATATAAGATCACTTATTCCACGTCATTAAATTAGATTGCCAATAGACGGAAAATAATACTCGTAAACGACTCAAATATAAGTCTTTCCTCCAACTTCATTCTGTTCCCTTTGGAGTAGAGACTCTTGGGCCGTGGGGTTCAAATCCATACATTAAAGATTTAATGACTGCACCGGTGACCCCAGAACTGGTGATTTCCTTGCTCAACGAGGAAATGCTGCCTGCGTCAAAGGTAAACTGCCACATGCACCAACCTACTCAAGAATTTATTTGAAGCGTCAATCCGCTGAATCTAGTTTTAGGTGAGATTAATCAATGACGCTTACACCATATGTTTTAGTTATAAAAATAATCACCAAGACTAAAAGAAAAAAAGTCTTATAAATGAATGTTCATTAATTAGCCATGCAAAAACAATATTATTTAATAAAAAACATTGTTGTTATTAATAGTGATAGCTGGACTCACACAGCAACAATGGACCTTTTTTCTATGTGTTATAAGCTTGTAGTCATTTATAATATTATATTATTAGCTCCTAACTGGCACATTGTGAGGACATATATCCATTAAACAGTATTCCTCAAAATCCAGTCGTGTGAATGTCACATGCGTTAATCACTCAGCCGCAGTAGATGTAAATAATTGTATTTGTAAATGTATTTATTAAAAACTTTACGTCAAATCTCCGATACACATTTGCAAATGGTGAAATCGGGAAATTTGTCTGACTGAAAATATCCTGATTGAAATCAGTTTATTTCCGCCGTCTTCAATCTAACTTTGCAACAAATTGCGTTTCAAGTTTTTTCAGTTTATTTATTGTACTAAGTGTTATATTGCTAGAATTTATTTTAATAGACACTTTTATTATGTAACAAGAGGCAGACGAGGGCCGCTCTTTGATACACTCATTGCCACTGCCTTTAAGAATTGGTAGACTCTTTTCTGGAAATAATCTAAGTAGAATTCGTTCGGAACTACTTCTGTGGGCTACTGGATCCATATAGTGATGGTGCGCGGTAGAAATTGCCTTACTTATTGTTGCATTCTGATTACTATTTCAGAGAAAACATGTAGCAATAGAGTGAGATAGTTTATCGTTGCCGACACGTTAGTTGGTAAGAGACATTTAATGCGACGTAAGATGGACATGGGAGGTGTGATCTGGCGGGTAAGAATGTACTGACAGACATAAAAAAATACGTTTATTTTGGAACATAAGATCATCAAGGTATCACTTATTAGTATTAATTACGAAATACCACGTTGTTAAATTCGAACCTGTAGGCATCCCTACTCATCGGCAAGCACAATACAAACGTTTTATTTCATGTGCCTCAGACAGCTAAAGTCGTTACGACCATTCTGAAACAGATGAAACACGTCGTCGTGGTTTCGTCTTTGTAACCCGCCAGATGCTATTCCCCCACTTAGGTTTTTTTCATATTACGTTAATTTATCTCAGGAAATAACTGGACAGTTCTACGACTATATACGACTAAATCATTATTTTTTCTAAATCATAATAAAACAAGTAATTTTTACTCTAGC
Organism: Pieris mannii; assembly: GCA_028984075.1. Taxonomy (NCBI): domain Eukaryota; kingdom Metazoa; phylum Arthropoda; class Insecta; order Lepidoptera; family Pieridae; genus Pieris; species Pieris mannii. The sequence continues at coordinate 10,095,540 of CM054789.1, read as the reverse complement.
TTTATCTTTGTACAGTTCCAACCAATTCCACAGTCTTATCTCCGATCTACCTCTACTACGGAAATATACTCTGCGTGTAAACAAAAGTGAATTGAGTTTCGAAACAAAAACATCACAATCTTTTGCCAGTCCTTGTTATTTATTAAGTTTTTATTAGTATTATTATTATTCTATATATTATTAGTAGTCTAAATAATACCTCTGAAAGTTTTAAATCAATCCATAACTTACATTACGTCAAAATTGTCACGCGCTGCCGGCAATATAGCTTTTATGGCAACGGATGTCTCTTTATCTGAATACACAAATTGTTAGTAGAATTATAATTTATTTTTTGATTACGAATAAGGCGGCAGTAACCAAAAAAAAGTATACGAAAATGGAGTAAACGGACAAGAGACTGCAATAAATTGTTCTGAAATTGTCCACAGATAATATAAATATTGGGAAATAAATACAGAACAGATTTTTTACTTTTACTTACTTACTATCTTCCTTAGTCTTGTAATTAGGACGAGTACACCTAAACTCAAAACAGACAAACAATTCTTTGTGAAAGTAGGCATTATATACACTCATGAACGTTTATATAAAAACAAATATGTATACATGTATGATACGTGCGTTACTGTCAGCTGTCATTGTCATTATATGTCACAAAGCTTACAGCTGATAGTAACACTATTTCTCCAACATATTACTGAAATATTAAAGAATATAAAAATGATGTGGTGTCGTGGGACACCAGGTAGGAACGAAGTTGCCTAATGTAGAATCGACACAAATTGCAAAATAAACGTGGCGTGTAAAATGTATCTATAATGTGAGTATTCACCACGTGCTTGTCCATGAATTCATGAGTATATACTACGCATTGGCGGGGTGGAGTGGTAATAGAAAGAGAAGGAATGAGAGAACGAAAAGAAAGAGGGAGAAAGAGAAAAGTATTATACACACTCGCTTGTGTAATGTGTATGCGACTGTCGCGCCTGCGCACGTTTCATTTAACGGTTTTATTCCACGCACTTTTTTCCACGGATTTTTTCTAGCGGTTTTACTATCACATTTTTTTCAGTTCGGTAGCGCAGCAAAATCCCTATCCCCTCCAAGCCTGCCGTAAGGAACTTCGTTCCAATTACATTTTACGCATTTGTAATATAATATATAATATTATGTGCCGTTATAAAATCATGTGTAAACTTCTTAAACCAATAGTATTTAGGACAAGACGCATCAGTAATATGTTCCCTAGTACAGCGCTGTACTTGAACACTGTAATTGAGATGTGTTTAATTTCGTAAATGTATATTTGCTTGTTAGTTTAATCTTCATTTCAATTAATGAATTTGTTTATGTTCCATATATTATTATTGGTTAAAGCTACTCCGCTTAACATCCAATTTGTTTGTTTATATAAGATAAAAATAACTACAAAAGCGATGGAAATGCTCTTTATCTGTAGCATGTATAAAGCTCTGTGCTATAGTATTAAATAATTCCTGGTTTCAACGCAGAAAATTCTTTGTTGGTTATCATATTTTTCGACTTTAATAATATAATTCATTAATTAAATAAATGTTTCCCTGGATGAAAAAAGTGAGCTTCACAAAATTTAATTAAAAGTTAAGACAGTATCGTCAACGGGCTAGTTCAAAAAGTTTTACCATAAGTCACTTTCCTGGTTACCTGCAGGGCTTAAGCCAGTTTTATTAGATTACAAGGGCTTTAAGTGGTTTAAGTTAGATGATTTCAGGGCGAAATGTTTTAGCTTTATGCGAAAGGAGGGTTTATTAACACAGGAGGTTGTGTTATGTGTTTTGTTACAACAGGCTAAGTTACGTCGTATGTAAATGCATAAAGTTTTATAGTACCCGTCCCAGCTTTACAAATTGAAAAATTATAGATATACCTAAACTTCCCTTGAACCATATCTGTGAAAGCCACAATAAATTCCGTGACATTAAAAGTAGTTTTGGAGTACATTGCGGACAAAACATAAAAGTAGACAAAATAAAAGTAGACATATGCTATCGTTGAGCTTTGTAGGCATTATCCAGCACTAAAACTTTCTTGAGAACAAAATTATATATCTCTCAGAATCGAGATAGCGTTCGTTAGGAATGTTTTCGTTCAACCGTTTTTTAAAATCCAACTATCCTACTTGCATAATATAAGTACATATAGATTTGATTCTTTAGATAACTTATTTTTGTAGTAAATACTATTTTATATTGTTAGTACTTTACTCTAATAAAGAAATCTATTGTAACGGAATGTTAGCATTGTCAATTTGTTGTCTCGAATACCTACTATATATACAATTTCAGGACAGTGTAATTAAATAGATTACATAAATATGATATCATCAAATCATACCAGCACGAATTTTGCAATAAGTAGGTACTTATCATATACAATTATATTATTCTTGCAAAAACGTAATATTAAAAACTTTTTACAAATAGTAAAATATAGAATACTACTGATAAATAAATCAGCCGCCTTGAATAGATGCGTGAAGTTACTGCGCATTCCGTCGGATATTGAATTAAATCTAATAATGCGCATGTGCAAAAACAATGGCTACCGACAATTGACAGTCTGACATGACAACCGCAGAGTCTATGCGTGAAGCGTCGCATTGTTTATTAATAATAATTAAATTCGAATAACACTTAAATTACGTTGTTCTTAGTGATTTCTTTCCTGATATTTTATTGTTATACGGTTTATTTTAGAAAATCATTGAAAATTTTAAGTCGGTTCGAAATAGGTTATGTTTAGTTTAAACATTGTTTGTTGTGATTATTGTGTTGATTATTTTCCTGTTGAAATATAGTTAATTGTGTACATGAGGCTGATTAGCGACTCAAAGGTAAGTGGTAAAAATATTTCTTGTTTCAATATTGTCATTTTTATGTGATACAAGCATAGTACTAGAACCTATACGTAAGTCTTGGTTTGTTTTTAAAATTAGTCTAGAAATCTCATACATTGTGTTTGATTAGTACTTTTTAATTTTCAGATAGATTTATTTTAATAAAAGAGAATTAATACAAAGAATCGTACTGCGCGAAAAATCCGTTACTCATTAACCTAAACAAGCAATGTAGTATGCCGAAATTAGATATTAATTTTACAATGTACCTACTTATATATGCATAAAATCTTAAGACAAACATCGATATAGGTGAACATCCATTTAATTATTTTAATCCTAGATTCATTTCTTAACATTAAAGAATCCGATCTGAATGTATCTGGAAATTGAATGAATATTAAATGGTTTTGTTTGAACCAATTAGTTCGATTCAATGTGGTTTGTGTACAAACGATAGACGATAGCACGGGCTAATTTCGCGGTGATGCTCGAATGTAAAGCACATTCAGTGCTGTTGTGGTTTATTCTACAGTAGCGGAACACTACAAATTGCCACTCATTTATTACAATGCTATTGCGTTTGGGAATTTAAGTTAAAAAGGCCAATTTATTTGTTAGTTTCAATATTAATAATGCTTTTGCAGTAACCTTTTACGCGCTCGCGAGCCCTCTGACATTGAGTGTCCATGGGCGGCGGTATCACTTAACATCAGGTGAGCCTCCTGCCCGTTTGCGCCCTGTTCTATAAAAAAGGCATTTTGACTGTTAGCGACTTTATATTGCTGATAAATAATTTTAAAATAATTGTATTATAAAATGTTCGTCCGTGGCTTCGGCGTGCCACTTATATCCCTGAAGTCTTAGGTTCGAATTCCGCCTGTGCACCAATGTACTCTTTGTCCATGTGTCTATTCCGATGAAGGAAAATATCGTTCGGAAGGCATAGAATAGGCAAGCAGGTGATAAACCTATGCCTAACATGACGTCGACGATTTGGGTCCTACCTACAAGTGTACTACTTAAAACGTAATGTTTTGTTGTTCTTTTATGTAATAGCAATTTCATATATGCGAGGGCTTTTAATAAAATGAAGCTGAAAATCAGTGGTTACTATAATTTTGTCTTAAAGCATTGTGCTTTTGGAGCATAGATATCACAGTTTAATAAGCGACTAAGCCGAGCATCGTGGCAATGTCGCGCTTCGTGAACTTTGACATACAAGTATGAACTTTCGAGTGGTTTTAATATTTTAGTTGATTAAATTTTTGATGTGAGCGGGAATAAGTATTCTTATAAATTTTGTATTTGTTCATATTGATATATAGCATTCTTTCGTAAGTAAGATTGTTGGTTAAATGGTAGGTTATCCAAAAGACGTTTTTTTTACTGTATTAAAATATTTATTTAACGCGATATACTTATGCCCATTTTAATTTTGTTGGCCTAGAGGATGAGAGACGCACTAAGCGTGTGCTCGGTCGGGTCGTATGTTGATTCCTCATTTCATTCTATGTCCACATTTAACATTCGATCGAACGGTGACGGAAAACGTCGCGAGGAAACTGGCTTGCCTTAGGCCCAAAAAGTCGACGGCGTGTATCAGGCACAAGAGGTTGATCACATACTTGCCTATTAGATTGACAAAAAAAATATGAAACAGATACGGAAATTTGAGACCTTGAATTTGCCCCAGACAGGCAGAGATATAATCTATATCATTTCGGGGGCAGTAAATAATTAAACCGAATAGAGAGAAATACTGTTTATAATTTAATATGTAGTAACATATTTTGGTATAGTAGACACGATTTGGGCCTTAAATGTGCTATTACACAATGTCTCAAACGGACTTGAATATTTATGTACAAACTTCAGTTGCGCCTTTGAAACCCAATGGGCAATAATTAATGTATTCTGATTCATTAAATAATTATATTGCTAGGCATTTAAACATTTTTAATTATATTTTCTCTTATTACAATATTTTACGTACTCTATTCGTTAATCCGGAGAGTTCCTTATGCGTAATCATTTTTAATTTGATTTGTGATCTTACATAATATTTTTTAATAATATTAATAGAGGTAGGATTTGTAATTGTGTATGTTTGTAATTGTTATTCACGGATTAAAAAAAATATGTCTTATTTAAAAAGTTACAGCTGCAAGAAGCCACTTTGAAAAAAAATAATTCACTTGATAAATGATATGATGTGAAAGTTATGATTTCCTTCAATTTTTTTAATGGTTGTTTCGAATTTACCATAGTAAATTGAAGAGCAGAGATAAAACACAAAAACAGTTTGGCTATGCTAATGTCCCGGCCGATAGCAATTCAAAAACATTTGAGAATGCACCAAAACGACCGCGACGAGCAAAAACCAACGGTCCGCAAAATTTCAAATGGCCGACATGACATGGATGTCTTATTTTCCGCATTTTCTTGTTGAACCTTTGCCGAAAGTAATAAATAACGGCGAAGCGTCTTGCGTTTTTGCATGGCCCTTGCGTTTTGGGCATCAACGTTTTGTCCTCATTAATTATAAATTCTGTACGCGGACGACATAAAGCCATCACGTAATTAGAGCGGAAAAATTTGAAAGCTTCCTGCTAAGTTTGTTGGCTAAATGGGGAAACAATTTACTTATTAAAAATCAGTAAATATACAATGCAAATAAATAAAAAAAAGAGCTGTGTTGGATAGTGGCTTCAGCGTGCGACTCTCATACCTGAGGTCGTAGGTGCGATCCCTGGCTGTGCACCAATGGACTTTCTTTCTATGTGCGCATTTAACATTTGCTCGAACGGTGAAGGTCGAAGGTCGACGTCTGTCAGGCACTGGCTGATCACCTGCTTGCCTATAAGATTTAAATATGATCATGAAACAGATTCAGAAATCTGAGGCCAAGACCTAAAGAGGTTGTAGTGCCACTGATTTATTTTTTTATACAATGCAAATCCGACTAAAAGGCAAAGACATTAAACAGTTTATTATGCTACGAGTATATTTATGATATTTTAATCACAAAGCTTTAACCCAAAAAAAAATTATCATACAAAAAAATTTACCACTAAGAAATAAAAAATAAATCTTACTTAAATTTTGTTAAAAACTTATATTAACTTAACTTATACTTATATTAATTGAGGAATGTAAACTAACCAATAATTGTTGTATTAATAATGCTTTATTAATAATAATAATCACAAAGGTATGCCACTACAGGCAAAGATAATGCAGGGGATCTCTAGGCCCCGTTAGACTCTATATGTTTATTTATTTTATACATAAAGTAAGTAAAAATAAAAAAAATATGTTCATTTGGAATAATAAATGAAAATACAGGTATCATTTATTCCACGCCATTCAACTTGAATGGCATCCCTACTCATCGGCAAAGAAGACGCCGACACCCTATACCCTGTAGGCCGAGAGAAAAAGCAGGCATAATTTGTGTATCACTCCTATTTATTTAACCAAATATCGTCCACGAACGAATCTATTGATTTCGTATAACAACGTTGTTTGGTGGAATTACCTATTGAAGTATCTGCTAGTCGACATAAATAAGTTATTTTAAGACTAGATTGCAGCTTAACTTGTACTAAGTTTGGAATAGTTCCCGTGGTATCGTTTCCGCTGATACGATCAATAGTTTAGTTGCAACATGACCGTCTCAATTTCAAGGAAAAGTTTTAATTACTTTCTGTTCGGTTTTACAATTCTTTGTTTCTCGTTTATTTGGATGGAAAACGTGTGTGGAAGAGCGTGCTACAAATCAACGACCATGAACCAATAACTGTGTTAGTTCCGTCACAAAATATGAATAATAATAATGTGACATGTGAAGCTTTCGTGCTAGCTTATATGATTTTGAGACATTTTGGAGATTCTAAAGTTCTTCCCTACGTAAGTGAAATTATAAACGTGCCCATTAGATCATTAGATAGAAAGTTATTTAAAAATTGAATAAATAAGAATAGTTAATGTCACGGAAAACACAATGGTACGCTTTCAACTTAAATTATTGTCTTTTTCAATCAAAGTTTCATACAGTGTTTTATCATACCCAAAATAATTAGTCACTTATGCAATCACTAATGCGTCTGAAAGCCTTTCCCCCACAACCATTATCCGTCTATCATTTGTATCTATGGTAATAGGTAACCATAAATAACAGAGCATTCTGTTATTTATTACATCTGTCAGATAGGGTAGTAATGTTTGATCGTTTTGATAAAGCGTACGTGTTGTCGGCACTGAGACTACTATTTCAATTTTTTAAACATATTTTTACTGGATGTTTCCTACTGTTTTATCCGCATCTATTTGGACCTTTTACCGTTTTTTTTTAGATTAAATATCTCGTTAAGTATGTATTTATATGGTAATAACTAAACAACTCCGGAAAAAATAATTGTATAGATGTATCTTTAATACTTCATTTTCAATACACATCGTATTGCGTTGCATCGGAAACTCTCAAAGAGCAATGCTTTTTATTAATGCTTCGATTCAATTGGTTGTTGTATAGCCTAAAGCCTTTCTCAATTTATTGACAAAGCCATATAAAAATATTAATTCAAACAGGTAGCTCATGAGTTTGGCGCTTTCAACTATGAAGCAGGTAACTAACATCTCCTGCAAAAACAATACCGATGTTTTTATAGAACAGGTGGTAACCAGGCCGGACGCTTACCGGATGATTCCGGTTGTGACCGCCCATAGGTACAATGCCAGAAGGCTCGTTAGTGCCGGCTTCTAATGAATTGGTACGCTCATTTAAGGACTTGCAGTCGAATTGGTTCAGAAATAGCTCTGGCAGCTGATTTCAGAGAGGGTTGATGAACGGCAAGATTGTGTGATTTCAGTCAGTCGGTTAATCATTCTCGTCGTCTGATCTTGACCGTGTTTGTTTTTTTGTAATTCCTATAATTTAGACTTTCCAAAACCTTTATTCGGATAATGCCGAATAAAGGTTTTGGAAGGGGTTGGATCTTATATTCAATACCTTGAATTTGATTATACTGAGTATGTAGGAGTCTCGGGGGACCTTGATTCGAAAACCTCCGTGAGATTTGGAGTAATTTATGCTGCTTGAGTTGTAATTTAAACTAATAAAAAATTTTTTTCGATGTTTTGTGCAATATTAGAAATTTGTAAACAATCCGCCAGAACAGTGTGTTAGTGTTACAGTGCGGATTATTTGTTAAAAAGCCGTTACTTTTTACATTTCTGTTGTTTTCTTGTGAATGTGCGTGCTTTTATTTGATTTTTTTAAACTTGGTGAATTTTGCTTGGTAAACGACCGGCTTATGTGGATGACTTTGAGGACGATGGGCCCGGTTAATGTTAGGTATTATATGTATGTTTTGGTTTTTTAATTAAAATAACTGTTTCTAGTACTCGAAATTGGTTGGGGGTGATAAGTATACCCTCCCCCAACCTCAAATTCGAGGTATTGAATTGTAAACCTTAACCTTTGGAAGTCCATTGAATATAGGAAACACGGGGCCCTGGTTGGTCGTTACATTCTTTATTTACCTCTCATTTGCATAACTGATGAATGAAACTGCCCGTAGTAATGAATTTTATTAGCATGTTTAATTAATGCGTACCGCTCTAATAAAATAGCGTAGCCATATTTCAAATATTCGTTTTTGATTTATCATCATAAAGCTGTGGGAATAAAAGTATTGATTGACTACAGACGTACTATCGCAGTGCATAATTCCATCAAAATCATATTATATATTTATTTAGCTATTTCTTAACAATTATTCTTATTTTTATTTTATTTACTACACACTTTTACGAAAACTTCATTACTTACACTGCTAACTATTACTATTATTATTTTTCTACTAAGTATTAGTATGATTATATTTTTTTTTCTTTTTGCGACTGAGGCGGAAACTAGCTGCTGTGGTGTCTGGCAGAATGACCAGCGCTGTGGAAAACCCTGCTCCTCAGCATAATGCTGAGCCAAGGCGGCCAATTACAACAACAGTACACACACATTATAACCGTAAAACATTCTCTAAAAAAAAATGTTATTTTTTATTATTATTATTTTTTTACTTTAATTATTGTTATTTTGTATGATTGTGTGTGTTTTGTTTTGTTTGCATTACATAGACATATACACCGAGAATAGTTCTAGTTATTACGTTATTATTTATTACAGAAATACATGTACAATTACATACTTTGCCAATACGATAATGTCGAGAAAAAGTTAATTAAAGTTTAAGTCTACATATTAAATACAATATCGCAACTGTGAATTCACTCTGCGAAAATATAATAAAGTCTTTGATAACAGGGGTCTGTGCAACCGACTGGTTCTCTTGCCCTTGGTATCAAATAACCATGGTCTTCTCCGTCGTACGTATCCCGTTGCTACAAAATTACTGAGTTCCTGAAGCATACTTGTTATTTCAGTACATCGTAGGCCAACTGTATGTCTCGTCTGGTACCCAATTTATTGTGCCCCACCAACCCTAAGACGAATATTGGGTACATTAAAGGATAGTAGGGATAGATTCCATGCGGTATACCTGTTCTATAGCCTAGAGATGCAACTTCCAGTCCTCAGATGTTGCGTGCATTAAAATCCGCCCCTCTAATGTATTTCTCTTTCTTTGTCCGCAATGCACACTTGCTCTTACCCGATAGTAAACCAGACACATCTCATAGACTCAAAAAATGTATGGCGTTTTCTGTGTACGCCTGTACCTGACTATTAATACAAATATAGTTTTAACTGTTTTCTCACTATATTATAAATTATTATTAAATCCAAGTCACGTTAAATAAACATGCTGAAAAATGTTCAATGTGCTTGAAAGCTATATAATATTTGAGTGAAATTTCCAAGATGTAACTAATAAGAAATTATTTTCCATCATTTTTCTGCAATGAGCGCTCTTGTTTCTTTAGAAAATGCTTCTAAACAATAAATTTTTATAAGGCGTTAATTTTGTTTGCATTTTCTTCCCGTTTTATTAAATTACACCCTATTATCTAAGTGCCTTCATAATTGAGAGTGGATGCTCTTGAAGATATAGAGATATTCTTTCTGAAGAATATATTTAATATAGAAAGTTAGTTCTATTAGATAGAAGATATTACAACGTTAAGTTTGTTATTTTATTCACAGAATGAAATAAGTTTATCCATATTTTTAAAACAAAACATTAAGTACCTTTCTGAGGTAAATTTACTGAAACTTCTACATGTGCAATAGCAAATATGTGCCAGAATCTCAGTATCATCATCGGACGTCAAGGCAGAATACGATATTCCACCCGTATCACCTCGACGTCCGTCGTTCCAAAACTGAGCATTTTTTATGGCAGTTTTTGCCGCGGACCAGTATGTAGAATCAACCACTGAAGTATTTTCGAAACAATTGAACGTTGGGTCCTGTGAGAAAATAACGTACAAATTCTTTCTGCAATTCACTTGTAAGCCTTCTAGCAATGCGAGTGTCAATGGGCGGCGGTATCACTTAATATGAGCCTCCTGCCCATTTGCCCCCTGTTAGAAAAAAGCCAGTTAGTCGTGATATAATTGTCGATATCTAATAATATACATATTAACTCTGCAACTATGGAGGTTGTGTGTCGAATGCAAACAGTCGCAACAACAAACTAATCTGAATGAGAATGGCCCAGGGGATATCACAAGTGTCCAACAAAATAATTTGATTCGACGTATACGGTTTTAGTTAGAGACATTGTTAGAAATGACAAGTTTGTTTGTTTTGCGGTCAATACTGATTTTATATGGAACAAGAGACAAACAGGAGGCCTAAGAATTTATATTTCTTTTGTTGAAGGCAAAAGTTGAATTTGCGGACGGGACGTGAAGCGGCATCCCGCAAGCGTCGCTTCGGCCGACCCGGCGCATACGGAGTGATTTTCGGAGCATTTTGAAACAAACTTTTTGAGCTCCTCTCCTATTTATTCCAAAATCACTGATTTCATGCTCAAATTTTAATATTGGCGATGGCCCAAAACATACAGAAAAATGTGGCCTTGATTTGTTTTTCAACTCTCTCCATATCCGTTTTTGTAGACGAATACAAAGCTGCCGTCGCGTTGGGTGCGACGTTTCCCGTTCCGCTGTCTGTGTGACTACTAAAACGAATATCCATAGAAGACAACGTGACTTCACGCCCCGTCCCGTCGTGCTTGTCTTGTATCACCGTCGCGCGTCGGGCGCTGACGCGACGCGACCCTTGGCGTCTTTGTGTGACATGTCCTATATTAATTAATACATTACAACTGCTCCCGTCGCGCCGGCGTCGCGTCGTGTAAGAGGGATTACGATATAGTTACTGAGTCGTTTCATGTAATTAGTAGGAACTACTAAAAATAACTTATCTAAAATTAAAGTCGTAAGTAAGGCAGTTAAAATACTTGAGCAGTGTGTCGAGGATGTCAGCGACGCTACACAAGTTTTATGTGCGAAGTCGAGATAAGAATACAATATTATGACAATGTTGGTTGAGCCTCGTTTGTTTCGAGTTTACATGAATATGCTTTTGGTCTGACGAAATAATCTTTCAATGTGAAAAATGTAGCTTATTTTACAGCTAAGTTAAATAACATATGAACAAATAATAAAACTAAAGATATGTATTCTATCTTTGGTTATATACAGCAACGATTTGATTTTTTCATTGAATTCAAAAGTTTAATTCAAGAAGAAATTTTTTTTTTCTATCGCTACATTAACCGCGTCGAAATTTTTTTGACTATTAGAATCCAACATGAAACCTGGAGGCTATGGGATATTTTAAATAAAGTTAGAAATCTTTGATAATGTAACCCAAGATGTGAAAAAAATATTATTAAAAATCGCTGTATCGCGCACGTTACGGATTAACAATAGAGCAAAGTGATGTAGATAGCTTCATGGAATACATTTACGCCCAAACCCAATAACCTATCTCAATCCATTTCAGATAGACATCGTAATCCAAATATAGATAAAAGTGTGTCAATAACAAATCTGTCGATACAAGCTATCCATGGTAGGTCGAATCAGTGTATGTGGATAGACCTCTGTATGAAAATGACAGTTCAACTGTGCCAATATCCTATCTTAAGATTTTGACTTACCTACACTAGTTTTTAAAATATGTAATTAAAAAGCTATTTGATATGGCTTTGGTATATCCGTCGCGAAAAATCGACAAGCGACATCCTCCGCCGTTACTTCATGTGCCCACAGCTAGGACTAACCTTCTTCAAAGGGAACATGTTATTTGGTGTATTAATTAACTTAACAAAATACATTGATACACTTTTTTGATTGTCCGTTGACTGAGCTGGCAAGAGTTATATTATTTGTTAGTTCCTACAGTTGGTAAATTTCTTGTATTTTTTATTATGTAATTTCATGTTTGTTTTTTTTTGTTTCGTGTTTGGTATAGACTAGATTGTGACGTGTGCTTTCTTTAGAATGCTTTTATATTCATAAAGTAGGAAACGCATATAGAACGGTTATGTAAACTATGAATGAAAATTAGCGTGTATTGAGCTATTGATTGCGCTCTACACCCTTGACTTGCGAACTGGTAGAAAATTAAATAAATTTACAATTTATTTAATTTTTTTGACGTTCATAAGCGTACCTGTTTACCTATATGAATAAAGATATTTTGAGTTTGAGTTGAATTATCGACTAAAACAGAACAAACCGACGTTTTTTAGATTCAAAGCGTTGAGTGTGGTTCCCGCATGTCAGAAACTGAACTATGGATTTTGGCTACCATAAGTCAATTAAAGAATTAAGACCTGAGGCTGATATCTAAAGCTAAAAAAATTGTACTTAAATCCCACTAAATTAATACCTCGTTAATTCAGCACGATGTTTTTTATTATTATTACTCTGATTAATGAAAATAACAAAGCTTACAAAAGTTTAATAACCAAAAGCCTAACCGTTTAAATAAATATCAGGTAATTCAAAAGCCGGATAACCACAAGTAATCAATGGAGCCCAATAATTGAAACCATTGAATATTTTTTGGGAGTGCATCCGAACGGCAAACCGAATATGAATATAAATTAAAATTATATCGGGGTCGTTTATATTTTAATTTATTGTTTTTACTTGGTAATGTTTTGTTTACTTTGAGCTTATTAAAATGCAAGCATTCATGTTTATCGTCATTACTATTTTATTTTACATCATGCTGCACGAGTAAACAGTCGTAGACGCTAGTATGTCATTGAGAATCCACGTAAATAAATATTCAAATTCAAAGCCTTTAATTCAACTAATACAAGAGAAACTTTACAAAAATATATATGTATATAATAGAAGGTTTTTGTTGCACAGCTTCCTCTTGTACAGATTGCCTTTGTGTCACAAAGGTCTCCTCCAGCTGTTTCCAGTGCTTTCTATCCCTGGCAAATCTTTGCCCCAGAGGACTCTCATTTATTATATATTTATTATATATTTATTATATGGATTTGTCTCAGAAAGTTAAATAATTATTTTCTTTCTGAAATTAGTTGTTTTATCTGTATACTTAATATTTCCTTCGTCTGTTGTTTTGGTTTTTTAGCTTGGTACATTCTGTTTATTTCTTTATTGTATCTTTCCTGCATTGCGTTCGGTTATTCCAGCAGATGGTTTTCATCTAGTTTTTTTTTACCTAAAATATCTAAATAGAACAATAAACTAAAAATAAAATAGTCTTATTAAAATATAAAAAGAAATTAATATAAACCTGTTATATCAGACTATGCCATCAGTGCCACATCTAGTAATAAATCCAATCCGAACATCTATGTTTTTGCTTGGTTGACCGTCGAGTTTATTATGTCTACCTACATTTTTGTTGCTGTCTTTGTTTTGTAAATTTTATATAAGTACCTACATCTGTGCGTTCTAATAATAATTATCAATCTTAGTTTATAATGTTTTCTCAGTAAGCGAATTTTTGTACATAATTCATATGAGAAATAAAATTATTCTAACCGTAGTTTGGTAGTAAGAGTGTATTCCTCAAAAGGTAGCACTTGTTTGTAGCGTTGCCTATATTTACCCAGATTTTACATTACAAATAAATATAATATAATATAATATAAAAATATACATATTCATAACAATTATTTTATTCTATCTACAATTCCGTTTCAAAAAAACAAAGTATATAATTCAGTAATTAACATAATATATTGTATTTTGGTCACACACAATTTCAATTAGTGTAAACGATATCCGTACAGTGATTTATTAAATGGATTATAAATCAAAACTGGTATGATAATAAATGCTGAGCCATCCGATAGGATAATTTAATGCCTACAGATAATTTTAATATGAGCTTAAAGTAATTATTTTTGGAATCAATTTTGTAAAATAACGTTGAAAACTCAGTCTACTGGGAGAACCTTATTTAGGATGGTTACTGCATTTAGTCAATTATGAATTAAAATTACGAACCTTCGGTCAGAAAACCTTAGGTCAGGTGTTCATGTGTATGTGGAGTTCTGGTATCTTTGCAAAGACACTTGCGCACTAGCTACAGAATTCGATATGTCAGGCACAGGTTAATCACAAACTGTTATAGACAACTTTATTTTCAAATGTTTTTAAATGATCATACAAATGTATTAATTTGAATCTAAGAGACAGTCAATTGATATAAACGTTAAATAGTCCGGTCAATTCAGAGTTCCAAGGTTACAAAAATTCCCACTTGACTGAATGTTGGTAAGATTGTTCAATACACATGTGAAAAGTCCTCATCGATCAGGCGCGTGCAAAAATTTTTACTCTGGGTCAAAGTCACAAAAACAGGTTTTTCGCGATTTTCACCGAAATGCTAAGTTTTATCATAAAATTAGCTCAGACAAAAATTGTAGATCAGCTCTTTCAACTCACCTCACTCCTATTTTTTAGTCTTATTTGACCGGACTATAAATGTGTCAAATTTTTGTTAGGAAATACAATTTTATATATGAGAAGAAAATTAAAACAAATTGAAAAAGTTTGGTCCCTGTGGCAGTGTGCCTTTAACGATGACAGCAAGTATGCTGTATTGCGATACTTATTTCTTAAGCGGGGAAAGCACCAGCTCTGGGGTCACCGGTACTATCTACCAGGAGCCAACTTAAACCTTTGATTAGAGACACAACATTTTGTGGGCTATATATTCATAATTTTTGATTAAATAATTATTTTATGAAAATATCTTGATAGATATTGTGTAATCTACGAACAAGACTATAATTCTTCATATTAGAATTCTAATATATTTAATTCTTTGAATTCAATTAAAACATATATGCGATCAACACTAAAAGGAAAGGATCGTTAATGTCAAAGTCGAAAAAACGGGAGTTCCTTTAAAAATAATCTTTATTTTTGTTCAGTTGTAAGGGTTTTTGATTTTATTTATTTATTTATTTAGTACTCCTACAGCTAACATAAATTATATATAATTACAAACAAATACACTGAGAATATAGCCACAGATGGAATGAAAAGTATTTAATACATTTAACTAATTTTTATGATTTTGGGTATCTTTTAAAACCTACAATAGCCTATTGTGGGTATAACATTCTGATTAATAGATTTCTGCATACATGTGGATCGTTTCCCTACGGGCTTGATTACACCGCTGGATATTTTAAAGATATTAAAATAAACCATTATCTAATGGCTTGCAATTTCATGCATAAATGTTTCTATTATTTCGTTGTAAAATCAGTACAAATTTTAATATTCTTGGCTAATGAGAATCGTGGTAATTTCTAAATTATGTTCGTTCGGTGACGGTGTTGTTGATGAAAATGCTATGCAATAGTTTTACCGCGACAGTTCCCGAGTGCCACATATATTATATATATATTTAACAAGAAAGAAATTCTTTTTTTCCATAGGCGTAGGATGAAGGATAAATAAACATTAAATTTATTACACAATTAAAATACACACTAAGCGGTTACTAAGTTACTCTATGTTAGGTAAGTAGATTTACTTAACTTAAGAATGAATAACGTTTAATTATTGAGTCATTAAAATGGATTAGTTTGGGGAAACAAGAGATTTCTTAGAATATTATGGGAAGCCATTGAAATTAATTAACTTCAATGGAAACGCAGTCTTTGTTATGCAACACCTGCGATCCAATTATATGTAAATTTAAGCCACAAATTAAACTAAAAGGGAATATTAAAAGCTAATTTTATCAAGAACAGAAAATATCATCTTTTTAATACCTGCGTTAAATTTATTACAGTTTATATGTTGTTCTTGTCTTTTAAAACAAATGCTTTTTAATTAAATCGATACTGCAATATGTTAAACAGTGTTCATCTCGTTCTGTCAAATAATATTTACAATGCGAGGAAAAGAGACGAAACAATGCTTCAGTTTTATGGTTTTTCGAAGGTTCACTGGGTACTTTTATTTTACACGTGATGCCGCGTTTCTGCATATAAACATTTGGTGGTTTGCCATAAGACTGATCAACTCTTATACAATGTACCTAACTACATTATACCCTTGATTGATACTTTTTTTTAATTAATTGTAAACTGCCGTATTCTCGTAAATAAAATCTTTTGAATACTTACGTTACGCGGCATAAGTGCAACGAATAATGTAAGGAAGTAATTTAACGTAAATAATTGAACGTAATCCTCAAAATAACATAATAAATTTTAGGATACGTTTGAAAAATGTGCTGCGTAAAAAGTTGGCTAAATTGCTAAGTAGAAATTGGATGGGAGTACAGAGGAAATACAACCGAATTTATATGCTGTTTACGCCTAAAATGGCATGTGATATGTACTTTTTAATGGGATAGTATGGGAATGTTGGTTTGAGCAGTGTCAGGGGTAAATCGTCTCGTACGGAAAATTACGCGCCTAAGCAATTTTTATTATAAATGCAAAAAGAGAACCTGTCAGTGGAATTTGTGTCTATTTTTATTTTAATTAGGCGGGCAGACTACGAGACATAACAGGCAGTTTTCACAGCCAAGTGAGTTGGTGTTGCTGGTCTTCAGCGGGAGGAGTAACCTCAGAACTTAGGTCTAAGTTCTCTTAGGGAAGACCTCTGAGAGCCATATCCACACACACAGCTCGATCATGAGAAAAGCGGTATTCTTTTGGTGGGTGATCTGTCTGTGGCATCAAGTTCTCTGAAGATTATTTTAAATAATATATATGTATTGTCATTGATAAATGTTAGTAAAATATTTATAAAATTAAACTTTTCTTTTTCAAGATTGATTAAATTCCGCGTGGTGCTACTGATATCTTGACAAGATTAACGTGTGGTTCAAAGTTCACATAGTTTGTGCTACGATTTTTGCTTCTTCACGTACATTAAAAAAAAACTACAACTAATATCACCAAACAAGCCATTATTTTGTATGAATATAATCGTTTTTGGAGTTATTCGTAAATTAATAGTTACATATTTCGTAGACAAGTGCCCCTATGGTAACGTCTAATTGTCATATCCATACCAACTTTGCGACGTTTCTACATGCTATTTTAATGTATATGTATTCAGATTTTCAATTCCGTAGGATTCTGACAGCCGTCATCTTTTGACGTGTCAGAGATGGCAAACCTTTTTGGCCGGGCTCATTTTTCAAATTAATACCGAGTCTGAGCATCCGACTCTATCCATAGATTTTATTTGTTATTGAATTTAATGTAGTTTTATTTTTTATTGTCCTCAATTGGTGTGATTTCCTCCTTTTTTCGGTAGAGAACTTTTTTAGTAGCAACACTTATTAAATGTCAGAATACAGTCTACGGAAAAAGCAGAGTATAGTTCTCTCAATATCAGTAACGCTGCTTTCAGAATTTACAATCGCAAGGTACAGTCAAATTTGATGTCGGAATCGGAAATGTAATTATAGATACTTGTAATATTATTGGCGCGGAATAAATGTTCCATTTAGCAGAAGTTAGAAAGGGTCATTCACTTAGGTACTGAAAATAATTAAATCGTAATTCGCAGCCGAGTTGAATCAGATAATAATAGAAATTTAATGTCTATTTCTGTGACGCGTGTATATCGTATATTAAAATCTTTAACACATTAAGTCCTCTTTTCTCGGATCCGAGTGGAGCGGAGTCAAAGTAGCGGTGCCGCCCACTCGCTTCCTTTTAAGCGTTCCATTTATTTTTTTAAACCAATGCCATCCCTAGCGGCACCCAATGTGCTGTATGCCGACTACTCGGATCCGAAAAATGTTTTTTTAATAAAAATAATAAAAGAAATTTACTTAATCAAAATTCGCCATAATAAGTTTTGGTTTACGGCTATTGCTGTGTATCCATTGTTTAGGTATTCAATGTGTTAAAACAATAATATTCTTGAAATATCCAATGAAAAGGAAGAACTAAATTAACGAGAGTCAGCCATTTTCGTTATAATGGAAACATTTTTAGTCACTAAAGACAGCACTTCAGCTTAATGAAGTACGATAATTCATTTTGACGCTTCTAAGGGATGGTGTCTGCTATAGAGACATAATTAAATTTTCAAGGCCGCCTTGATTTTTGAATACAATTTAATTGGGAAAAACTGCTATGTTTGAATTTGTATCGATTTGTTTCAAATCAAATCAAATCAAAATTTATTTATTCAGTTTAGATGCGACTTAACGCATGCTTATGAATGTCAAAAACGTTTACAAAATTCGCGAAAGAGCAACAGTTTATTCAACAAATAGCTCATCTGGTGCTTATTTAGGTAATTATTACAGTTCAAAACATATGTATATATATCCGCATTTTTACAGTATATGTTACAAGCTATCTGTCCTAAAATACGTCACAATAATGGTAAACATAAAATATGTTTTACATTTTACTAGAATTTTTTTGCTTACTAGGTACTTAATGGTTTTTTTAATTGATGAATCGAATGTATCAATCCAGTGATTCGATTAAGATAGTATTTATTCGGTTATATTGGCGAAGAATTTAAATGAGAGGTGCCTAAACTAGGGTTGGTTTTTGAAGACGGCCCTTGGGCACCCACGACCAACTGCGCTGCCGGACGTTCAGCTTGGTTTTGTATTAAATACCAATAATCGTAAAATTTCAATTATTTAAATTTTATCATGCTATAATAAATTATACATCTTCTTTGATTACGCCACATATTGGTGAAACTCGTACAAAATCCATTCGGTAGTTTTTGAGTTTAACGTGTTTATGCAGACCAACGCGGCTGGGGGATTTTGTTTTGTTATATTTTTATTAAATCACAACATTGTTTGAATAGTAATATATATATGTATCATATATTTCTGTGCTCCTATTAAACTAACATCTACTTAAAAGGCAATGTAGAATACTTTACTAACGTTGGTCAGCCTATAAGCACGCTCTCGTATCATATTAAGCATCATCCAAAATTATGATAAAGTAATTAACTTAATGAAAATCTTTAATCTGCTATCAGATCCTAAACTCAAAACACTTAGGTACTTTAACTTCGTTATCAGTGAAACGTTTAAAAATCAGGCCTCCCCTGTAAAAAAGACATCGTAAAATGCTCACCTTAACGAGCTTTAAGATAAGCGAGCAATGATAATGGCGGGCCCTTGCATAAAAGTGCTGAGTAATATACAAATAGATAACTTCATTACGTCCCTGATATATTTGGATTTAGGGTCTGATGTAAGATTATGTGTTGTCAATTGTTATATACAATACAATAATTTAACCTTATCATATCCTGATCAATCGTGACCTGTATAATTCTTGTATCTCCTCCTCTTTTGTACAACATCGCTATTTGCTATTCTTGAATCCTTAAGATTAGCTTTTTAGTTTTAGTTAGTTATTAATATTGTTTTTTTTTATTATTTTATCTAGATTAAGGTTATAGAACCTTTTAAACCATTTAAACGATTAATATAAATATTTTTTTAAATATAACTTCTGGTTATGCACTTCTTGCACTCATCATTTTTATTTATTGTTTTCTTTTCTTACTAGGGTTGCCTGGAAGAGATCGCTTGGTAGCGATAAGGCCGCCCGTTGCATGTAATTTTAATGTATGTGTTATTTGTGTTACTTTCTAGCAACGAAGTGTGAATAAATAAAAATAAATAAATAATAGACCTGTATAATACTTTAATTCTAGGAGGGGTACATTGTCTTCACATATATATTTAACTAATGTATACAAATATTGTAAATTCTTTTTTAAAAGAGTAAAGGAGTTCCTTGCCCATTCTTCTACACACGAAACTACCTTCTGAAAGGGGCAACTGGAATCATCTTTATATTTTATTTAACATTCAAAAGTGCCATTTTAAGTGGTCTAATTGCAATAAATGATTTTATTTGATTGATTGTTAGGTATTTATTGACACTTCGTTGCATTAATGAAAGAAAATCACAAAAAGCAGAATATATAAAAATTATAAAGGATGGAACGGGCGGCTTTATCGCTAACAAGCGATCTCATCATCATGAATGTTTTTCATCACCAATTATAACAATTACAAAGTAGAAATGTATTAAATTTTTAAATTGCGAATTTTTTAATCTTGTTTATTTTTATTGTGTTTTCCTAATTTATAATTTTAATGTTTCCCTTTAAATGTTGACACGTAACGTATTTTTGTATCTCGTTCTCTGCAAGTGTTTATATGGGTTTCGTTAGTATGCCTTTATAAAATAAATAAATAAATACATTAGCTACCCGTCTAACGTCTTCTACGAGTATATAAACACATCTTATAGCGTTAATGTATAGTTAATCGTGATTTTTGTCATTGTAATATATTATTTTTATATATTTTCGAAAGCATTGTGATTTATGGCTCTTTAGATTAGCTTTTTATTTTTATTATTTTGGTTTTGTAATGGTTTAAGTCTACTTTGTTTTTTATAATTAAGTTTGCATTTTTTTTATTTTCCTTTCTAGGGTTGCCTGTAGAGATCACTTGTTAGCGATAACGTCGCCAGTTGCCTCCTTAAATAAAGTATAAATTTTATAGATGATGGGATATATTCTGAGTATTTAGAAACTGTATAAATCTAACCTAACTTCTTTAACTATTCCATAAACAAGACTGAGGTAAAGCTGGTGATTTAATACCAAATACACTAAGTAGATTTAAAAATCGGTTGTTTATAAGTAGTGTATAAACTACTTCACTTTATTGAAGACGATGAAAAATGTAAAAAGATTTTTTGTTCTTTTGTAAACTGTTTTTGAAATGCATTCTTCATTATTGACCTTAATACATATATTTTATGCTTGAAATATACCAAGTAAAACCATTGATAAATGGCAGTACCATGTAGAGGTATTTATATTCCCACACAAAGGGGCACGTTGACAGTGCTAATACGCAAGTCCTTAATTACCTTATTACATATTCGGGGCTTTCAATGCGCGTGTCAATTTACCAACTAATTGCATACATTATTGACACTCGGAGTACTATTCGATCACTAAGTAAATGCATCAAACGCTTATGTATTTGAGTACGGAGGTATTAAGTTAAGAAACACTTCACTCGAGTAAATGTTGTATACTTGAAGTATGAAGGATATGATTGGATAATAATCTAGAATTTATATTTTTTGCACTTCTCAACCTGTCAAGCTGACACCAAGTGTTGTAGTGTAGGGTCATGGATCATATCAACAGTCAAATGAGCTAAACACATACCGTGTTCAAATTAAATTGAAATTAACTTTCCCCGAATGATAAGAGTCCTTCAAAAAAGCGTACCAATTCTTGAAAGGCCGGCAACGCACTTGCGAGCCTTTTGGTAGTGTGATTGACTATGCGACGGTATCACTTAATATCCTCCTCCTCTATCCTCCTATAGTATAAAATAACCGGAATAACATAAAAGTAAAAATAGAGCAAGTCGCATATCTTGGACACGTTTTGCATCATCATCGATACGACTTGTTATAGCTTATAATTTTATTCTCCTGGTAGTTTTGCGAACGGATGGCGTAGTTTTGCTCTTTCGCGATTTTTGCAAACAATCTTGACATTCATAAGCATGCTCTAAGACGCATCTAAACTGAATAAACGTATTTTGATTTTGATTGAATGATGGGCAAAATTCAATGCCATAGACGGGCTGGTAGGAGAGAAGTCAAGTAGCAATAAAGTGGCACTTGAAAAAGAAGAACTTTCGCTGATAGAACAAGCTGCTGCATAGTCCGTCACTGGGTTTGATAATTTGTTGCGGCAGTTTTGTACTGATAGCCAAGATCCGGCTTATCTGGTGTGCTCCAGATGTTCCAGTGTGTGTTCATATGTGTTCCCTATACCCAATGGGTAGTCTCTAAACATCTATTCTCCATTGAAAAAAATATGCAGTTAGAAGTCCGTGAACTACCACCTTAATCTAGAAAATCACAGACCGGAATTCAGATTGCAGGCGCTTCCAATTTGTTGAGTTTTGTGAAGTTTAAAGTTTTCGAATACTCTAAACGCGAAAAGTTTCGTTAGAACGTTATCTCTATTTGCACTAACATTGTGTTCATACAATTCGTTACAGATTTTAATAAGCTTTGAGATTTCATTGCTTATATATTTTTGCAGGCGTTAAAGTTTTAAGTGATTTAGTTATTTCTGCGATTGTACTAATTCCTTAAGCTATAAATATTTTCACGAGTCCAATTGTATGAGTCAGCTTAAAAAAATTTTTCTGTACTTGCGCTGTAGACGCCTTTAGTACACGAAGAACTGGTTTATAAACTTATTACCTAACTTCGTTTCACCTTAATGCCTAACTTTTTAGTACATATCAACATGGAACATATTGCTGTACCACCTCTGAGACTGTTTGATTTTCCGGAATGAAAACTTTTTAGGGTTTTCTGTGATTTTTCTCCACATAAACTTCAGAGTTCAAGTTCTAAACTAACGACTAAAAATACGGTTGATCGTAGAGGGTGGATGAAAATTAATGGTTGTATGTATGTACTTTTGTATGCTGTATTATAAAACAAAAAAAAAAAACAAAAAAGTTGTCTATAAAATGAAAAAACTCTTTTTTGGGATGAACATCCCTTATAATTTAGGGGTTTGAAAGAGAGATAGTAGACGATTCTCAGACTTACTAAATATGCATAAAAAAGTTTCATTCCGATGAAACTTTCCTGCCGAGCCGTTTCTGAGGAGTGGAAACGAATATTGTGACACGAGAAATGTATATATTAGATTTAGTCCAAAAAAGAATTAAAAAAAAAGTGTTGTTAAATGCCTATCGGGTACTCCGTATTATTAAGCTAATAAATACGAGACGAAGTATTTTAAAATAGGGCTTACAAGTAAAAACTAATATTTGTAGTTGGGAGTGTATCTAATATTTGTATGATTCTTTATTTCTAAGTTTATTTATTGACCGTTATTGTATTTTTTTTAATGAACAGGGGGTTCACCTGATGTTGAGTGATGCCGCCGCCCAAGGGCACTCTCAATGGCAAAGGGCTCGCGAATGCGTTGCTTGCCTTTTAAGAATTGGTACGCTCTTGAAGGACCCTACGTCGAATTGGTTCGAAAATACTTCAGTGGATGTATTAGAATAGTACATTGTAGCTTAATACGAATAATAAGAAATAAAATATATAAGAATGGCTATCTTAAAAACAAAATCTCAAATTATGTAATTAAAAAATAGCAGTATTTTTACATGTGCCCTTTATAGGCGACCCGTAGACTGGTTTATTAATTATATAATTTAATAAAGTTAAAACAGTTTAAATTTTAAACGCACCCTTCTGTAACACTTTATACGTATAACAAAAAAACAGATGTCTGTTGTTGATAGATACGTCGTGATTATTATGTTATTTGAATCTTTTACTTGCTTCGCGGATTTTTTTTGAAATAATATTTTTTAATAAAGTTGTCGCCGAAAAACTGAGCGCTAAATAGCTCCACCCATATTAATATTAATATTTTGGGGGCTAAGCCTAAGTGCTTACATTAGAACAGGTATAAGCTCCCAAAGACGCTGGTCTGAGTGTTCCGCGGATTATCTTTTCATGTTCCCTGCTCTCATGAATTTTCACGGGGGGAAAATGAGGCTTCGATCAGCTAAACTTAAGATGATATTTATTAAAGGTTTTCTCTATAGATGATGCATATATTAACATATATATATTAAGATGAAATGTTTTTAATTATTAATAATTTAGTGTTTCAAGAATAGAAGTATAAAGTAATGAAGAATTAAATTTAGTTTTTAAAATTTGTAAAATTAGACCAAAAAGGTGGAGTGAAATAAATATGTATGTCTACCAGGGCCAACTAGTTTTTTTAAATAGAAAACGGCAAACAGAGAGGAGGCTCATCTGATGTTATGTGATAGCCCATGGACACTGAAAGCTATGGCCTACGAGTGCGCTATCGCCCTCTTAAGAATTCGTACGCTCGTTTCTTGAAGAAACTCTAGGTCGAAACGCTCAGCTGTGGAACGACGGTCGTCGAAGTGATACAGATGGAATGGAATCAGATGCTGGTATTCTATTTTGTATTATATCTCTGAACATTCTGTCATAAATGCAGTAGAAGATGCAGAGAGATACCACATCTTTATGCAACGCCAAGGGATTGGTTATCGACGAATTTGAATGTAGTTACAATAATTGTCTTTCGAAACAAATCAAATCAAATGATTTCATCATCAGTCAGATCATTTATTTTGACCACCTAAAAGGCAGTTTTGAACGGTAAATGAAATATAAAGATGATTCTAGTTGCCTATTCCAAAAGGTAGTTTCTAGTGCAGAAGATTGGACAAGAAACTCCACACTCACTCTTTTAAAATAGGTTTTACAATATTTTGTATACATCAATTAATAATTATATATGAAAATAATGTACTTCTAGAATAAAACTACTATACAATTATATTATTGTATTGTTAGTATACATGTTCCTTAGCCATTTTCCTGTTTTAGAAATGGAACCGAAATTACACGAATCAGTAATTGCAATACAATTACTGATTCGTGTAATTTCGGTACGATCGTACTAATTTCTCGAATAGCTATTGAGAATTTAATGTTATTGTGAATAAATCAATGCGCAGCTCGGTTGCACTCTGCGTTTCTACTAACTTGGTTACTGGAAGTTGTATCTTAATATTAACTTACATAATCTCGTATGCTACCAAATGGGATGGTAATATGCAATAAGTCTAAATTGTTTTCTAGCATCTCTAATATGCATAAATAAAACAATTCTTTCCTCAAAGGCCGGCAAAGCACCCACTTAAAATGGGTGTCCATGGGCTGAAATAGCTGCTCACTCCAGTGAGTTTCCGTCCTGCCCTTCAGGCGATTATCCACCTCGCGATAGCTCAAGCCGTGGTTCGAGTCTCACAGGAGACGCCCTTGCGCTAGTTGCGGAAAAAACGCCACACGCCACGCCGAGCTCTGCTCGCCAAAACAGCCTGAGCTGAGCTGTAAAGGCCCTTAAAGCCAACAGCGAGATTCTATAAAAAAAAAGAAATAGTTGCCTTTTTTGGGCGTCCCGTAAGGTCGCCCCGTATTTAGATCGATTATAAAATACTATTACAAAAGTTTTTATAATCGATCTAAACGTACCTCTTGCAAATAAATTATTTGTTTATTTATTTTAATCTCCATACAAGTAAATATTAAAACGTACTGTGATACGGTTTTTAACAAACAATTATTAATAACCCAATTATGTTGTAATTTGTGTTAATTGTTGGACTGTAAAATTTCTTATCTGTACGTATCGTATCAATGGGTATGATTAAAAATAATACTTAAGATCGGTATATGGAGGAAGCAGTCAGTTATACAGTCAATAAATACGTAAACCCAAGACACCATACATACAACATTATTCCCATATGAACATCTTACATACTAAAAAAAAGAGTTTGACATAGATATATATATCTTAATATTTTCTCGTCTGTGTTGGTCACTCAACCGTGAGCTGGTGCTTTCGAAAGCTGGGCAGAGTAGGATTTTCTTTATTTTTCTAACGGATACCATCTCGATCGGCAAATACGATGAGGCAACCGGCATACGTAAAAATCGATCACATGTGCCAGGCACAGAATGTTGATCACCTACGACCTTTGTCACGCAAGATATTTTTACGTTTTTGCATTTGTAACTAGTTTAAGCGTGAAATTGTTGTATTTACCATCGATAGGATAGCTCCTGTCCTCGCTTAATGTTGAAGAGGTTTTGTATAAATAAATTATCCACCACGAAGGTCAACGACCTTTTACTTTTATAAAAAAGCATTGTCCTTATTGGTTTATACACGATTGATAAGATTTGGTAAGCGTCTCTTGGATAAAACCATCCAATATATGCCCCTTGTTAGTTGTACTAACGATATAACTTATAATGAATGGTTCCGTAAACAGGTGCTGTAAAGTTTGTGGCCGATCAACGCCAGTGTATAGAATAGGGGTTGACGAAAACTGGCTAACTAAGTCGTGTACTTTTGTTTGACAACTTGTTGTGTGTCTTTGCTTGAGTGAAGTAATCGTATTTGTAAGATGTTCATATGGGTATAATTTTGTATGTATGGTTTCTTGGGATGACGTATCTATTCACGGCATAATTATAACTCACTGTTACGTCCATATACGAATACCTATGGTTTTTTTTAATCATACCTATAGATAGGATGCACACATCTAAAATAATATACAGATAATAATTAACACAAATTACAACATAATTTTGTTAAAAATCGTATCATAGTATTTTTTTAATATATGCTTGTATGATGATTCAAATAAATAAATAGTAAATAAAGTAGTAGGGACGTTTAGATCGATTATAAATATTCGCACTATCAACCATAACATAAGCATGCAAATGTCTTATTAATTTTCAAGTTATTTAATAAGAACATTAACATAATATTGTCATAGTCATAATTGTGCCAAGCGTTAGCAAGCTTTTATCAATAAAAAAAATCGTATAAATACTCGCCCACGAGTTAAAGAAACCTTTCCTTTAAAATATTTATATTGTAATATTTTTTTCTTGTATTCAAGTAGGTGATCAGCCTTGTGAACCTAACCTAAAACCTACGTCATCTTTGGTTTTTGATATTCATTCGTATTAAATAAATAATTTATTTCAGTCCTTCTTTATCAAAAAAGTCCTTAGAACAAAATAAGAGTACTTTTGGTCGGATAAAAGTTAGGAGACTGACTGACTTGAGTGGAATGTAAGGTTGTTGATGCATGGGAAGAAATGATGACGAGGATATAGCACAGGATGTGTCAGCAATATATGATGCATTGAGGAGTTGTAACAGTCCGAACAAGCGTTAACTGACACAGTTGGGATTTAAATTCATGCCCCTTTCTTTTTTTAATATGTGTGCAAATGAATTTAATTATTATTATTTTTTTATTTTTTGATATCTGATTTTTTTTTCTTGGATTATTGTTATTTTGTGTAAAATAAATGTTATGTCTGTCTGTCTATCTGTCAAATGAGCCTGCGGGACGCCCTAAAAGGGCAGTCATCGCAGCCCATAGACTCCCAGTATTAGTACGTACGTTGCCTGCTTTTGAGGAGGAGTACACTCGAATTTTGAACAGTTGGATGTTGTATCTCTCAGGGAAGACCTTCACCGGGAGTGGATTCGACGGTTCGCTAGTTTGCAAAAGAAAATGCCATGTGAAACGGTTTGTGGAAGACTTCCAGCCATCAAGGTGATGCTGGCGAAATTTAGAATTACGGTTTGTACGGTGCTGAAACCAGGCAGGGATCACCCCAAACGATTCTTCAGAACACTCACGACTACACACTACACTGTATAGAACACGCAAAAGCCCCTCACGAAAGTCGCACGCAGCCTAATATAGTTGTTAATGAAACGGTTATCAATTATTTCTATCTTATCTTAGAGAGTTCGCACTCACTTGTCTGAGAATCGTAACACGACGTCGCAAGTGTCATCCACCTTTATGAGTGCAACATTAATGCAAGTCTGGAGCACATTAAGCTCAACTGGGCGTCAAAGACGAAGTCGTTAGTCAACGTAGTGTAATGAATATGTTGTAACTTAAATTATTTTGAGTTTCTTTAGGAAAGTTATTCATCATATGTAATGGGATGTGTTCCAATTATTTTGAATTGTACTTGTAGCAAATTTTTTTTTATAGAACAGGAGGAAAACGGGCAGGAGGCTCACCTGATGTTAAATGATACCGCCGCCCATAGACACTCTCGATGCTGGAGGGCTCGCGAGTGCGTTGTCGGCCTTTTAAGAATTTGTACGCTGTTTGCTTGAAGGATCCTAAGTCGAATTGGTTCGGAAATACTTCAGTGGGCCGCTGGTTTCACAAAGTGGTGGTGGCAAAAACTGCCTTGAAAAACGCGCAGTTGTGGAACGGCGGACGTCGAGGTGATACGGGTGGAATTTCATATTCTGCCTCGACGTTCGATGATGAAACTCAGCTGCAGGCATTAATCCGAACAACTCCTCGGAACATTCACCATGGTAAATGTGGTAGAAGATGCAGAGTGACCCCACATCTCTACGCAACGCCAAAGGATCATGCCGCTCGGAGAGATTTTTGTCAAGGCTGAATGCGAAATTCTGTCCGTATCACCTTGACGTCTGGCGTTGCACAATAAAACGCCTTTTAAGACACTTCTTACTGCGCACCACCAGTTTATGATAAGCTGCCATTGCATGTATTATTTTAGAGTGTGAGTGACTTATGGGCCCTCGGAGAGCGTGCCACTATCTTAAAGGTCGGCTCATGCAAACGTATTCGTGTGCAAGTATCTATGTAAATACGGTGGCGATAAACACTTAAGGAGCTATCCGATCGCCAAACTCCAAGAAAGTATATTGTTCCTCTCCATTTTTTGCCATCGCTTCTCATAGTACGGCAAATGGAAAAATATATGTTTATGTATCCATTTTGAAAGAATGATACATGGTTTAAATAATTTAAGTCGTGTAAATCAAAACATAGCCAATTGACTGAAGTTTATGACGAAACAACATGATTGAAATTTACACGATATATTTTATCGCAAGGCAAGTAATCTATTTCTGAAAAAAAATTATATTAACTGAATGTTTTACATAACTAATGGTAATTCGGGCCGGCGCGCCTCGGTGAACCAGCTCCCCATTGCGCACCGCAGTCCACCCAAAGACTGACACAGCAGTGCTGGGATAGGGCCTTAACTCTGAGTGTTCGTTTGCCTCATCTGGCATGAACAAAAGGTGTTATGTTAGATATACATATATACAGAGTCAAGTGTGCCACATCAATACTGTAATATATTGATGAAAATTAGAATAACAATAACAGAGATAGAAGTACCTTACACTAATAACGACGAACACAGTTTTAGGTCAGTTGTAACATTTTAAATAAATTGCCGTAACATTGTCATTTACACGGGTATCTAGGAAATTTTCTTTAAACCATTTTTCTATATATGTAGTAGAGGTAATAATCGCAGCATACTTTACCGCATGGCTCAGTAATGATACACCATGTAGAAACCTCTTGGGTTTCATTATAGAAGCAATAATTGTTTCGGGTATTATTACAGGTTTCATACTTAATTAGTTGACGAATCAGACGCAGAATTGTATAATTCCTGGGAACCCTAACACAGGTATATTTTACTTAAAAGGGTCTCCAAATATTACACTTTGAAAAGAAAATGTACTTAAAATGAATAAAGACTTTATTATTATTATAATACGTCATCAAATATCGCATACATAGAGGCACGCTCCAATGTATATTTTTCAATATAAAAATAAAAGTTTGACTCAGATCCAACCCATTACCAGTAAAACCGCTCATTTTTTATGCTGTGAACGCAAAGGCGTTACACACTGAACTAAATGAAATACTAATGGGTGTTATTTGCGAGAGGTCGTGACTCGTGAGGCTGCGGTTAAAGGGTATACAGCCTTTATAACGAGAAATGCCCGCGCACTGCAGCGATTTTAAGTGTACTTTTAACCCGGGGTTCTTATCAGTATATTTTTTAAGAAGGGCTTTTTAGGCCTTTTAAAAATCACTTATTTTAACCAAATATTAAGCATTTATTTTGAATAAGATACGGAATTATGGAGGAATTTATTTGAGAAATATTATGTAGACATTAATATATATATATTATTCTAGCAGACTCGGCCAAGAGTTGTGGCTAAGGTTTTAAGGTTATAAATATATAGTGGTAAACTATTCAAGGGAAATGGTAGGAGAGCTTATGTAAAACGTTGGTACTTTTAACACAGCGCCATCTGTTAGAATTGTTTCAAATAATAAACAAATATGTACAATAAAATAAATTTGCGACTATAATTTAAGATCTAAGCTACACTATCTCTTAAGTTGGACCAAACTGCTCACGGTGTACCATTTTAATTTAA
The DNA here is from genome assembly GCA_028984075.1 of Pieris mannii. Taxonomy (NCBI): domain Eukaryota; kingdom Metazoa; phylum Arthropoda; class Insecta; order Lepidoptera; family Pieridae; genus Pieris; species Pieris mannii. The sequence continues at coordinate 10,065,236 of CM054789.1, read as the reverse complement.
AATCGGTTAAGTAGTTTAGGAGTCCGTCGCGGACAAACATCGTGACAGGAGATTTATATATATTAAGATTAGAGAGTATTGCATAGTATGTTAGGTTAAAAGACTAATTTCTCAAAAAAGACAAAAATGTCATAATAATACTTTAGATCAACATTACATTGTAGTCGTTCTTAAAATAATCGCAATAAAACGCTAGCCGTACATGCAATAAACTTAAGTAAAAGTAACCAAAGATATATTATGTGTTAAAAGTAATTTTATCAAACATATTCACACTTCGCTTCGATTTGTTTATTACACAACTGTGCGCCTTTTATGTATGTTAAACCATAAAATAAATTTTAAGATTATAGACAATCGGTTTAAGTTTTAAAAATTTTGCTTTGAATATTAGTGTAATATTTAACAAATTTTTTTTAAATTTGGACCAAAGTTTAGAATAATTAAAGTTTGCCTCAGATAAATCTATAGACTTATAGGTTATCAGAGATACAAGTAATTTTATTACATTTGTATGAGGCAAGGGAATAACGTATGAAACCTGCTTCATACGTTATTCCATTGCCTTGTTTGACTAAGTTACTATTAACTATTCTATTTAGTTACGCAATAAACATATATCATAAGTTAAGAAATATATACAAATATGATGTAATATATCCTGCCAAGATATTTCATATCCAATATGATTTATTCGAGACAATATTTTTCTTAGAAACCTAGTCATGTATGTATTCGTTTTCCCATGGGCTTTGCAAGTCTTATACCTTTAAAAATAATCATTAATTACGCGTACTTTACACATTACTTATACAAATCAAATTGCAATTAGACATGTAAATGTAGTCCGTTTCTAATTTTTGACGTCATGAAGATCACTATCTGCTTACGTACTGTGACTTGGTTTAAAATAATTAAGTCTCGTTATATTTTTACAATTTACTAAACGTTAAAATTATTTAATTGTGTTAATATGGTCTAAGAATAAAACATATTGGATTATACATACAAAGTCGTTGTATCGTCTTACACATTTAAAGAAAACCCTTACCGGATTGAAGCTATCCGCGAAAATTGACACCGTGAGCAATTTCTGACCCCTTCATCTTGTAGTCAACTCCGGGGAAATAAATACAAAACAAAAAAACAAAACAAAATTTATTTATTCATGTAGGTAACAATGTACACTTATGAACGTCAAAAAATTTAAAAAATTGTGAATTTACATTTACTGCCAGTTCTCAAATCAAGGGCGTAGAACGGAAGAGAAGAACTGGCAATAAACTCTCCGCCACTCTTTTTAATCGCCAAGGTTTTTTTTTTTTACACAATGCTTGTAAGGAGCTGCGACCACTACACCATGTTCCATATGACATATTGAGTAATAAAGAATAAAAAAACAAATTAAAAACAAAGATTTGTCCTCTATCAGCAGGAGGCATGGTGAAATAGGAGCACGCACTTACACACTCGTGAGAACAACACGCAAATACGTAGTATAAACAACTAATATCACCGCATACACGAATTCAAGTACGACCAGTCACCACAAGTAGCACCCGTTCACGAGTATGACGCATGGCCAGCCATCGGCCCCCTCGCCATATTTTAGGGAGAGAGACAACCCGACGCATGGACGCCGCCACAAGCAATGACATTTGAGTGAGCATGACGATCCTTGAAATGTGCACTTGGCTACACAAGAAAATAGTAATAATACTAATTATACTGAAATAATTTGATACCACATGAATCACGGTTTGTTCCCACTTTACATTTAAAAAAAGTCGTAGATGTCGACGATCGCCCCATAGTCTGAAAATGCAGCCGAGAGATTCTGTCGCATTACCTATTTATACTGAAGCAATTCATATCCAAGCACTATGATCGTTTAAGTATTCATTTATATTATAATAGGCCTTAGCAAGCAGTTTTACTTTAATGTACGATTTAAATTTATTTATTGACAATATTTGTATCTCACTAGGGATTTTGTTGAAAAAACGTATGCAATTGCCTTGGAAAGAATTACTCGTTTTATGCAGCCTCGTGGTTGGTGCGCTAATTTTGTCTTTATTACGAGTACTATAATTATGGAAGCTACTATTCTTTTTAAAGATGTCTATATTTTTCCGCACATACAAAATATTCTCATAAATGTATTGACTTGCCAAAGTTAAAATATTTAATTCCTTAAACTTATTTCGGACTGACTCCCGTGGGGACAACCCACAGATCGCTCTTATAGCCCGTTATAACAGATACAGATAATATTACTTTTTCTACAGTTGCGATACGTTTTGACATTCAACACCTTTTGTCTTCAGTCACCGTGACCACGCACGCTGTAAAGCACGCGAAACGGAAAAATTTAAAATTATGTTAAATAATTCATTATAAGTTTATAATAGCTTCAATCCAGTAAAACAGTGTTTTCTTTGAATAAATAGTCGTGCTTACGCTTAAGTGGCGACTCTGAATCTTAACTTAAGTATTATATGACGTGATTAAATTGATATCTGAAACAACATAGAAATGACATAGTTTAACAATTGTATTAATATATAAATCATATCCCAAATATATAGACGTTTTGCGTATGTTACTCACAGGTCAACTGGCATAATAGCGTTAGAAATCAGTCTAGCATACTATTGTTAATAATCAAGGGCTAAACCAAATAAGCCCATCGTTAAACAATGTTTTATTTCATTTATTGGCAAAATGAAATGAACTAAGGGCAATACAGACAAAATCCCGTGATAATTGTTTCAATCTAAGTAATAAGTGTGGCACTAAGCTGAAGTGTAATGAAATAATGTCTGCCCTGAAAAAAGATAAAATAATAATTTAATCATTCGTGTGTTTATGTAGAACAAAACTATCTACTGTTGGAAGCTGAAAGTTGTTGTCAGTTAACAGTACAGGTGGTAGGCCTGCCATGCAGTTTGATAATATAGATCGGAGTTGAAAGTTGTTTCATTTTAAATTTGTATGGTAAAGATCCACTCCCAAATACCCATATTGCTGTGTGTTTGCTTCAGTAAGTATCTATTTACTGGTCTCTGACCTATTTAAAGACTTAGAGAACCAGACATTTAGGTAGTTTTAATTTTAATTACACGATGACGTTATTTATTTAAATACGCGTTAGATGCAAAATAATATATTACTTATTTACAGAAAACATAATCCTTTCCTGACAGGTGATATTACAAAATAGGTACATAAGAAATTAACTATGAAGAACAACATTAAGTATTACATACTAAAACACTACCTAATTACTCTAGGCACTAACATATACTAACATACTACCTCAATCAGGGGGCGCGCGGTCAGTTTTAACGGCAGCTGAAACACATATATAAACATCATTTATTATTTAATAATTAAAATCATTACACTTTTTCTAGGATATTAATTCAAGGAAATTAAATAACAGTTTAAATTATAACTCAAAAATATTAATACACCAAGTAATTTATCCTTGAATTAACTCTTGTATATAAAAAAAAATCTGACATTCATCTATCAGCCTTACTAGACCTGTCAACAAATATAACCAGTTCTGCTGCAGAACTGGATATGCGATGTTGGTGTGAAGTTAGAATAATTATTAAATATTATTTGGATTATTAAAAAATTTATGGTAGTCAGGGCTAAATAAAAAAACACTACATTTTATAGATATAAGCAACTATTGCTTCAGCAACAAGCCCGATAAGCCGATACAAAGCCGGGTCGAGCGTTTAGAGAATAGAATTTTTGTATAAATAGAAAAGTCAATTCGGACCGGCTTCTTTTTACAAACATAATTGGTTTTGATCTTCTCCCTTTGTACGATTTGATTTGAATTGAATTATACGCGTAAGCTAAGAACTGTACAAGGAAATTGGAAAATAATGAGATTATTTTATTTTTTCACGATTGCAAAAATCCCTAGAGAGTTTCGTAATTTGTGTCAAGTTTTATGGGTATATCAAAAACAATCCTAATGGTGCTAGTGGGTTTTGGTATTTAGTTTTGGCGTGGAGCTCTGAACGTGGCGTAAAACCTTGGATCCGTCCCTTCCATAGTGAAAGCCATGGTACAGCGGCGTTCTTTGAGGGCGTTGTAAAAGACAAAATCAAATCGTGTATTTGCTGGAATAGTGTTACAAGTCGTAACATAAATTACAAAAATCCGCCACATATAAATAGCCACGCAAATGTAATCTTATTTTATAATGTTATATATAATACAAACATTAATAGACAAGTAAAGTTAGGTATTTAAAATCTGTGTCAAACTTATCATCTAGATATTCGCTCTCGCTACAAAAACACTTTGCCGTTAAAAATTTGAAAGAATTGCACGTCAGTGATCTATAACCTCTAGTAAGGTGATTAAATACTTTAATAGCCATGGCGTAACATTTTTTTGCATATTTCGTGATAGAGCATGGAGGCTTAAAGATAACGCGGAAATCTAAATGTAACCCAGAGAACGCCCCTTAACGCAAAAAAGGCACAGAAGACGCGATTACGCACGTATCCACTGTGAAGTTCCCACCTTCGATTGTTGCCGGGGTTTATTTCCTATCGTGATATGCTACTATATTCGTTAGTATGACCTAAATACTTAAAAAGGTTACTGAGTGTTTTGTCTTTATCGCTCTCGTGTCACTAAAATAAATAAAGGTGACAAAAGATCTGAAATTTATATTCAGTTTTATAATAAACTGCAACGTTAGCCTAGTAGCATAGGATTCTCATACTACACTACTAGGCTACCGTTGCAGGTCGTAGTATCGAGTACCGGCTGTGCAATGGACTTTTTTTCTATATGCGCATTTAATATTCTCTCGAACGGTGAAGGAAAACATCGTGGGAAAACCGGCTTGTTAAAAATCCCAAAAAGTCGATGCCGTATGTCAGGCACAGGAGTTTGATCGCCTATTTGCCTATTAGATTACTTAATGAGCATGAAATGGATACAGAAATCTGAGGCCCAGACCTAAAAAGGTTGTAGTAGCGTATTCTTAAACAGCTCACAAAAGAAAAATATGTTAATATTGTAATTAATCCAAATAAATCCCAATACCAATCCCAATTACATAATTGGGAACTAGTACAGAGAGTGATACAACATTAATATAATGTGATTACTAAATTCACAGGTAACAATTTATTTATAGTTTTTAAATATATTTCTATTTTGTGACAATCTCAAAAACAAGTGACAAATATACAGAGAAATTAATTAAAATTAATAAGTCACCCGTTCTAATACTTGACAATTAATTCCGGTGACGTTTGAAGTAATAAAGGAACTTCCGCGAAAATGAAACTTTAGAGTAATAAAATGTAGGCAAGAGAATGTAATGCGATTGCGTTCTGAATAATTTATCAATATTATTCATTACTCTAGACCCCTTTCGTATAAGCGCCTATTTCTTCGCCAACTTTTATTGTTTACCGCCCTCTTTTGGAACTTGACGTAAATTGTTTTGTTTCGTTTCGCCATTTCGCGTTACTTGTATATTTATATTTCATGAATAATATTTAATCTTGGTAGTGCAGTTTACGTGTAGGTTTGTTTGAGTATGAAAAGATAGTGATGGACCAATCGTTGTGTCTAAATTTAATGTCCAATGCCAAAGCCTTATAGATTTTGAAATGAAACTTCTTTAGACGAATGAGGGTAAAAGTTTTCGGAATGTCACGAAGATGTGTAGCGTTTTTATCGAAGGAACGGGAGAGAGCGATTGAAACCGATTTAGAGAGAGTGAGAAAGGGAGATCGAGAAAAAGTACACGCTATTGGTTGATGCAATCGTTTAGTAGTTACATATTGGAACTTTAGATGGAAATTCTGTCGCATAATGTCTTGTGCAGTAAACGCAGATTTTTTTAAATTATCATTAGTATATATTAATTGTGAATATAGATATACAAATATATGGAGCGATCATATACTGGTTTAGATCATCTATTGGGGTTTTTACATTAGTAATAATTAATTTACAAAGAAGTTTCACTTCTGACATGTGTATTTTGTACGCACGCACTTTTGTTTAAATTCTTGCGTCTATTGTTAAGCGTGGCGTAGAAAAATTTCGTGACTTCTTTTAGAGGATGGTGTTTCGTTTGCTGAGATGGATTGAAAGATGCGTCGTGTATTTTTTTGAGATAACGGGTTGGGGCTCACCGGATGTTAAGTGACACCTCCGACTGTAGATATATTGGCAGAAGGCTCGCAAGTTTATTGGCTTTCGAATTGGTATGCTCTTTTGTTGAAAGGCCCTAAAACTAATTGGTTCGGAAATACGTCAGTGGGTAGCTGGTTCCAAATAATAGTGGCAGGAATTGCCTCAAGAATTGCTCTGTTGCGGAACGATGGAAGTTTAGGTGATGCGGGTCGAATTTCGTATTCTGCGTCCGATGAGAATTGAAATACGTCCATATAAATTTATAAAATGATTATCGAAACTTTTCTATTTTCGTTTTGTACAATAATGTAATAATTGCTTTTTCGTTTAAATAAATAATTTGATTTATACATTTTTATTAATTTTATTTATTAATATATAGAATACATAAATATATAATTTAATGAGTTTTTTCTCGAAACTGCTGTTAGACTGATACTTGCAATATTCTCATGTACTGTGTAAATTTGGGTGTAAGTTTTTGGAGTGAGTTTGTTTCATTTATCAAAGCTTTTGTTCCCTAAATGTAGTTTAGTAAGGCCCTCGAGGTTATTAATTGTAGATAGTTCAGAATGGAAAACACATTGTAGTTGTTTGTTCAATACAAATACGTTGATGTAGATAAGTGATAAGGCATCAGCTGTCTTATGCTTGAAATATACCTTGAATGTAGTTAACGTATAAACTTATTTATTTGAATTAAATTTTATTTACTGAGTTGTATATTTTTAACAAAGACAAAAGTAAAATACAAATGGAGAAGAAAAATACAAAATTGCGACACGATGTTACCCTAGGGAAGACAAAAGGAGTAAACGAATATCACAAAAATGATGGGAAGTTGACATAAGACGAGTGGCAGGACTGATGTGGAACAGACTAGCCCAAGAAAGATTTGGATTGAAAAGGTTGGAGGGGCCTTTGCAGACTGGCAAACAGATCTGCAGAAATCAAGCAAGATCCAAATTTTAGAATATTTTTTCCTACCTTCTAATGTCTAATTTAATATAATGATCTTCGTTACGTATGAACCTATGTCGATCTGTATAAACAGCTATATTATTATTATTGTATGTTTAACAAACGAATTTTTATTTACATAACTCGACGAGCTGCACTTGTGGTCAGCGTGAGACAGATCTATATTTATATTTTGTAATTGTTTATCATAAATACAATTTTAGTTTAAAGCTTGTAACGAAATTTATTTCTGTGAATTTAGGTCAAAGCAAAATTATATTTTTTAGGTTGTATATTTGTATGAATGTATATATTATATATGTATAATGTATAAATTACTGCTGTCATTTTATTGTATATACAAGCCAAGGCTGTATAATTTTCTCACTAAGGTTTCCTTAGTTTTACAAGCGCGGCGATTGCCCAAATCGTTGTAGCTACGATCCGAGGGTAAAGCCAGCCGGAGACAGTCTCTTCAGTATTTAATTAATCAGCATTTAATAGTGTACTTGGTATTTAATTAAAAATATTTATAATTTAAAGCACCTTTATGTGAAATATTTATTTAATTATATAAAAAAGCCACTATAAATATCAAATGCGTGTTAATTTTGTTATTTTACTCTAAGTCTGCGTTAGTTATTGTTATTTCCATTACTTTGTATTATCTCCCTTTTGGGAGAAGAAGGAAGGTTCTTTTTCCTGGAGATCTTGTCTTATATATATATATATATATATATAAATATATACATAGAACGGTTGTTTATATATATATATATATATAAATATATATATATATATATATATAAAACAATTAAAAGAACAGATATTAGAGTTCTTTAGTTTGGTTGAACAGTAATATGTAGTAATGACAGATGGTATAACTACTAAACAAATAAACGAGTGTCGTGTGATTCTGTGTGTGCGAGTAGCGTTAATGAACCTAATTGACCTGTAGATAACAAATGTATGCATAAGTGCAATAGGAAGAAAGTATTACAAACAAAAGTTAAAATTTCGTTTATTCAACCTGTTTAACCGCTGTCTGTAAGGGCCCATTGAAGTTTTGCATTGAAATTTAGTGCATTTTGTGTTGCTTATTAAATTTGTGTACTCAAGTGCCGCCATCATTATTGCCAATTTATTTTATTAATAAAACATCTGGGTAAAGAATAACATTGAAATATTAAACCCGATTTTGTATGAAATTTTTGAAGTTAAATCACGTCTGACTTAGCATGTTTAATATATTTATTTATAACAAATAAAGTATGTACAAGAAGGGTTTTACTGCTAAGAGCAGTTTTCAGACAACAACAGGAAATTTGCTTAAAAATAAATAGTAAAAAAAGTACAGTACTACTGATATACAATTTTTAGTATAAACATTTAGTTCTTGAAAAGAATCCAATATTTTATATGGATGGATATGTAATGTTTTAAAATATAATCTATTTTCGTCAATATGAAACGTAATTACGAAATTCAGAAGTGCTTAACGCGTAATAACATCGCGGTGGCAATTACTTAAGTTCTAGTACGAAAATAATCAAATGAGTCGAACGGAAGCCGTGCGCATCCCGTTCCTCCAATCGCCGACGACCCTACTATCCTCGATAGGGTTATTTCGAAATAAAACCAAGCAGATCACACCACAGACTATCTTAACACAATTGAGCTCTCAGTGAGACACAAGGGAGACTCAAATGCGATTTCGAAAACAGCATAAAATTGTGATTGATGCGTGATTAATTATTTAAAAAAAAAAAAAAATTTGGCATCTGTGGAATGCAATGTTGGTGACGCGGCAAGAACAAAAATATCTGTGTATCCGTAATGCCTCGGAAATTGTACAATTAGCGATTGTGATTGTCACTAGAAAGGTAATAAGGCAGCCGTCCTCCGTACCTCGAGAACCGGGTGTATCTTTGAATCATCGCTCTGCCAGTCGTACTCGGCGCGCCGTTACGTTTGGACGTACGCCGCGAACGTATTCATGAAGTACGCGAGCTTTCGAATTTAAGTGAATTCATAGTGTCATGTGTTTAGAACAATAGGTTTTAAAACCTTCTGGATTGTGTCCATCGGCATTTTATTCAAGGTCAGTACATTGCGAATAATAATGATTGCACACGGAATGTCACTTGTCCGGTCCTTATGAAGTTGAACTTGAAGGATTATGATCGGCTGATTTATTCCTAACCTTAGTTTATTGACCCTTATGTAACGGTGAATTAAGAAATTCCATAAATACGAATTTATACGCCGATCGTAATCCAAATGTTTTGATTAGATAGTACAGATTGTGTTGATGTATTTTATATCTATAGATTTATATCAAACTCATTAGAATTAACGTTAATATGTACATAATTTATACATTACTGACTAGTTTTATTGAGTTTTATCCTTAAAGTTTTCGGATAGATTCTTTATTAATAACTTTCAAACATATTCATAGTAAACGATATGTAAACGATATATTTCAATTTACCTTCTTTTTTTAATGCTCATACATTTGTCAGGTATTTTCCATACCTTAATTAATTATTCATGCAAAGAAGCTAGTATGTTTTGCAGTCTATATAAGATTGTGATGTAAATTATTTTATATCGTTATACAAATATTTAAATATTTTTCAGACTGGTTATAACAGCTTAAAATAATGATGATACTTTGTTATTCTTTGTGGGATTAATTTATGTTGGTACATAATACGGTAGATAGTAAGTACATAATGAACTCAAAGGCCACCGATTCGTCATCGGAAATACCTTTTTATATGCTTAAGTGAATGCAGTATTGACGTGGAAAAACAATATTTAATTAGTATGTTTGGGTTTGAATTAATCTAATACTGTTAATAAATAATCGATAGGGGTATTTTTAATTTTATTTGGTAGAAGGTGAAAATTAAAAGAAATTTATAAATCAATTTCTAAACTTATAATGTCACAACAAAATACTTTGTCAGACTTTTTATAATATGATTAAAATAAAATACACGTTATCTGATTTACATATATATAACTTACACTTATTTATTTTTATCTATTACACTAACTAACATGGAGCCTTCACAGTGAGCATTAACAACCCGTCAGTATGGTGTAAATAGAATGTAAATTAATGTGTGGTTAATGCGATTTAACCGGAGGAAATTATTACATACTATAAAACTTAAGTTGAATTGTAATTCAAATTTGACTCTACAAATCGAAAAATACACTTAGAAATCGCGCCTCTATAAGTCGAAATTTCAGCAGTTCAGTCATATGTATCTCGAAGTTCTTGTTAAGTCGAAAACTAGTTAACTTGAATTTTTTGCATTTCCCCTGACATTCGAGTTATAGAGATTCCACTGTATTTTTAAATGCCTTAAACATAAATAAGGTTAGTTTTAGACGTAAGTTAGACGAAGGCGTAATCTTGAATAATGTCTTGTATATGCATTGTGTTGTAGCAAAAGTGAGAATATGTATGTGGGGTTTGCTCTCATGGAGGAGATTAAGCGCTATGGATGTTCTTAATTCTGAAGTATTAAACATTGGTCGTTAGGAAGTCCGGGCTGCGCGATACAAAACTGAGTTTTTTGCATTGTTAGTGTTGATCTAGGGGAATTGAAACTTAGTGGGTACAGTCCTTTCTACCTATCTTTGTCGTGTGGGTGACACACCCAATCCGCTGGCTCTGTGACCCAAAATGTGTTTATGCAGTCTATACACTTCCCGACTACTGGCTTTCAGGCGCAGCAGGTCCACCTCAGCTTGTTGTTAGGTGGCATCGACGCAAAACAAACTTTAAAACATATTTAAAATATAAATTTGTGGGTTTAAAACTGTAAAGATGAAAATTTAGTGAGGATTTCTCATAACATTTCCGACGAATAATGATGACAGGGAATTTAAATTTATTTTCGAGGAAGTGATGCAGCAAGTTGAAAATAGTTTCCAAAGTTGTTACTTTCCATGTTGGGTCTGTTAGTGTTGAGAGCTATTAGGAAGTGCAAATGCTCGGTAAATTGTCAACCGAGTTAGGTTTTGACGTCAGGTGACAGATGTCAAAACTTATTTGACTCATATTAGTTTTGAAATACAATTCAGAGTATTCTAGTATGAGCATTCAATTATTTGAATTGTATTCCAAATCTTATGTGATGATGTCAAATTTCCAATTGAAAAAAATAGGATGAATTGAGTGGATGATGATCTTTGAGTTGCCACCTAATAAAAATAAATAATTCGTGATTTTTAAATGGTAATTCCGTCTCTATTTCTTTGTGTTAAGATATACTTTATAATGCACAAGAGTAATGTTTTATCAATCTTGCTTCGATCGCGACGGTAGAAAAACTTTATCCCTGGTAGTACTGTGACTACAATATTTAGTAGTATTAATTTAGTAATCAGTCAATATGAAGTACTACTTTTACTGTGGAAAGTCCATTCTTTTTCATTTGAGTTCTTGAAATATACGATTGTAACTCTTTCGCAGGTTAGTTTTTTAATCGCCGCTATTAGTAATTATTGACAAGGAGATTTAATTAGAAATTTAAATTACCGCAAATTTAGAACGTAATATCGGTTTAAAATTTAACTTACCTTCACAATTTTGCGCACAGCTTTATTATGATTCGATGTTTAATAGCCCAAGTTTGCGTCAGATTAATTTGAAGTATGGTGCTTAATTTTGGCGCTCATTGTTTAAGGGGCAATCAAAATTATGCATAGCGATCGTATTTCTCTAATGTCAACTCGGCGCTAGGTTTTGTTTTGACTATACCAGCTGTACAATGCTTTGTGATATAAAGCCTGTGTTTAATTATACAATACAATGCATCCTAAAACGTGGGTAGTTACAAAGTTGGTAAATACCCACGTTCTAATCTCCCACCGGAGATTAATGTTACGAACAATTTAATACCTAATTAATTGCGTGTATGTTGAAGGTCGCTTCGTATGCACATTAGACTAAAATTTGCGTATTACTTACTAGAGAATAAAGGTAAAATTTAATTCCAAGGAAACTAGATTATAATAAAATTACCTACTCGGTCCGAACCTGATGATTTGGATAATGTTAAACATCAATGCAAAATATACGTCGACATCGTCATTTGACATCTTTGTTAAAATGTAATACATATTTGATAATATTTTGAGATTTCATAAAATTCACACTTTTTACAATAGAGACAGATCAAATCCTTGTTGTAATTTTAGTTGGGTGTAACTGATGTTTCAATAATAGCATTGTTCTACTACGAGTACACTTATAATGATTCAACCCTTAATTGATTTATTACGTTGCAACCAGGTTATAATTCTAAACCTACAATAAAGTGTCTAATTAAAACAATAGAGACGACGCAACACTGTATTTTATCGCGTAGCAAGAATTGTTTCGTTTCCACCCGGAACGATTGACGTGGGAAACTGTGGATGTAGGCTTATTTTTAATCTTTTTCCATTTGATTTAATACAGCGCCGGATCGATACTACGAGTATATATAGACTTGTGGATTTAAATATATTGACTCAATGTCACTATTTTTTTGTCTAATTTTAACAATTATTTATTGAAGAAAAAAAGACAAACATTAATATGACGGTAGTTCTCCATCCACAGAAGCGTCGTCATTCATTACAATAATATCATAAAGTTTAGGTGATAGGTATTAAGCTACAGGGTTTCTCTTAAGTCGAATTTTGGTTTGTACAATTAGGTAAACATAAAACAAAGAAAGTTTACGAATACTTTTTATAGTTTGATCAATGTAGTTATAATGTAGCGAGGAGTGTCAGGAATTAATGAAATGTGAAATTATATATAGTTAAGTGCTCTTTTTCCGTATCGTAAGTTAAAGAACTTAACAACAATTCCTGGTGTTGTTTATTAATGAAGAGAGCAGAAATATTTATTTAATTTATTTACTAGCACTTTACACATAGAAATATAATACAATTGAAATCAATTAATATAAATGAGGGCAACTGACGGCCTTATCGCTTTCGAGCGATCTCTTCCAGGCAACTACTGAGATATTATTTTATTTAATCTAACGAATGATTGCAATGTGTCATAATAATTTTGGGTAAAATATTGTTTGAGTTTGCTAAAATATAAATAAGAGAATAAATAATGTAATTATTCTTACATATACATACAAGGTTATTGTGATATTTTGTATATTATGTATAATAATATACATAATACGTACTATTTCTAAGTTCTGTCTGACGAAAACGTAAAAAAAACTCGTCTGAAATCGTTAATAGTTAATTCCTTCGGTCTGCAACGAGAGATTTGCGGCGAGCGCTGTAGTTTTACTAGAATTTGTTTTTATTGCCAACGTTTCCTGCCCCTTATCGTCTGTTAGCCTTAAATGGTTGTCTAATTGCACATTCTACAGGTTTTTAAGAATATTTTTTAGCTCTTCGAACCTAAATTCGCAAGCTTTAGAGTGAGAAGTTTGTAAAATATATATATGTGCCCTTGTTCTGTATATTTTGATCTGGATACATTTTTGTAATATTTGAATGCGTTTTTGGGTAGGCGAATATTTTTTGCGGAGTTTATATATTTATTCTACTTCTGGTTTATCGTACTATTAAATGATAATTTTGTACTAATAGCGGAAGTATCCTTGTTTAGAACATTGGTTATAATAATACTTTCTAACATTTATTATAAAATCATTATATAGACGATATAATTATATATATAAGTATATATATATATATATATATATATATAATTATATCCATAATTCACCTACCCAAAAACCAGAAGTAGATAAATATATATATTAGTATTGAATGATTCAAGAATAGATTCTAGATCTCTAGATCGTAATTTTTATTGATATTTCAGTAATAGAAAAAACTTCTCTCTTCTCTGATATTCAGAATTCGTATTCAGTATCAGAAGCTGTTTATAAATGTTTATTGATTTTATTGTATAATTCACGTTTAATATTAAATGCGCCTTAACGATCCTATAGTTGAAATTAATGAACTAAACAAACATTCTTGTTTTATCATTAGTGTTAAATTATCGGAAATATGATATGATAACATGCTGTTTCATTTTGAAATACAAAGTCCCACTGATAATACGTTTCCTGATGCATACAGTGTTAAATTTTATGTATTTCTTAATTTTTAGTAGCCAAGGCTCACTAAAATTTTGTGATTAGGATTAAAGTACAAACTAACGTAAAATATATTTATCCGTATTTTCATTACTGCTTGGATCTCAATTTATTCCGTATGCAGTAAAGGTTTTTCGTGTAAAGTTATTTACGATGTAAATACAGATTTTGTTAGCTTAAACTACATTACCTTCGTACCGTCAATCAATGAATGTTGTGTTAGTGATCGCATATACATATTGGTCGACCTGATTAAAAATTAAATGTTTGATTACGGAAGCCATTGACATTTCGTGTTCGATTTTTTTCGTTAATTTCCAATGTTTTGCTATTCGGGGCGGATATAAATACGACACAATATCATAAAAATCTGTCTTGCCAGCTGGACTAATATGTGTTCGAAAAACCCGAATTTTTTTTAATTGTCCAATTATTTAACACGAAATATAACATATAAAAGTAACAAAACAGAGATGGTGCCAAAATACTTATTATTGGAGCATAAAACGGCTATATACGTTATAATGAGAATTGGTCTGTTTGCCTCAAAACTTTATGTACTGATTCGTGGAAATGTTGACAAGTCGTTCATCATAAATGCATTTTTCGATTTTCTTTATTAAGCCAACAAACCAAACGAGGCCGTCGACGAATGACCATTGTTGCTCGGCTATTATCGTCGCCACTCGTAATCGCGAGCAAACTTCCGATGTAGATTAATGTGAGGGCATCGGAAAAGGGAAATTGCCTTTACGAAAGAAACGAATGTATGCTCTATTACAACGAAACAGAGGTTCTTGATTATAAATGCGGGCAGTCGAAATTTTTAGAAAATTTTAACACCGACATGGTGTCATGATTAGGCGGTATAATTAAGCCTGTAACACAACAGTCACTTTACCAGATGTGCGTACTTGATAAGCAAAAGTAATAAACAAATAATGTTGCGTGAATTATTGGTCGAACATACCTACTTCCTGTGTGGATTTGTTATTTTATGATACGCGCCAACTCAGTGCGAATGGTAAATCCAATTGTAACACATATATTTCTGTATACATTTAGGGCGCTGTAAGCGTATTTGAAACGAATATATCATAGCAAATAAATCAGTAGGTATATATATGGTAGTTTTTTTGCAAGGATCAACTTATAGTAATAAATAATAAGGAAGAGACTGGCTGCCCACAACACTGGGAATCCTAGTGTGAGGGCCAATGCACTCTACTTTATCGAAACATTCCTGTATATTGTGTGTCTAATAAATAAATTAAAGAATATACATATAATATACGAAATATAGATACATGAAATATAGACGAATGCAGTAATTGATGATGTTAACCATATTTTGGAAAACATAAGTTTTCCATTGAAACATGGTATGATAGTTTTTTTATGCTAAGCTAATGATATTAATATAACGATAATTCGTATATTCCTATATAATTACTTAATTGAACTATAGTTTTAAGGGAAGGGTGATGTGTATTAATTACAGTAAGAGACCATAGATTTAAATAGACAGAAGCTCTTTAAATAACTAATGAAAGGGATTGCTAGACATCCATTGAACCGTTTACGTAAAATGAAGCTTATTTAAACGTATTTACACTCGCTCCCTTTCATGTATTGAATAAACCCTAGGACTATATTTCATAATTATTAAACAAAGAACTTGGATCTGTGGCCCAGTTCGTCTCGGGGAATATTAGAATTTGAGCGAAGCCTTATTACAGTCTTAATAAGAGCATTATATTATATAAAAAATAATGTTAAACGCGAACCACATAATAAGCGGTTATGTGGTAGTAATAATGATATTTGAACACTTACCAAACACTGGATTATTAATTTGTAATCCTATTAAAATTTAAAAGTTATTGATAATTTAACCAGCAATTTACCGCTTAAATACAGTAAAATGGTTTTATCTCATAATGAAAAGGTCAAAATAATATTTTTTAATAGCGATTTCTCCGTGCAATACTTAGAGGATTCATCAGTAAAATGATTAATCATCAATAAACATGAACTCTCTAACGAGGCCATCCATTGATGTCCACTTCAATCAAGTAATTCTCTCGTACCACTTTGTTACTGAACAATCATTTCTTAGAACTTGGAACTTTCCCACGGTCTGCGGAGCCCCGGGCAAGATACGGTCAAAGGTACGAAGTGCAAACTCACCCGATCAAATAATCTTTATTTACCAACACTTTTACATGTTAACTACATTTCGTATTAAGATTTGAAAGTTACGTGAAACTGAGAACGGCAATAAATTATAATTGCAATATATTTTTCGCGCGTAAGGTTTTTGGCGTTGAAATTATTGCTTTAGTTTCAGCCGCTAGACCTTCACTGTAATCTTATTATGAATTAGGTTTCTCATCTAAATTTCCAATACGACCGGTTCCTCGCTCTGTGCATCCAACGCCTTCATTTTTGCCTTCCACCGATACCGGTCATCTGTCCACCTGGGAGGGCGCCCAACGCTTCGCGGACCGGTCTTCGGCCTCTACTCCCGATCTTTGCCCTATCTACCATTCCTTCTTCCCCGCCCTTTTTGCTATGTTAGTGGCTTTAGTTCTTCTACGGGTCTCTTCATAATTGCTTGGTAATCAATTTGATGAAGATTAAACAAAGGTTAAGATATCTATGGCAGATTAGCTACATTAGTAGTCAATAAATCAATATATTACACGTTTATTCTGATTTAAAGTGGCGCTATAATTAGTCACGGCCATAGATTTCTGTGTTGGTTCGTTATAATTTGTTGCTTGCTAAAAGGCCGGTAAGTGCCTTTTGAGCCTTTGAACCCCAGACAGCTGTTGACTTTTTGGGTTAAGGCATACCGATTTTCTCACGATGCTTTCCTTACCGTACGAGCAGGGCATATGGATAGCGTTGCACGGGATTGGAAGAGAGTTGTTTGCTGAAGTTACAATTTATTTTATAGCCTGATATGAGACCAAATAGCGATATAATATTATCACAATACCCACAAAATATTAAGAATTTGCAGTCAGTCCTAAGACATCGCTAGTCTAGAATTTAATATTTTATTGGCCTTTATCGTCATAAAGAAACAAAAAGTCTCGAAGGAATGCTGTCAACACAACTTTTAAACTCGCTTTCCAAAGGAAATTGAAGGTTGTGGAATTTTTAAAACATCTTGAGATTTATATTGGAGATAAAATATTTTATTTATTAATACGCAAAATATATTTCCACAACAAATTCTAAATACTTACGCGGTTTACTAAGTATTCACGAATAATCATTTCGTTGCAAAAACATATATTATTTATCGATATATAACTATAATAAAACATACTACATACACATTTATCATCAAAATTGATTGTATTTCGGTAAAATTATTTTGTAAAAATTATCAATGAAATATGCTATTTTATGCCAAGAGCTGTCGGGCTTAAAAAGAGTGGCAGCGTTGCTAGATTCACGGTGGAACAAAATAGAACCACGACAATTATTATCAAAATACCTTACGTTACTTTGTTTTTATTCTCATACTTCGCAAGCAAAAAAGAAGAGTTTTACAGGCTCGCACTTAAAACTGGTTTGTATGACCACTAGGCGTGTGCATTCACCTCTTGTGAACCGCATATATAGCTGAAGCATTCATAGATATATTGATACTTTATAGGCTAAATCGTATTCCATTATAAGACTGAAGATATTTTTCGCGCTATCTTTTTATTTTATGACTGCTTATTACGAGTATATAAAAAAGTTAAATCATTTATTTTAATTAGGCCTTTTTAAAAGCACTTTCGAAAGGCAAAATAACATTTTTCATTTTTTTATTATATTAAAAAAAGACTAGTTGCCCATTACAAAAGGTAGTTTCATATAGAGAAGAATGGACAAGAAACATACAATAACGTATGTAAAATATGTACTTGCTTTTTTTAAAATAGTTTTTTTTTTTATAGAACAGGGGGCAAACGGGCAGGAGGCTCACCTGATGTTAAGTGATACCGCCGTCCATGGACACTCGATGCTAGAGGGCTCGCGAGTGCGTGCCGGCCTTTTAGTGTTTACAATATTTTGTATACATTAAAAAAAATTACTATTCTAAAATTAAATAAAGTTAGCGTATGTTGTCATAAAAAACAATGCAGTAGATAACTAAATTATTATGTAGATCATAATAATTTAGCACCCTGTAATATTTGAAAAAAAATCCCAGGATTTGACTACTTAGGTCAATCAGTGTAATTGTAAACTGGGGTGAAACGACTCGTAATAAACTTTTAATAATATGGTTAGTATGACGGAGGTGAAACGGAACGTTATTTTAATATGTTGTCTATGACTAGAAATGTCATTTTATTCATAGCACTTCTTTAAATTTTGTTTTCCTTTACCCCCTTTGAAAATGTATAGGTTTCCTTAATTAGTTTACAATTTCCCGTGACACGAGAATTTATCATAAACGTTTACAATTACCCTGATTGACCCTACATGCGACTAATAAAAATGTATAATACTTTTTAATCTGCGCAGAATCAGCAGTTATATGATTTTATTAATAACGTTTCCCGTGGTGACTACTAAAGTAACGTTTTTAGAGATACCATGTAGAACAGCATCGAAGCTGTTACTATAATTAATAAAGTATAATATCATAATGCGGAAATTTAAGGCCGTCTGCAGAAGTCTAGGAATATATATACACTAACTAGCTATAAGTTGAATCTGTTATATTATATTCCCTTTCTATATATATCTAATTGTAATTTCAAGTGATATTTCGTTTTCATTAAATTAAATAGTAACTATTTAAGAGCTAAGATTGTTAGATGTAATGTAATGCTTATGTATTGAAAAACTGACAGGCATTTAGGAAAACTATTAAATTTGTAATGCTCTAATAATTCAGTTTTAAACGCTTAGAGTGGGTTTCATAAGACTTCCTCCGGTAGAATGTGAAAACGTTTGAGCCCTGGCTCTAGCAGCGAGTCCCGAGTTGGTATTGCGCACCCGGCTTGGTAGCACGAGATCCCGCTGCAGGATTGGTGCTTGGTAGCACGAGATCCCGCTGCAGGATTGGTGCGTTCATCGATTTTTTGTATAAAACCAAATTTTTATATTTATTTATAATTAGGAGAATATATATTTTCTAGGATGCCTATCAAAATTTGGCCGCCATTATTTTTAATTGATTTTTGGTAAAAATTTCGCTTAATTCGATCAAGGCCTCTTTGAAGCCAGGTGTAAACAGGTATGATTTCGATAAATTTATACGTTTATAACGGATATTTATTAATAATTATATGTCAAATTGGAGCTATTTTTTTCTATCAATTTTAATGTAAGGTTGCTTAATTAAATCTGGCCACAAATAAGGGTTACTGGCTGTTAAAGATGATAAATATTTAAGGTAGAGTGAAAGAGAGTTAGCTCGTAACGTCATTTGTCAGACAGACATGTAGACGTTATTTTATTTAAAAGTGAAATTAACGAAATTTTTTACCAAAAATCAATTAAAAATGATTTAATTTAAAATAATGGCGGCCAAATTTTGATAGGCACCCTAGTAAATATACAAAATAACATAAAAATTTGGTTTTAAACAAAAGTCGATGAACGCACCAATCTTGCAGCGGGATCTTAGACCATGGGTCTCACATAACTTCGTACTGTGGTGTGGGGGATACGGAAAAGCGCGCCGTTGGCAACTTATACATAGTTTCACATTAGTCAAAAAACTGATCAAAATTACTTGTAAAATATCCAGCGTAATCCCTAATTACCAAATCAACATTGAAACACTCTTTGAACGATTGATTTATACATGTAGCAAGGTCGTTCACAATAATCTATTTGAATGATATCATCACGTCGCGGCAATTGTTGCAGGCCAATCGACTAATGAATTGAAATTACGAAGACGCCACTTAATTGATTAGATACGCTCGTACCAATAAAAGTTATGTTCACCATTTTTACCCAGAACGCAGGTACTAGCGATATATAACTTTGTCATACATAAAGTTTTTATTATTACTATTAGATCGTCTCGTTATCGGTGTAGCTATTTATCCATATTTAACCAGTTACTCTAAATGAGCAGTGTTGGCCTAATCAGTGTGTGACTCTCTTCCTGAGATCTTGGTTCGATTCTCGGTTGTGCACCAATGGACTTTTTGTCTATGTGCGCATTTAACGGTGCAAAAAGTCAACCCTGTCACAGATAGTGTGTCCGGTATAGGAGACTGATTAGAAATTATTTGTCCTTAAGAAAAAAAAAGAAAATTAATCTTACTCTTAAAAGGCTGTAGCTAACTTAAGTGGGATTTGCACTGAAGATGACTCATTATTGAGGTCATTACGAGACATTATTTTAATTACATAGAGAAGAAAATTTCTCGCAGTGAATGAAGGTAAATAACATTTTGAGATTAAACTAATGTCGTCAACAGCAGAGTGGGAGGTGCTGTATACCTAACCTACCGTAAAGTATTGTGTCAATTGTATAAATAAAGTATCAAACTTTGGCTTATAATAATGTTCATGATTGAATACTCAGTAAGTACTGAAAAAAATGTAAATCATTAATCAATTTATTATTTATGTTTTATTTTAACATTCAAAGTAAAGTGGTACTCAACAATATGGTTTATGACTTCTTTATGACCTTATTTTTCGAAAAATTATCTACTATATGCAACTTCAGAAATTGGTTAAATAATAGGTTGTAATATAAATCTATACAATCCCAAAATACATAAACTCGTATTACAATTTGTGTTTATCGTACGGCGAAGTAACAATAACGTTCTTATCACATGCTTTTCGATTATATGCAACCAATGTACCTTGTTGTAAAACCAGCGAAAAATGAGTTTCCACGCTCTTATTGTAATTTTCTGATATATTTGCTTCGAAATCGTAAGTTTTTTTCTTTTTTTTTTTAATTGATAAAGTTTGCCAACGCTCGTTTATTGATGTAATGCAATTGATTTTATAACTTGTAACTGTTGGTGACTTTTGTTTGTACGCGTGAAACAGTTGTGTATATATTAAACTTATATAATACTAGCTGCGCCCGCGAACTTCGTTTCTTCTTAATGTGATTTTACTTTGACTACCTGTTTAGTAATATGGAACATTTTGCTATGCTACCCCAAAGACTGTTCGATTTATTGGAATAATTTTTTTTAGGTTGTTCTGTGAACGTGTCTCTATATAATCCTCAGACGTTCACGTCATAACTTTTATTTAACAAATAAAAAATATAGGTGAAAATTAAGGGTTGTATGTATTTTGTGTTGTGTCGTAAAAAAATAAAACAAAAAAATTGTTTTCTTTTCTTACTGGGGTTGCCTGGAAGAGATCGCTTGTTAGCGATAAGGCCGCCCGTTGCATCCCTTGTCATTTATATGTATTGTGTTATTTGTGTTTCTTTCTAGCAACGAAGTGTGAATAAATAAATAAATAAAAATAAAAAATCCAAATACAAGTTTAGGGGAGGACAACTCTTATCATTTAGGGGTTTGAAAGATAGTAGCCGATTCTCAGACTTAATGAATATCCATAAATCGTAAGAATCGGTCGAGCCGTTTCGGTGGAGTATAGTAACGAACATTGTGACACGAGAATTTTATATTATGAATTTTATATATACATTATTCTAGTAAACAAGGTTCTATATTAAAAGTTCCTAACCAAACGCAACAAACATTTTAAGAAAAAAATTGTTTTATTTTTATATAGTTATTAACAATGTACGGTGAAGGAAAATATAGTAAAACCGTCAGGCCTTAAACTAAGTTGTGTGTATCAGGTATACGTCACTGATAATCTAGAATCTAGACCTTTAAAGATTGCACTAATTATTAGTCGTAATAGTTCTCTATATATACTCAGTTAAATAACAAGTAATAAAATAAATTAACGCGTTTATTCTTAAAACGTTAATAACGGTGGAAATATATACATTGGTTTATTGTATTATAACAAATGATGCTGTGTTTACTGAAATAGCATACGGAAATTCAATTATAGTCATTAATATTTCATAATTAGCGAAACTGGGAAAAATTTATTGGGTTATGATAAATGTATTTATCATTATAATTACAAACATTAATTTTAGTATATTTGGCCGTATTTAAAAATTGTTTAAAACCATTAACTAATTGGGGAAATACAAAGCAAATTAATACTACGATTTCGCTTTATGTAATTCTATAAACGATAGATATTAAAATAGCTTCGTAATTTAGTTTAGTCGTTAGAAGAGATTTCTGTTATTATACCAATTATAAAGTAATTATTGAATCGGTACCTTAGCAGAGATATAGGCATCTCTGTTAAATTCATATTTTTGAATAGATATTCTTGTACTTATTTCAAATTTAAAACAACATATTAATGAAATTAATATGTTATACC